>CAKKXW010000005.1:44439798-44643767 GCA_920937365.1 Sphaerophoria rueppellii
CTTCGATGTTCCCATGATGGTCTCTACAGGCTTCGGTTCGGGGTGTATAAGCCCTGGAGCTTTGTTTTACTTTTTTGGTTGATTGATCAGGAGATTTCCATTTCTCTTGTGGATATCTAGATGTGGGAATGACGTACTTGCTACCATTACGTCTCGCCCCGCAGCGAAGTCGATTAGCCTTAATCCGTTTTGGCAGGTGCTGTCGTGTAGGCTATGTCGTTCGATTATTCCACCAAAGATTTCTTCTCTACCCAGCTTGGCATTAAAATCTCCAAGGACAATTTTAATGTCATAGCTAGCGCATTAGTCATAGGTCTTGTCGAGGAGCTCGTAGAATCTGTCTTTGGTGTCTTCATGCTTTTCCTCAATGGGGGCGTGAGCACAGATGAGGCTTATGCCTGTGAGTATAGCCTTGATGCGGATTGTCGCGATGCTCTCATTCACTGAGATGAAACTCAAGACCTTCCTCCTGCAGTCGCCATAGTAGATATCACAGTTGTTCACTTTACGTAGGCAAGGACCATCGCATCTCATTTCTTGGAAGGCAGTTATATCTGCTTTATAGCAGTCAAGGGCTTCCGCTAGTTGTTCGGCTGCACGTGGTTGATTCCACCTTGAGAGTTCTTCCGCTGTCGCCTGTTGAAAAGGAGACAAGCCTTAGTGGGCACATGCATCCTCCCCCTCTGGTTCTATGGTTCTGCATAATTAGCGAAATTGTACTCGTCGTCGCCGTTGTACAGCTTCGAAAAGTGGTCTTTCCATATCCTTAGCACTGACTGTGGTTCCACTACGATGTTCCCATAATAGCCTCTACAAGTTTCAGTTTGGGTGTAGAACCTCTGGTGGCTTGTGATATATAGATATCAGTTTTTTTTTAATTCATTGACTTACATTTTTCAGTCAAAATTTTAATATTAATGAAAAAAATCGCTTGCAGAAAGTTTAAAGTGCTAGTGAGAGAGTTTAAACATAACAAAAGGTGCAATTAGGATCTCAAGGACTCCACTATTTGGACCAATATTTTGCCAAAAAGTCTGTTTTTATTTTTATTGTTTATTTTATCTTTTCGACATGTTAATAAATTTTAAAGGATCGTCATGGTGAGAAAAAATAAAAGATTTAGACCGAAGAAATAACACTTACCCTTCTTTTGCGTGGTGCATCATCACTATAATCCATAACAATCCCCTCATCGGAAGTGGAAAGTGATGTTGTTCGAATACGTGCACTATCCAGTAAATGATTTGCAAATATTTTCCCATCATCGCTTAATGGCGGTGAAGAAGAGCCCGAACTCCATGCACTTGAACTGCCTGGACTTGAACTGAGTATTGAGTTAAGATTATCTATGAAGTGTTACAAAAACCTTTTGTTAGTATTTAATTTCTCTTGAATGAGGTTAAAACAAAAAAAAAAAAAAATAAAAAAATAATATAAAAGAAAAAATTACAGTAGGTTTAATATTCAGAAGTGTTTTTTATGAGCCAATTAATTTCGGGAAGTCTGAATTGAAGTTTAGAAATTAACAGGCTGCACACAATGTTTGCTCGGATTCAACATTTTTAAGAAAAATATCAAAACGAAATACAAAAAAAAAAAGAGAAAAATCTAACACACATTGACACTTCTGTTAATTGACACTGACTGTAAGGCTTTTCTTTATTAGCATAACCTTTAGGCGACAGAGGAGATCCTGATAGATGCATAAGTACCAGAGCAGCATTGCACAGTTTGATTTCTTCATCATCCCGGCATTGAGTTAAATAATTATCACGTTCTTCTTGGGTTTGGGTATATGATGGCCTGCGTTTACGTGAGCTGCAAAAGACCAAAAAAAATCAATTGTTAACATTTATTCATTTGTAGACTATGAAGTCGGCGAACCACCCGCTCGCCGCTGCAGGCAATGAATTTTTTTTTAATACTCGTCATGCTTTATGAAATAACCATTTTCCACACACCTCAATTTAATCCTCTAATGACATTTCTCAACAGTTTTATTCAACCTACATAAATCTTGCCAATTTCCGAGAGCTTCACTTGCTTTTTTTTTTTTAAATATATTTTGACAGTCCCGGCCCCACCTACATTATAAACATTTAAAATTGGAACAGCAATTGGTTCGTCATGTTGACATGTTAAATTGCAATGCGTAACAAATGATACTAACGAGTTATAATGCATGTTTGAGTACGTGAACTGAATTGGGTACGTCATATTTGATATTTTGATATTGTGACTGTGAGTCAGCACAAATATTTCTAAATAAAAAAGGAATAACTGCACATTATTAGCTCATTTACGAGGAAAATTGAGTGGCACTCCTCATTTTTGAAATTCAATCTTAAAAAAAAAACCAATTTCAAATACATATAACTGACCTTGAATTGAGTTTGTTCTTGTGAGTTTGTTTTTTGTTTGTGCGTTGTCTTGAGTCAACTGAAACTCATTACATCCATATATAAACCCAACGAAAGCATTCTTACTTACTTACTTACTAACTTAAGGTGGCGCTACAGTCAGGGGTGGACTTGGGCCTCAACCAACAAACCTCTCCAGCCAGCTCGGTCCCTAGCTAGCTGTCTCCAGTTTCGCACGCCGAGTTGGTTGAGGTCGTCTTCAACTTGCGGCGCCACCTGAGCCTTGGTCTTCCTCTACTGCACCTTCCCTCTGGGGTGGATTCGAAGACTTTACGGGCCGGAGTATTGGTGTCCATCCTCTCCACGTGACCAAGCCATCTGAGTCTTTGGACTTTCACTCTTTTAGCTAGGTCAGTGTCGCTGTACAGCCCGTACAGTTCGTCGTTAAATCTTCTCCTCCATTCACCGTTTATGCAGACAGGACCATAGATCTTCCGTAGAACTTTTCTCTCGAACCGGCCTAGGGCGCTCTCATCCGTTTTTGACAGGGTCCATGCTTCTGCACCATATAGCAGGACGGGATGATGAGGTCTTATAGAGCATCACCTTAGTTGTTCGGGAGAGGGCTTTACTACTCAATTGCTTTCTTAGCCGAAGAAACAGCGATTAGCAAGAGTAATTCTCGTCTGATCTCGGCGCTGATGTCGTTGTCCGTGTTGATAGCGGAGCCAAGGTATACAAAGTCCCTAACTACCTCGAAATTATATGCGTCTATCGTGACGTTTTGTCCAAGACGTCGTGTTGGGTGTCTTTTCGATGACAGCATATACTTTGTTTTGCCCTCATTGACCGCTAAACCCATTTTTTCAGCCTCTGTCTGTATACTCGCAAAAGCACTGTTGACATCACGCTGCGTTCTCTCAATGATATCAATGTCATCAGCGTACAAGAGTAGTTGCACAGACTTCTGGAAGATAGTGCCTCTAGTGTTGACGTTGGAGTTCTGCACTGTTCTATCCAGTATGATATATAAAAAAGTCACATGACAGTGCATCACCTAGTCTAAAGCCTTTTTTGACATCGAAGGTGTCGGTGAGGTCGTTACCGACTTTAATGGAGCAGCGCGAGATCTCCATTGTCATCCTGCTCAAACGAATGAGTTTTGTAGGGATGCCAAAACTCGACATTAATTTATACAGTTCTTTTCCAAGGGATGCTGTCATACGCGGCCTTGAAATCGATAAAAAGATGGTAGGCGTCGATTAAGAATTCTTGAGTTTTTTCCCGGACTTTGGTGAACTTTTTTGGTCTAAAGCCACACTGATATGGACCTATCAGTTTGTTGACAAACGGCTTCAGGCATTCACATTGTACTGCATTAAAGATCTTATAGGCGATGTTTAGGAGGTTGAAGCCTGTGTAATTGGTGCAGTTTAGGATCTTCAGGATTCTTTTAGGATTCTTCAGGATCGGGCAAACAATGCTGAGGTTCTATTCATCGAGCATGCTCTCTTCCGCCCATATTCTGCAGATGAGTTGGTGCATGTTCCTTACTAAGTCATCACCGGCTGCTTTGAAGAGTTCGGCAGCAATGCCACCAGCTCCCGCGGCTTTGTTTGCTATCTTCACTTTTTCAAGTTCGGGTAGACGGAAATCCTGGCTTGCTTTGTCTTTATTGAATGGTTCATTCTACCTGACGGCGGAATTCGATTCGTCATCGCCGTTGTACAGTCTGCAGAAGTTGAACTTCCATATCCTCAGCATTGACTGTGACTCTACTACGATATTTCCCTGTTGATCTTTACAAGTTTCAGTTTTTACGCGGTAACCTTGAAACATTCATTTCACCTCTTGGTAAAACTTCCGAACCTCATTCCTGTTTTTTAGTCTCTTTTTCATGCTCTCTTCTTCTCTTTCCGAAAAGTTTGTGTTCTTCTCTCCTCTTCTGCTCGTAGAGCTCCCGAGCTGATCTCGTCCTCCTGTGCAGCGCTGCTTTATATGCTTCTTGCTTGGCTGCATGTACCTGCCTGCATTCATCATCAAACCAGGGGTTTCGTTTTGGTGGCCGCGTGAAACCCAGCACATCATAGGCAGCATCCCTAATGGCTTCCTGGCAATTCTGCCAATGGTTCTCAATGCTCGATGCTGGCTGTAGCGGACTTCTCATGAGGTTACTTGACACTCGATCGGAAAAGGATCTGGCGATCTCTTGCGATTGTAGCCGTCCGACGTCATACTTTCTTCTAGTACTTCCTGTTTTTGGCTTTGGTCGAGATATCCGCTGCACTACCTTGGCTACAACGAAGTAGTGGTCCGAGTCGATGTTGGCCCCTCGGAAGGTTCGGACATCAATAATGCTTGAAAAGTATCTTCTGTCGATCGAAATGGTTGACAGTTGAATGATCTGGAGACTTCCAGGGTCCTCTTGTGGATGTTGAGATGTAGGAAACGCGTACTTGCTACTGCTATGTTTCGCCCCGTTATCAGATGTTTTGTCGTACAGGCTGTGTTTTCCGACTGTTCCACGAAAGATGTCCTCTCTTCCTAGTTTGGCATTAAAATCTATTAAGACGATTTTAACGTCGAAGCTAGGGCATTGCTCGTATGTCGAGGAGTATTTAAAGGAGATAGGCACCTTACAAGGACAAAAACGGGAAGTGTTCCAGTTAACTCCTCAGGCAGATCGGTAGTGTGAAGCTTTTGAGAGTTAATATGTCCTCGAAATAGATATCGTAACAGAGCCAAATAAAAGGAGAAATAAGAAGAAGAAAGAAGAGGAGACCCCTAAAGGGCTCTATTACTTTGGTTACAGTGAAGGGATAGGTGCTTGGAATTGTATTGGTATAAAATGCAAGCGATATCATTAAATTCAATTTTATATTAACTTTTCAAAATGGCAACGCTGTTCGTTTGTTGGTTTAATTTATCAACATTTAACCGTTCAAAACTTTCACAAGCCAAGCTACCGTGAGTGCAAATTTATTATACCAAACACATGGGAAATAGCAACAGTTATAAATTATGTAGATCAAAATATTAAAGACAAACAACACAACAAACAAACAATCCTTCCAACCGGAATAAATAAATTTTATGAGGTAATAATATTTCACAAACCGAGAAGTGAAAGTAACACAAATTGTAACACGGGTACAAACAACAAGGAATAGACAAGTATCAGTCAAAATAAAATTAATAACGAACATTACAAAACAATTCAAATCTTCTACCGTTCCCCTATTTTGAACCCAAGGTAATGAGACTTTATTAACTGAGACAAATACAACCATAAACAAAACACAATGCTTAAGGAAGTACGAAGAGAAAATTACAATTTATTCTCAATGTCATTTTTGGAAGAACACACGTCTCTACATTGATCTTTGAAGCGACTTGAAATCACTGAAGTATCTTCCATTCGCACAAGGGTAATGAAGATTAATGATATTTTTGTAGATATGGTCGTTGATCGTATAAGCTTCAATGTGAAGTGGTCGCGTAACATAAGCGCAGTGATTGCAACATTGTAAAGGTTTGAAGCATAAGAAAATGTTGAGCGATTGGGAATTTAATTAAATTTATGCTCAAGCAGTGAAGATGTAAGCATATTACGCATATCAAAGTAAATTTGATTTTGGTATTGATTTATGTATCAGGAAAGTCTCCAATAATATCCATATTATACCTGACTCTGGAGATCAGATGTACACCTGAATCAGAAGCAATATCTCAAGCGAGTATTGAAGCCTTCGTAGCTTGGTTTTTGCAACGTCACAGAGTCTGCTAACCCAGAAGCTTACTATGCTATGCTGAAGGGATCCGAACTACTCGATAGATCTACGAGACATGATGAGCGGAGGTTTGAAAAGCTTAAGATCGAGGAATCTCATTAACATTCGTCAACTTGAGTGTTGCTTAAAACCGGGGAAGTCATCCATCGACCAGATTTTCACTCTACGACACCAGAACTTGGATAAAACTCAAATTGCATATGATAGCGTATGGCGTTGGAAGCTGAAGGCGGCAAGCAAGGAACCAAACTGCTTGAGATTTGTTAAGATTGAGTTAAGCCCGACTCTGAATATCCACCGGAAGTGATTTTTTTTTCCTGCATAATAAGAACTCTTTTGTATCTTACTATCAATAGCTATGAAGCATCAGAGCTATTGCCTGCTGTTTCGTTACAAGGGGCCATAAAACCTGATGTTTCACTTGCCAGCTTGCCAGCAGGGGCCGTACTAGTACCTAAAGATCGACGTGCCTGCGGTGTAAGTGCTACCAGGGGCCATAAATCCTGAAGTTTCGCGTCCTACCAGGGGCCGTACGAGTACTTGCAGATTGACGAGAGCTGTTGCCTGCTGTTTCAGTACTACCAGGGGCCATAAATCCTGGGGCCTGATTATGGGATTCGCTGCGCATCGTTTTGCTAGCGAGTTTGACATTCTTCAGTTATTGCTTTCGTCTTCGAAGGCGAATTTGAAACGCGATAATGTTTGCTGGCAAGTTGAAATCCGACAGCTTTTTATTGGCAGATTCACAGGCGAAAGAGTGTTTATTATTATTAACTGGAATATTGGAAGAAATAGTCAAACAAAAAGTGTTAAAACTGGATTATTGGAAGAATTCTTTTCGCTCCGCCGCAAATTTGTTAATAAGGAAATACGACGCAAAACGAATTTGAAAGGTCGAATTGAAAACGATCCGCCACGAATTCCATAATCAGGCCCCTGCTGTTACGCATGCCACCAGAGGCCGTACAAGTACCTGCAGATTGACCAGAGTTATGGCCTGCTGTTTCAGTGCTACCAAAGGCCATAAATCCTACTGTTCCGTTGCGCGTACCATCAGGGGTCATACTAGTACCTGCATATCAGTCAGAGCTATTGCCTGCTGTTTTAGTACAAGAAGGGGCCATAGATCCTGCTGTTTCACCAGGGTTACCGAATACCGTTGTTTTTATCACCAGGTCTTAACGAGACCGCTGACGAACAGGAAGCATTACACACTACCTGAGAACTGTATACTCGATGAACCATGCTTTACTCTTTTACCAGGGAGATGTAAGCCCGAAGTACAAACTATAACCACAGGAGTGTAAAAAATCAGATTTGAGAGAAGAATTATAAAATTTAGTTTCATGTGATTGATTGATTGAATTTCTATACTTAAGAAAAGTAATAAGAAAATGTTGGACCTTTTTACTGAAGTTTAGTATTTTTCTTCAGGCGGAATCTTGGCGATCCGACGACCGACGGGCATACACCTCGACTTGAAAGCGAAAAACACATCACAAACTCCAGTTACAAGCTAAACAATAGATTCATTTTGTGTTCAAGATATGTTTGCGCCAATTTCCTGGCAAGAAGACATCACGTACACAAGTCCAGTTTCTATTTCTTATTTTGTTTGAAGAAAAGACCACAGGAATCATTTCACCATCATAATCACAATCATAACCAAATGGCATGCTTCACTGAACGTCGTATAAGCTCCTGTGCACACAAGAAGAAATCTTACCTAAGCTTGTCTATTTGTTTGGCGAATTGTTTCATTTTTTACAAAGTGACTTCAAGTTGTCGAAAGAAGCATTGCCAGCTTCAATTAACAGTTCTTATGCTGAGAGGTAATTTGGAAAGCATTTGATCTACCTCAATATGTTTATTTCTTTTTTTTTAGATGGCAACACTTGTACCTAATAATTGCATCCGATTGGCTCTATTTCTCGCTGTAGATATCAACCATTCACTTCATGTATAAGTCATAAAGAACAAAACTCCTTAGATCCTGTATCTCCAAGTGGAGGTCTGATATCCTGGGCACATCTACCTCAATACTCGTATATTTATATTGAGTAAGGTAATAAGGAAAAAGCCTTAAAGGAAATCATGAAATTTCCCAGGCACAATCAACGCGAAAATATCGCGTTTTAATCACGACACGACAACGAATTGGTTTTGTGTGCCTGAATCTAAACCCAAAACACAAGCTCTATGTGTTTCATATACGGCTATAGAGTGCGCACTGCGCTGCTGGCTGGACAATGATGTGATGATGACAACGACCACGAAGAGTCTTCTATTTCTCTGAAGACGAAGACATCATCCAGTTAGTCGTAGTCATCATCATCATCATCAGCATCTTCGTCGATGGCATCCTCGGCATCAACACCGGTACTATCAGCGTCGTCGTCACAGCAACTCACAGAAGTTGGCCACTAACAGACAAAGCATACAACAACAAAACACTCTATGGTGTTTGCTGATCCACACAATAGCTCTAGCTGACTCCGCATGTCCGTTTGCGGTGGAACAGCGGTAGCTGCTATAAAATGTTATTACAGCCAAAAGGCAGAGGTGTTCATTCGCAATGATCGCTTGTGTCTCCGCATGCTTCTCCGTCCACAACCCTTCATGTGGCACTCCATCGCCACTTTTTGTTCAACTGACGACCAACCAATGTATATAAATTAGACCGTTAAGGAGGGTGGTGAAGTGACTGGTACCGGAAAAGCTAAAGTCAAAGCCGGACAAGGATTGTGTTTGTGTTTTATTTCTGCGTCAAGACGTCCGTCGTCATCGTTTGCGCAGCGTCTGTCGTCGCGTCGATTCTAGCAATCAAATGAAAAAAGGAAATGCAACTCTGCAGGCAATTTGTTACGGTCTAATAGAAGTAAAGTGAGAGGATTATCTTTCTTGTGCCAAAGTGCCATTGTCTATCGTGCCTTTCCGTCTTTTGTTATTGTTGGACTTTCAATGATAAATCTTGAAAAACTAATTGAAAACAACTCGCATTACGATAAATCATCGTCATCATCATTAGATGCTACGCTACCGCCACCAGCCGCAACTAAACCATTCATACAGTTTGAATTGAATCCATCATCGACTTTTTCAAGATAATTGCTTTATAAGCACAAGTAAAAAAATTATATCAAAAAATTATTTCGCCATCGTCAACTCCATCAAAATACCCCCAGATGGCAGAAGCTGGGTGAAAGCATAAAATTATGGCCAAATTGCAACAATTAGATATAGTCTCGATTTTAATGCACATTCGTCACGAACTGACGATGCCACAACTACTGCGCCGGACCACCACAGCAACTTAGTTATTTGATTGCAAGTTAATAGCCTTAAGTGTTGGTATATGCAATTGGTGGAGTTGGTTTTTTTGTTTCTTTCTTTAGTGGCAAATTGTTTAATCTTCGCTTTTTGGCACGTGATAAAGCAAATACCTTTTTGCTCATGTCCGCAGATGTTCATAAACTTGTCGTGTAATTAAAACGGGCATGGAATTTACTGAAATTTGAGATTTCAAGATTTCTTAAGGTTTGGAGAAAATTTAGCTACAAAGTAAAATAAATATGGAAGCCTTCACCAATATCCTGGTTTTTCGCTTGATAATACCCGTACAAAATTTCCATGAAAAAGTTTAAACCACTAAGTCCTTACTGGAGGTGTTTTCAAGCACTTGAGCTGCTTATCTTATACAATTGGTTCCAGTTATCTTTTAACCCTGGCTGAAAGGTTATGTCCGTTAGCCAATACCATAACAGTCCTTCGAGAGTCTAAATGTTTTATTTCATCTGCATGTGGTGGCTATTGCGAGTTCTGACAAAGTTTTACAAGATTAACATTTGCTTCCAACTCAGCCGTTCGGAATCGGCGGCGTTAGTCGATTGTTGAAAACACTTTAGCCACTTAAGCTCGGAGCTATCGTTCTACGTTTTAAGTAAATAAGATGTTGAAAATGTTGTGGAAGCAGGCACGTGGTTCCCACATCTCTCCATCTATCCATAAAGGGACATGGAGATCTGCCGACCATCCGTCAATCAGATTGATCACATCCCGATCGACGGAAAGCACTTGTCCAAGATTCTAGATGTTAGAACTTTTCGAGTAGCCAACATCTACTCGGACCACTACCTCGTCGTTGCCAAGCTTTTGGTGCAACGAATATCCCGACAATGACAAGGATAAAACAAGGAAACACAGCAGAAAATTGACGTCGCTCTGATCGAGTGTCAAGTTACCTCTTATTAAGTCCTATGCTTGAGTTGCCGTCTCTTATGTGCTAGGTTCCACACAGCCACTAAAGCAAAAACCCTGGTTTGACGAAGAATAAAGGCAGACGCATGATGCGAATCAGGAGGCATACGAAGTTAGGCTGCATAGCAGGACAAGAGCTGCTCGCGAGCTCTAAGAGCAAAAGAGGAGATGGACGCTGACCTCTCAGAAAAAAAGGAGCATGAGAAGCGTCAGATGGAGGATGTTGAGAGAGCAAACCGCTGGAATGAAGTTCGGACGTTTTACTGGAAGGTAAAACAGCTGGTAGTGTCCGTGGCTTAGTGGTTATGTGCGTTGGCTGCTACGCAGAATGTTGTGGGTTCGAACCAACTCCCTTGCGGAGAACTGACAAAACTTCCAAGAGTATCAATCTGTCATGAAAAAAGTGCTTCGAAACTTTGGCGTTCGGAATCGGCATTAAATTGTAGGTCCCCTCAATTCTTCACACGCACTCACAGAAATGTTGATGAGAGTAAGCTACTCAGGTCTTGGTTTTCAAGAGCTGTCGCGCCACTATATTTATTTATTTTTATTTTTTTTTAAACAGCTTGCTCAAGCTCATCGAGCGAGAACCGATGTCTGCAAAGAGCAAAAAGCAAGAGAACATAATAGTAGAATTGCAGGCGTTGCTAGGGATTTGGAAAGACCACTTCTGTAAACTGTACAAAGCAGGAGCCATTCTTTCGGCATGATGATAGCCAATATCTTTGATCTAATATCTGATATCTCGGCTGAAATCCAAAAAAGCCGCTGAAGCAGATGGACTAGCTGGCGAGCTGTTCAAATCGGTAGGTGATGATCTAGAAAGAAGCATGCAGCAAATCACCTGTAAGATATGATCGGAAGAATGCATGTGAATGGAACTTCAGCATTGTCTTCCCGATCTTGGAGATCAATCAATGTGGCTTCAGACGAGGAAAGTCAATCATCGACCAATTTTTCACTTTGCGGCAGATCCTGTAAAAAATTATGAATTCCAAACTGACACCCATCACTTTTTTAACGAATATAAGACCACGTATGACAGCATACACAGTGACGAACTATATAAAGCTATGTCGTACCATCTCTTCCAAGCCCGTTCCTTGGTGCCAAATGACGGCGCTATCAAGGTTGGCAACGAGCTTACGGAATCTTTCCATGTCAAAAAAGGATTCAGACAAGGCGATGCACTCTTATGCGATTATCTTAACATTGCGGAGCACCGTCAACACCAGAGGCACAATCTGCCAAAAGTCTGCACAATTGAAGAGAACACAGCGTAATGGCGCCTTTGTGAGAAATGAGACAGAAGTGGGAAGAATGAGCTTAGCGGTAAATTAAGGCAAAACGAAATATATGCTGTCTTCGAGGAATGATACCCAACTCCGAGGGCTCGGACAGAACGTCACAATAGACGCAAATAGCTTCTAAGTAGTAGAGAAATTTATCTACCTAGGTACCACTATTAAAACGGGCAATAACACCATCGTCGACTCTTGACAATCGTTTTTTCTTTGGGCTAAATAAGCAATTCAGTCATTAAGCCCTCTCTCGACTAAGGTAAAACTTTATAACACTCTTCTGCTGTATATGCAGAAGGCAGAAGCATGGATCCTGACAAAATCGCATGAATGTGCATAGGGCTGTTTCGAAAGGAAAGTTCTTCCGGTACCCTATATGGCCCGTGTGCAGCGAAATGTACGGGTTTTACAAATACACGGCCCTAGGGTTAAGGTTCAGCGACTGGACACAAATGATCCAGTTCGGAAAGCCTTCAATACCATTCCCGAGAGACAAAGAAGTAGAGGAAGACTCAGGTGGCGCACAGAAGTGGACAAGGACCTCAATCAGATTGTTCTAAATAAAATACGGATTCTGTGTGCTCTTTAAGATTAAAAAAACATAGGATTTAACAAAACGTTTATTTTCTATTGACGGCAAAGTACTTTCAAGTTCAAATTTTGGTGAAACAAATAAAATATCTATTTGGTGTCCTCCTTTGTTCTATTATTCTTCAAACATTCAATTACACACCTGTCGTCCTCCAAGAGATACTTTTAATTTTTCTTGTTGTTGTTGTCTTATACTCTTCCATACCCATTCGCTTCTTATTCTACCTCTTCCCACTCTTGCATATCATTAACTCCGATGCAAACAAAGAACTCATTTAAAGGTGTATGCGCAGTGTTTACCTTAAGTGTCATGGAGCCCAGCGAGTCCTCGAAGAAAGTGTGACCGAGTTTACTTTATGAATTTTTATGCTTATATCTTTAAATTTGTATTCGTATACAATCCGTTCTACCAGACGACAACGACAACAACGAGCTATGAGCTGAGTCAAGCTCAAGCCGGCCGGTCGACCGTGGCTGCACTGTGATGTTTACATTTAGCTCTGTTCCTTACCCAAAGTTGTTGCATGATATGGGGATGTGGCATAGGTATTACCTTCACGTTGCATAACGGCGCATTCCCATTTTGCGCGCCCCAAGAATCAAGATATACGTTGATGATGGAAACCTGTACAACTATGTATGTTGTTACCTTACCTACATGGCATGGTTTTAGGGGGCAGCTCGATTTGGTTCTTCTTCTTCGGTTCGGTTTTATTCTGTTTATTTATTTGTTGTTTGTTTTTTTTTTCTTTGTTCGTTCCCATCACATGTTTGTTTACCAGTGTTCATGTGAAAGTTTGACAGAAGCCTTAGACCGTTAAAGGCATACAACAACTTTGAAGTGGACTTACCTTACATGACAAAACGTCGTCGTCGTCGTTGGCTATAAGGGGGAGGGGCTGACGCTTTAGTTCATAGAATGAGGTTTCCTTGAATTTCCTCCCATGTATAACCTATACAAAACCAACCCATCGCGCATCGATTGTGTACCAATCAAAGTGTGTTTGTAGTCTTAGCTGGCTATTGCATGTAATGACTTATGCAAATAGGGCCTTACCTCTGGAAAAATCATCACAAATTACCACCGCGACAATGGAAAATGTATACCAATGTCACGTTTCCTAGTACTTGTACCTACACTCGTATAATGAGAGGAGTTGGGAGATGGGTATAATGCATTCTGGTTGTTTTAGGTAGTTGACGAGCCTTACGAACGTCAACGACAATGAAATTGGCGTTGTTTCACCGGGAGACTAGTTTTCTTGGCTTTTATGTGTATGTGAATTGATATTAGAAATTCAAGAAGCCTCCTGCTGTTGTTTTAGCCTTATTCTGTTTTTTTTTCTTCGTCGAGCAGCGGTAAAACGCAGATCTCATGAGTAAAATAATAATGAGCGTAAGTTTACGTCAAAGGGCAGGAACCATATCTGCAATATCGCGTGTGCAGTTCGTCATACACACACGCGAGTTATGATGGACACCGCCATCATCAAGTATCCACCATCAATCAAACCGTTGACTATTTGGTATGACCATTGTTTGGCGAGAGCCTTCCTACCTACTAACGTTCTGTGTATTCATTCTAGCTCTTCAGTTTTTTAATTCCATGTATGGCAAAATTTATTTTTTCTGTGCGTTTTGACACGATTGTGAAGCGGTGTAATTGGTTTGAGGTCAAATAAGAAATTCGCTGTTGGCTTGTTCTATTTTGACAGCTGTCATATTTTTGCAACGTTGAGTTTTATTTCAGTGCTATAATTGAGTTGTCATGATTATAAAATTAAATATTTGTTTTTCAAAATGGAAATCAGGTACCTATTTATGTGGCTCCTGGAAAAGTCAGTTACGATTGTTATCATGGCAATTTATTAGAATTTGTATTATTTGTATGATAATTGACTTAAAACTACCAAGTTGACCACTTCGAGCACTTGTGATTGAGTAAATCAACTGAGACATCACAGAGTTGCATTTATGTACACATATATGCAAATACTAGGTTACGAGTAGAGCTTTCTGAGATTTGCTTAGAGTATTGCCTATTGGAATATTTTGCTCAAAGAGCGGGAAGCGTAGCACACGTGAAAATTCTACCAATTCGATTTTAAAGCGTCCATTAAATAGGTGCCATGATAGTTTGGGTATCAATTACTTAAAAATAAATAATACCCTTAGTATTAACTTAAATAAGTACCAATAGTACTTATGGAGAGAGAGAGAGAGAGGAGGATGCATGCGCCCACTAAGACATGCCGCCTTTTCAACAGTCGGCTCAACAGTCGGCAACGGAAGAACTCAAAAAATGGAATCAACAGTGGCGTCTACAATTCCAGTCAGGATGAACTACTTAGTGAACACCTTATAGGGCTACTACGACACATTCGCAGCCCAGGACCTATAAGGAGCGGTTTGGCCGGCTCTTCGTCTTAGAGTTAAACTAACAATCTGGCCTCCAGGTTGGGGGTCGTGCGTCGGGATGACTGCTCGGCCAGATAAAGAAACTATAGTTCCGAACAACCAAAAAGCATCGGATACGGACGGAATTAACCATGACGACCAACGCAACGATTAAAAGACAACGAATTTCGGCACTTGAAATGTTAGGTCCCTTAACAGACCACTTGCAGCCGAAAAACTAGCGGAAGCACTTGACTGCTATTAAGCAGATGTAACCGCCATCCAAGAAATGCGATGGGATGGTCCGGGCCTACGTGGAACAACTGTGATATCTAATATGGCGACCGGGAACAAAATCAGCGTCGATTTGGGTGTGGATTTGTAGTTGGGACTCGACTCAGGAGGTAGCTCTTGAGTTTCAACTCAGTGAATGAGCGCATCACGACAATCCGCATCGAAGCTGAAATTCACAAACATAGCCTCATCGGCGCTCACGTCCCAACTGAGGAAAATGGACGACTACTCTAGACATGCAAGATGTCCGCACATTCGACAAGACTATAGCCTTGTTGTAGCCAGGTACGATGAGGAATATGTCCGATCAAGAGCAACAACTTGGTGAATAATCAGGAGAAATATCGACGTCAAGCCGCTACAATCGCAAGAGATTGCAAGATCCGTTTCCGATCGTGTCTCAGAAAATCTCCTCAGAAGTTCTTTGCTGCTAGCAAAAAATATAGAGAACCAGTGGCAACACTGCCAAGCAGCCATCAGAGATGCCGCCTCTGAAGTGCTAGGGTTTACACGGCCACCACGAACGAAACCTCTGTTTTGACGATGAGTGCGGCGAGCACATGCAGCCAAACAAGAGGCATACAAAGCGGCGCTGCAAAGAAGGACACGAGCAGCTCGTGAGCTCTACGAGCAGAAAAGGAGAGAGGAGCTTAACTTCTCAGAAAGAAAATAAAGGGAGCATGAGAAGAGCGCAATCGAGGAGATATAGGGATGTCACAACATGAACGAGGTTCGAAAGTTATACAAAAAGGTTAAACAAACCTCCAGGATTTATGCACCCCGAACCGAAACCTGAAGAGACCATCATGGGAACATCGTAGTGGAAACACAGTCAGTGCTGAGGATATGGAAAGACCACTTTTCCAAGCTGTATAATGGCAATGACGAGCAAAACTCCGCCAGCAATACAGAACCATTCAATTTGGGTGCAGCAGGCCAACAATCTCACCCACCCGACATTGACGAATTGAAGATAGCGATATCTAAACTAAAGTCGTACAAAGTCGCTGGAGCAGACGGACAAGCCGCCGAACTGTACAAAACAGCTGGAGATGATTTTGTTAGGAGCATGCACCAGGTCATCTGCTAAATTTGGTCGGAGGAAAGCATGCCCGACGAATGGAACCTTAGCTTCGTATACCCGATCTTGGAGAATGGAGATTCCCTGAACTACACCAGAGGCATGAGTCTACAAAATATCGCTTACAAGATTCTGATGTGCTGTGTCAACACTTTCGTCCACAACCTGATAGCGATCAATATGGCTTCAGACCTGGAATGCACACCATCAATAAAATATTTTCTGTGCGGCAGATCTTGAAGCAGACCCAGGAACTTCAAATCGTCATGTCAAACCATCGATGTTATGGCCGCGTATGACAGCGTCTATAGAGACCTATATAGTTGGTTGGTGCAATGTCTAGTTTTGGCATCCCAGAAAAACTCGTCCGTCTGTGTAAGATCACAATAGAAAACTCCAGCTGTTTCATCATGGTCGGAAAAAACCTACCGGATGCATTTGAGACAGATTTAATTTCGAGGTAGTTAAGGACTTTGTCTACCTAGGATCCGTTATTAACTCAGACAACACCAGCGTTGAAATCAAACGAAGAATCGCTCTTACCAATTGCTGCTCTACAAAACCCTTATCTTCCCGGTCCTAATGTATGTTGTAGAGCCATGGACCATGACAAAATCCGATGAATACGCATTGGGCTGCTTTGAGAGAAAAATTCTTCGAGTGACAGCTAGCTAGGGACCGAGCTGGCTGGAGACCTGTGTTGAATGAGGTCCTGGTCCGACCTGGATTGTAGCGCCACCGTAAGTTCGTAAGTAAGTACCACTTGTTGCAAGTATGTTTTTAATTAGGTAAACATGTATCAAATATCATGCCCTATCTATTTGGCAATATCAATCACGAAACACAATTGTCATTCATGACAAACAAATATGCAAAGTACCTTCTCACAATACTTCAATGCACTTACTTAATTATTAAAGATTAAACTTTATACTGAAAAATGCTAATGAAACCATGTATGGAATAGAAGTATTCAACTATTCAGGCTACAAACATTTAATCAATACTTTTTTTCGAGTGCAATTTTTAAGTACTTCCTAGGCGCTTAATTATAGCAAAAAATGTCTTCTATTAGAGCATCCGTTCAGAATCAGAAGCAAGAAGCACTTTTTATCAGATATCATTGACATTGAAATTTGACATGTTTTGCAATATACCAGAACAATAGTTTTTCTTCCCACTATCTACAACTGCAATAAACAAAGAATCAAAATTGTTTTTGACGTTCCACAAAATATTCACAGTTAATTACTCATTCGCACAAATAAATCGAGATGTGTCAGATGATAGCCAAACAAATTATTTTTCACCAAAAAAAAATCTTCAAATACACCAACAAAAATGTAAATGTTGACCCATAAAAATTAAATACATACCAGCGAAATATCGAAAGCAAAAACAGAATCCACAACAAATATACCTACATATGTGTACAGCAAAAGAACGTCTCGTAAAATGCCGAAAATCGTAAAACAAAATTTAAAAAAAAGAACAACAAAGTCGCGACACACAAAGCTTACCCCATTTTAATACAAAAAGCCTATGGGAAGTGTTATGGCAAGGTATTCAGGTTACTATGTTGCTCCATTACCATTTTGGTGGATACCTACCAAAATATTACGCCCCCCCCTTTAACCCCCCGTCCCTCCATAAACCATCCAATTCTTGCGTATAACCCAAATTGTGGTGTAGTGATGGTGCTTCACGTCAAAAACAAAAACTGTGAATATCTGACGTATTCAAATATTATCGTGGCCAGACAAATAAAATTTGTGCGGAACGTAACGCTTGCGTATGGCATTTATGTGTGTATGCAAATGGCTCTCGTTGTGGCCAAGAAAGCGGCACGTGAAGGGTGTATCAAATTTGTGAATACGCCATAATATTGACGTCTCAACTTGCTTGGCCTCGGCTAAAATTTTGATGAGTTAACATCATTAAACGTCAAATGAAACCTAACCACTGAGGGAAGTGTGGTCAAGTTGGTTAGGTGTTGTAGACTGGTTCTATGAAAGTGCAAAGTTGTTTGTTGGTTTTTCCATCGTTTTTTTCGTTTCTGTGTAGGTATCAACCGTTAAATTCAATAAAAGCAAAAGTTGGACTTAAAGCAATGAAGTAAGGTAAACCAAACAAATTGGCACGCATATTTTTTTAATTGTGTTTAATTGAAGACCAATCACGATTTCATATCTGTGGAACTTGTTTATGAAACCACTTTAAAAAAGATTAACGGAAAGAATTTCAATCAACTAATACCAATACACACACATTTTCATATACATTTTTCTTTGATGACTAGCTAGTTTACTATAAATGCGAGTAGGCACTTACACGTGTTTGAATTTAATCCTAATGTTTACTATACAAAAGCACTTGAGATAGAGACTAGACTGAATTGCTAAATATTTCGTATTTTAATATGAAACACAAGTTAAGTTGTATTTTGATTTAATTTAAAACATAAAAGTGTTTGTTGTTTACGAATACATCTTTTATGTGGTAGGTGGCACTTTCTATATGATGTGATTACGATGCGTATCAACATAAGTATGCGAATGGATGGAATGCGCTTGAGCGCGTTAGTTGAACAAAAAAAAAATTTCGATTTCAAAACACGACATACTTGAGTAGGTGAAAGTTTTTTTTACGAGGTGTTGTTTGTTTTTCTTTTAATCTTATTTAGATATTTTAAACATGTCTATTTTTATTGAAAGAGAAAAAATAAATGAAGACAAGTTGGTGATTTAAATTATGAGGGAACGCTTAGGTATTCATTTAAAAGACTTAGGAAAATATTTTGTTTGTATCAAAACATTTAGTTAAAATTTTTTGAATGAATACTAAAATATGGATTGTACTGAATTTCTAACATTGAAAAGCTGTTACAAATGTTATAAGAAGAAACAGTTATAGGAAGCAGGAAGCACTGTGTTCTTTCATGAAGTGTTTCCCAAAAACTTCCTCTCCCTCGTCCACCGACCAGATTAGCGTTTTGACTTGTGCATCATGCGTGCGTGGGAATTTAGTTGCCGAGGTATTTTAAAATTGCGTTTCATATCTTCTAAGATGTTAATTGAAATAAACTCTTAACCAATAACACATTTATTTGGATAAGAGTTCATATTATGTTCATATAACTCTTTGGCAATTTTATTCGTAATAATAGTCGTGTTTTTTTTTTTCACTTCTCTATAGCCAGCACAGTAATCAAGTGCGAATAAAACGCTCCAACTCACTTTATCTGTCAAATTCAATTTGTATGGCAAGTTTTACATACAACGTCGCAAAATGAACCTGAGGGTTGCGCCTCGGGTTAAACAAAATTAGCAAGTACTTCAACCTAAGCGAGTGAATAACTGAAAATTCTATCGTCGGCGAAACTATCATTTTTTTACTGGGCTGGTTACTGAGCAGTGAAATAAACACGACTAAAATATTAAGATAAGAAATTAATATTTTTTCCGTTTTTTTCAACATTTTCCACAGATTCTTCGCTCTTATTAGTCAGAGCTTATAATGTTAAGTAATCTAAACCTTCATCGACTAATGGACTATCCAACACAAAAAGAATTATACCATTCGAACCAGTAGTTCCTGAGATTACCGCGTTTCAACGAACAAATTCTTCAGCTTTATATATTAGTGTAGAAGTATAGATTGTTGTATTGTTTCTTTTATGACTTTTCTGTTGAATATGACCTTTAAAAAAGTACAAAAATGTCCGATCCTTAACCAATAATTCAGCAAACAAGGGCTCTTTGTACATCTCCAACAAGTGATTGGAAATTGATTGGAATCCATTAAAAATGGCTTATCCTTTCGATCCTGACCTAAGACTCTTTTTTTTAGCCCATTGAACTCATTAAATTTCCTATGGTACGCAACTATCTGATGTAGTAGAATAGATCCGAATATCTGACAGGACGAACTCAACAGTGTTACGCTCCTATTTATTTAAGGAACACATAATGCCTTCGCTTGTGCACCATAACATCAAAGTTTAACTAAGGAAGAGTTGTACCCATGTTTGATCAGCTCGATCTTTATCTCATCGTGGCCCACGAGACGCACAAGATGGTGTTTTCATTAAGTAGAACACAATGTTTCTCACAAACAATTTGAAAGGGGTTTAAGATATCCTTGGTGAAGTAATATTTTTCAAGTTCGACGTAACAGCGATTTTTTTCTGAAAATACTATTCTTAATCTAACGTTTTTGCACAATTAATGTTTGAAAGGATATAAAGGGTCCGGCATCTAACGTTTTTCTTTTTTCAACTGCTGCTTATTTCCTGAATGGTAACACTTAGTTCATGTCTGATTTGACAGATAATTAGTTTAATCCTTCCGCTGAACGAATATGGTGGTGTATACGCTTGAACAATGCTAAGAAACATGGTAATGTTGCAGAATGTGTGCGAAAATTTGGTCCGGATTTTGGAAGAAGAGAAGCACCGTCAACTCCGTATGTTAGATAAACCAAAGCGTGACAACGCAAAAACAGTGCGTACACCCGAGAATATTGTTGCTGTTGCAGAAAGTGTGCTTAACGCCATCAACATCAATTCACCGTCGTTCTAAACAATTGAACATTTCGGAGACATCATTGAGACGATTTTTGCTTAAATCACCATACAAAGTATGGTTCAGTAGTTGAAGCCAACTGACCATCCAATGCATTTGTCGCTGCGCTAAATGAGCCTACGATCGACTTAGAGAAGATGCCGATTTCGCCAAAGAAAAATCATCTTTTCAGATGAAGCTCATTTCGATCTTGGCGGGTATGTGAACAAGCGAAATTGTTGCATTTGTGGGACAGAAAACCCGCATGCATACATTGAAAAGCCGATACACCCAAAACGAGTCACTGTTTGATGCGGATTTTGGTCCAAAGGCATAATTCGGCCATTTTTCTTCGAAAACGAGCAAAGGAGTGGCCGTTACAGTCAATTGCGATCGATGTGGAGCCATGTTGACCAAATTTTCGTTTGAAGAGGGGGATATTGGCAACATTTGTTTTCAACAGGGCTACGTGTCACACAGCCGAAGCTACACTCGATGTTTTGCGTCTTGTTCTTCAAGATCGCATTATCAGCCGCAGAGCTGAGTCGTTTGGCCATCTCGAGCGGGATCTGACACCGTTGGACTATTATATTAGGGGTGCCGTAAAAGATAAGTTTTATGCCGACAAGCCAGAGACAATTGACGCTTTAAAGGACAATGTTCGTGAAGCCATTGGTGAAATAAAGCTGCATACAATCGATAATGTGCTTAAAAATTGGACCGATCGTGTATGCTATTGCATGACCAGCTGAGGCAGCCATTTGAATGAAATTATTTTTCATTTTATGATTGAGCATGAGCAATAGAACAGTTGTCATGGGAACATTCTTATTTTCCTTACCAGACGTGAATCAATAAAAAAGCTTAGAGTTTAAAGCTTTCAATAAGACTCACTCTTATCACTTACGGCTCACTATCGATACGTTAAACGTTTAAGTTAAGGAAATTATAAGAAAAAAATCGCGATTAAAAATCTGCCGTATAATATGTCATCAAAAGTATTTGATTAGTTTTTCATTAAAGTCTAATTCTAGGAGTTTTCAGTCAGGTACTTGATGCAAAAGTGATATGAACATTACCTGCAAACCATAGATACCAACAATCTCGCTTGTAGATGGTTACGCTTGTTCTGGGTAGCATGAGCATCTAGCGCTGCTGATGACCAACAACTTGTCTTTGTATGATTATACAGTATACACTGCTTCAATTGAAATGTATATTTTTCTTCCATTCATTTGACTACGCGTATCAATTGAACATTGAGAAAATGCTGCCCTCCGGTTAGAGAATAAGTATCGTCGGTCGTTTCTACTGGATTTGAATTTAAGGTGAAACCGCAAGCAACGGTGTTGGCATTATTGTAGGAAGCAGTGATAGAAAAATATCTTTGCGGTCATTATTCATTTTTTTTTTTAGTTAAGAAAAAAAAATCAGTTTCACGTTCCACCTGAGGCTAGTTTTTGATTTTATTGTGTCAGTTACAAAGAAGCTTAAAGGACGCCAATTCGTTTCTTTTTGTCCGTGTATCTATTTCGTATACTTGAAGAATTGATGCATTTTTACTATCGTGCTAGTAAATACTCGAAACAATAAGATTTTCCACTATGACGATGACGAAGTACGCAAATTCAAACGTTTAAATGAACGTAAACAAAAACAATTATTATTATTCAATGTTTTTTATCAGGTGGTAATAGGTTGTTTAATTAATCTTGTTGTGAATTTTAAAAAGGCGCATGTTTTTCATTCATATTTTAATGTGTTAATACCTCTTTGTTTTTATTTGTTTTTGTTTTCGAATAATATTATTATTTAAAACGTTGTTGTTGATTAGAGCTGCATACACAAATTAAATTTATTGTTACACTTACAGCAACAAATGTAAAGCAAAGCACAACTTCTGTTATTATTAATTTTTAATACATATTTACGTGTTTACGAGTGTGTTGTTATTTATTGACAAATTGTTTTTTTGTTTACTGCGAACATACCTAGGTGTTTTTAGCCTTGTAATATAGAAATTTACACAAAATTTGGTTGGAATACCATTTTCATCTGTACCACTGCCGGCCCCGGCAGTCTTTTCAGTACGAACAATTTTGGGAATAAAATGTTATCAGAAAAAAAACATAAATTGTTATAAAAGACCTGAGTTCTTTTATGTGCGAACAACACTTAAAGTAATGAGATCTAAGAGAACGCCAAGTCCTTACATGTGAAGGTGTCATATTTAATATCTTAAATCATAGAAGATAATACAACAATAGAAAAAGAAAATAGTTTGTATGAACCTCGAAAAACACTAAATAACCTAGCAATTTTAAACTTAAACGAATAATTGCTCTTCAATTTAAATAAATAATAGATAGGCTTAGATGTTGTTAACTCATTTAGACCCCAAGAGTCTATTGTGAAACCAATAAAGTTAGTCACTCTTGGGAGTGTTATGAGCTGAAACAAACCAGAATTCTTCAATTCATCTACACCATTTTAAGAAAGTGGGTGGTAACATACCCTTTATGAAACTACAATTTTATACTTATATTTCCCTTATATTCACCTGAAACCTATCGGAATTTCGAATTTAAACGTTTTTGACCATTTTTTAAAGTGGGCGGATAACACGCCCATAATGGAAATATATTTTTTTCCCATTTTTTCATGCCATTCAACCAAACCCTTACGAGAATTCCGAATTTCAACATCCTACGACCGTTTTAAGATAGTGGGTGGATACCACGCCCTGAATGAGCAAATTGAAATTTTCTTTTTTTCCTTTGTATACATACGAACATCTACCTCTGTACTGAAATTTTTACTGTTCAATATTTCAGGAAGTAGTAATTCTACAAAATTATTTTTTGTACAGGGCCTTTGCATCCATGAATTTAATACGTAATTCAAAAACTTCTCCCTCTATGGGTTCGAAAGTTATGGGGGTTAAAAATGTGCTTGAGTTCGACCCCGTAAAAACAGAGCAGTGCTAGAATTTGGCTGGGCACTACCGTGCCCTTTGATATGTACAATGAACATTTGTTTCTAACGGGTCCGCAAAATAACTTCATTCAAATGGCTGGCTTGTCGGTGAAACACTTATCTTTTACGGCTCCCCACAAATAATAGTCCAACGGTGTCAAATCGCAGCTCCGAGGTGGCTACACGACATTAGCTTTGCGGCTGATGCTTCAAAAACAGGGCGCAAAACATCGAGTATAGCTTCGGCTGTGTGGCACGTAGCGCCCATCCTGTTGAAATCAAATGTTGCCAATATCATCCTCTTCAATTTTTGTGAACAAAAATTCGTTCAACATGGCCCGATAACGATCGCCATTGACTGTAACGGCCACCCCTTGCTCACTTTCGAAGAAAAATGGCCCAATTATGCCTCTGGACCAAAATCCGCACCAAACAGTGACTCGTTTTGGGTGTATCGGCTTTTCAATGTATGCGTGCGGGTTTTCTGTGCCCCAAATGCGACAATTTTGCTTGTTTACATACCCGCCAAGATCAAAATGAGTTTTATCTGAAAAGATTATTTTTTTGGAAAATCGGCATCTTCTCTAAGTCGATCGCAGGCCCACTTAACGAAGCGAAAACGCATTGGATGGTCAGTTGGCTTCAACTCCTGAACCAATTGGACTTTGTATGGCGTGTATCAAGGTCTTAATGCAAAATTCGTCTCAATGATGTCTCCGAAATGTTCAATTGTTGAGAATGACGGTGAATTGGTGTTGATGGCGCTTCACGCACACTTCTGCCACAGCAGCAATATTCTCGGGTGTACGCACTGTTTTTGGCTTTTCACGCTTGGTTTATCGATGAGGATGCCAGTTTCTTTCACTTTTTTCACAAGATAACGAACATACGGAGTTGACGGTGCTTCTCTTCTTCCAAAATCCGTACGCAATTTTCGCCCACATTCTGGAACATTACCATGGTTTTCAAAGTAATTTCGCAGTATTTCCCAGCGTTGTTCAAGCGTCTACACAACCATATTCGTTCAGCGGAGGGATAAAAATAATTATCTGTCAAATCAGACATGGGCTAAGTGTTACCATTCACGAAATAAGCAACAGTTGAACAAAAAAAAAACGTTAGATGGCGGACCCTTTATAACATTCGGAAACCCAATTCAATCATAGTTCTGAAGTTCTTAATTTCAGTTGTGGTGTGAGCATACTTAGTACCGCCTGTAGAAATCAGAGATCTTACGATCTGCTGCTGTCAATGGCTTGCCAGAAGCCTCGCCGGGTAATGATGCCGGCATCTCACAACTGCCCAGACATGATCATTAAATTGATAAAAATGCGTAAAGCCCCAAAGGTTGAGAAGGAGACAGTGGGTTGCTATAGGTCAGCTCTCTTGCTGTTCAATAGGGAATCACTGGTTCCACAGGCCGCGACTTGAGTACGGTTTCGATGAAATCAAGGTCCGTTTATATAAAAGAGATCCGGATTCGCTTCACCCAACCCCTCTGGAAATCTCTTCATCAGAAAAAAGCGCTAAAAGTATCGATATGGTGCTCAATTACCACCACATGTAAGTCTATTGAACTCTCCTGCCATGAAGAAGGCATCCGACGTGGAAGCTATTCTTACGGTTGACGTGGAGACTGAAGATTCGATATTCCATGTATGTTCTTTTTTTCAAATCTATATCCAATATGAAATGTCCTAACCCTAAGCATTTAATGTTACGGCAGTTAAACATTTTTTATCAAAATTTAACGTTTTTCTTTTTTCAACTGCAACATAAATCACGTCAACTATTTTTTAAATTACGTAATCCGCTATATTTGCTTGAGGTATTTTTGGGGGTTTTGGAAAAAGCTATTTAAATTCGGAAGGAAGGTCACTTAAAAATATCCAATTAAGAAAATAAATTACAAAATAAAATAAAAACAAAAACAAAGCAAATATGGTGGTTTCTATGCCCGAGGAATCTCATAAACACCATCAGAAGGCAAAGTAAAGAGAACAAAAAACAAAAAAGTAAAAACATAATAGAAAAATACAAATGTCCATTGCTGACACATTGACCTTAAAACAAACAGAGTTAAAATAGAAAAAATTGTGTTTGAATAAATTAGTTTCGTTGTGTTCCATCTCAAACGATGATCATTTTTTGTTTGGCCTTGGCATGTGTACATCACAAGGAGAATTCCTATGATTGATCATGTCAAGATATTGTATTTCTGAGGAACATCTCAATCTTGTACATATTCCTTAAACCTTTTACTTGAAATCCCCTGACTAAGTCTTTCAATAAACCATTTTCAATACACACATCAAACGAAAACCCTAAATTTAAAATAATAAAAAAAAACAAAAAAAACAGATATAGCTTTGGCCTTCGTATAGAACCTTTAATCGTTAGCCATCAAACTATACATTTAGTCCCCTATACTTGCAAAACTACGCACAACAGGTTGTAGTATTTTGATATTTTATTCAAATTTAATTAAGGTACACCATGTCGGTAGCCATCAACTTCCTCATATCTACATCTACACTTCTTTTCTCCCCACTGATAAAAATATCTGATTTGGTAAACAAATAAACAAATTCACGAGTGGCAGTCGCCTTAAAATCATGTTTTGTTAATATATTTTTAGTTTAAGTTATATCTATGAAGTGTGCGATGAAATCGTTTCATAACCTAAAAAACAAGTCCGGTTTTTTTTTTTTTTATTTTGTTGAAGATAGTGAAACGTATTTTCCCTTAAGTGATTCTACCAATATACCTAAACTTTTATGTAAACAAATTTGGAAAAAATATATTTCCGCAATGTTAAATAAATAATTCATTCAGAATGCGCATTGAACGTCGCGACGACGACGACGACGACGATGACTTCACAAACAAATTCATACTCACGTTTGTATTTTATTTTTCTTCTCTAGTTATGTATATATTTTTTTGTGAGTTAAGGTCGATAATGTGCGAAGTAGTCGTAAAAAAAATTTATGTATATTTATTAATTTCTTCATTTACTAAGAGTGCCAGACACAAGCGTCATTTCATGTACTATCAAATTAGCGAACAACCGGCGCGGCGTCTGTTATCAATAGTAAAACAAACGAAAGAAATAAAAACATCACGCATATTCAGTAGAGTGAAATCCAAACCCCCTGATCAAAGTATACTAGTCGAGTGGTGTATATAAAGCCAAACAAACGTGATATGAAATCAGAAACATAGGGTACGCTTTCTTATTTTGTCTTGCTTATAAATTTGACAATATTTCGGAATCAGGTTTGAAAACATAACTCGGCAACCAGAATATGAATTTGAAGTCTAAATCTTCATAGTGTCATTCATTTCATGGTTTCAAGTTTGTAGCACTGGTTGATACATGTCATCTTAATTGTTAGAATATAAGTTGAATGTTTGCCATTTACGATATTGAATTAATTAAACATGCCGTAGATACGCTTCTTGGATGTTGGAACAACTTCGGACGTTCTGTAATGCACAGAGAATCGTTTTTCAACCGTACTACGCGAATGTGGAACTCAATGCTCGGAAATTCAAAACTACATAATTTTAACCGACATCTTCTCTAAGCTCTCTCCGTCTATCCCCTATTTCCTAATGCCTCTTGAGTGTGTGCTTGTTTTAAGCAAAAAAATCATGATTTGGGAAATGCTTTCAGACCTTAATTTTGATACACCAATCAATCTGGAACCGCAGTCAGTGCCGAGGATATGGAAAGGTCGCTTTTCCAAGCAGTATAATGGCGATGACGAGCAAAACTCCGTCAGTAATACAGAACCGTTCAATTTGGATGCAGACGGCCAACAATCTCACCCGCCCGACATGGACGAAGTGAAGATAACGATATCTAAACTTAAGTCGTCAAGGCCGCTGGAGCAGACGAGCTAGCCGCCGAACTGTACAAAGCAGCTGGAGATGATTTGGTTAGGAGCATGCATAAGCTCATCTGTAAAACTTGGTCGGAGGAAAACATGCTCGACGAATTGAATCTCAGCATCGTATGCCCGATCCTCAAGAAAGGAGATCCCATGAACTGCACTAACTACAGAGGTATAAGTCTCTTTTACATCGCCTATAAGATCTTATCTGCTATGCTGTGTGGACGTTTGAAGCCGTTCGTCAACAACCTGATAGGTCTTTATCAGTGTGGCTTCAGACCCGGGAAGTCCGCTATTTATCAAATATTCACCCTACGTCAGATCTTGGAGAAGAATCAGGAACTTCAAATCGATACCTTCTACCTTTTCATCGATTTCAAGGCCGCGTATGACAGCGTCTGTAGAGACCAACTATATAGAGCAATGTCTAGTTTTGGCATCCCAGAAAAACTCGTCCGTCTGTGTAAGATGACAATGGAAAACTCACGCTGTTCCATCATGGTCGGAAAAAACCTAACGGACGCATTTGATGTCAAAAAAGGTTTCATGCGATTTCTTCAACATCATTCTTGAAAAGATTGTGCAAAGCTCCAACGTCAACACCAGAGGCACAATCTTTCAAAAGTCCGTTCAGCTACTAGGATACGCAGACGACATTGACATAATTGGAAGAACACAGGGTGATGTCAGTGGAGCGTTTGTGAGTCTTGAGACGGAGGCCAGGAAGATGGGTCTAGCGGTTAACGAGGGCAAGACCAAGTTAATGCTGTCGACAAGAAAGGACAACCAACATCGACGTCTTGGAGCAAACGTCAACATAGACAGATTTAACTTCGAGGTAGTCAAGGACTTTGTCTATCTGGGATCCGCTATCAACTCAGACAACAACACAAGCGCTAAAATCAAACGAAGAATCACTCTAGCTGCTTCTTTGGACTTAGAAGGCAATTGAGTAGTAAAGTCCTTTTCTAAACAACTTAAGTGACACTCTACAAAACCCTCATCATCCCGGTCCTCAAGTATGGTGCAGAGACATGGACCATGACAACATCTGATGAAAACGCTTTGGGCTGCTTTGAGAGAAAAATTCTTGTCTGTATTAATGGAGAATGGAGACGAAGATTCAACCAAGAAGTGTAAAAGCTGTACAGCGACACTGACCTAGATAGAAAAGTTAAGGTCCAACGTTTTAGGTGGTTGGATCATGTTGAGCGAATGGAAAATAATGCTCCGGCTCGCAGAGTCTTCCAATCCGAACCGCAAGGAAGTCGCAGAAGAGGAAGACCGCGACTCAGGTGGAGAGGACCTGAACTAACTTGGCGGGTAAGCATCAATCTAAAACTAGTTTTCTAACATTTGAGCCAAAACTTCGAATCAAAAATTTCGCCGAAAACCCAAGACAAGATGAAAGCAACAACGAACTTTAATTATAGGGTATTGTGAATTTACCTAACCAATTTCAAACATTCTCTTTATGTGTCATTCTCGTCTTGCAATAGAATTGATACAAAAACAAAAAAAAAAACACACAAAACTGGAAAGTCATCGAGACTCTATTGTATTGTATATTTTTATCAGTCCAAAGCAGCTATTACTATAATAGCACATCAACATGTTCATAACTAAACCCACACAAAAACAGGAACAATTGTAGAAATAAATACGACGTTGATGATGATTTGATGATCATGATTCTGCGTAGTGGAACTTACCGATTAGATAAGATAGTGAACAAGTACCAGTGACAGAGAATTAAAAATGTCCCTGTTTTTGTATACAAGCATCCGACTAATCTACAGCTACTTATACCTAGTCGCAATAGTATTTTTCCCGGTTCGTATTTTTATCTCCATAGACTTATTTTTGTGTATCTTTATGTTTTTTTGAGGCCTTATGTTGTTGTTTTTGCTCATTTTGTTCGTATGGCATGAAGAAGTTGTTTTCATTGATAGATGTTTGTTTGAAGGTTTCTCTATCTCTAGGTTATTTATTTTTGTTTTTGTATTTTTTATTTACACTAAATTTTTGGGCGGTGGCATTGCCGGGAATTTTATTATTTTTCGCGCTCTTTTGTTCTTGTTTTGATTAGAAAACAAAAAAATGAATGCCACATGCTATCATTTTTTGTTTCATTCAAGGCAAATATTTTTGGATGGGTTATGAATATTTTTTTGTGAAAAATCGAGGGGAAATAAAAAACAAAAAAAAACTTACAGTTGAGGTGCTGATGGCACATCAATATTGTGTGACGATGTTCGACGACGATCGCCTCCCATGTCGGCTAATCGAGCAAAATCCGTGTCACGATCTTGATCGGCTAAACGTGCCGATCGTCTTGATTCCAATAGGCGTACCTCCTCAAGGCGTTTTTTCAATTCAATTGGTTCCTGTAAATAAAAGTAGAGTAAAATGTTAGTAAAAGGGCAATAAAATTTGAGTAATTTTCGTCATCTTAACGTCTAATTAGCTTATTAGCTTTCAAAAATGATTCGACCTAGCCCCAGCATTCATCCATTGGCTGATTAAAAAAAAAAGAAACAAATGATCTAAATTAATAGATCTTTAAGAAAATGGCGCCCAACGCTTTTAAACTGTCGCTCAGATGTGAGACAAGTAAATCTTGGATTTGAAATAAGTTGGGTTCTGTTAGACGATAGAAACTGTATATGATTGGACAAGTCAGGTGGCTGTTTAGTCTGAATGATTTTAAATAACACTGTTAGAGTCTTTTGGTTTAATATGTTGATGAAACTTGTACCGTACAATTCTAAAGAGTAGTTTGAGATATGGTCGTAACGACGTAGTCCAAAGACACAACGAATAATGTTGTCATCTTTCTTAGACATCCGTACGTCAGGATTGGTAGCTAGCATTTTTATGGTTTCAATTGGTGTAAAATTTGTTTAGATCGTTAGGGTCCTTGGAGCGCCATATGTCTTTCCAACCACAGCGTTTACATGGTCGTTCCAGATCAAAGTCCTATTGAAGTAGTTTCCCGCTTTCTTGGCCCTTTGGACGTATTCGACTGGAACATTATTTAAAGTTAGAAATCTTGCTCCCAGAAACAACTGCCTGACTCCGGCTTGTTAAAAAAGTATGAATTAACTTAGTTGCTTCAGGAGCAAACCCGAAATCGATGGATAATTTCTTACATAATGTGTTATCGTCAATCGTATCAAATGCTTTGGAGTAGTCAAGAAGAATTATGAACGTGACTTTATCATCGTTCATGGCCTGCCTTATCCACTCAACAACATCTAGGAGTGCAGTGGTACTACTGTGATGAGACCGAAATCCTGATTGCTTAGGGGATAACAGCTGGTTATTGTCAAAATGCTGGTTAATTTGCTTATGCATCAATCTCTCCATCAACTTGGACAAAATAGGAAGGATAGATATGGGACGATGTTCAGTCCCAATTCTATTGTTCGGAACTTTTCAGTATTCAGCCGCTATTCTATTCTTCGGAACAAGGATGATTTTGGAAAATTTTCATTTCGAAGGGAATTGACTTTTAGTCAACACTGAGTTGATGGCAAATGTTATGTATGGGAGGATAACGGGCTTAACGAAAGTAGGATGTAAGCCACCGAATCCCACAGAGTTACTCTTGATGGAAATAAGATTCTCCACAACTTCTTCGGCAGACACAGTTGCAAAATTGAAATCATTTAGATGATCAGAAGAAAAAATATTATCTTGATGTAGACTCATAGATGAAGGTTGTAGAACGGAGGAGACAAATAAGTTGTTCAATTCATTACAATCAACATCAAGGTTAGAGGATTTTTGCTTCCCTATTTCAACTTCGCATAGGTTCTTCCAAAGTTTGCGGCCATTTTGCGAAAGATTCAGATGATTGGAGAACCACTCGGTTTTAGCTGTGTTAATAAGACTGATACCTTTGTTTCGCAGTCGACGGTATAAATGATGGTTCTTGGCTATTTTGAAACGTTTCCAATTTTAATATAAGAGGTTCCTTTGATGGATGCAGCAAGCAAAGGTTGTCTTTGTGTTTAACTGTCTTTATTCTCAGAGGAACATGGGTGTCAAAAAGTCATGTTAAGGTTACTTTCAATAAATTCTAATTGGTCAGATGTAGATTCTATATAGTAGACGTCCTGCCAACGAATTTGTCTTATGTCGGATTCAAGTCACGGTAATGGAATGTTAACTCAGGTCTCGTAAACAAAAAGTAAAATGAAAGAAATATCTAGAAATGTCTAGAAAACCCAGGATCGGACAACTGGTCGTAAAATAGGATTTTACTGGTTTCGGTTACAAAATATACGGCAAGAAGGGTACTCGAGTCACGTGAAATATGCGTTGGATTACTTATATTCACCCGATGAAGGTGATATGTTCATCAGTAGAGAGGGAAGGTGTACAACCCTACATTTAAGTGAATTTTTTTTCTATAAAGCAACTCCACCTCCAGTACGATCAAATCTATCAGCCGTAAAAAGTGAGTATCCCTTCAATGAGTATGTAACATTGTTAACGTCACTTTTGAAACATGTTTCGGACACCGCAATTGCATCGACATCAGAACCTCCAAATACATAAATCATTAAACTCGTCAATCTTACCGAACAGACTCTGAGTATATTAAAATGGCAAACTTCAAAACCATGATTTAGCGTGCCAAATACCTTTAACATAGCTTTAGTTACATTAAAGTTTCGTTTATTGTTGGAATAAGAAGCATTATTTATACTGGGATCACTCACCATCAACATTATTTACATTTTTTTAATTTAGAAGTTCTGAATGTTAAATTTGTCGTCATAAGCTCAAAAAACATCCAAAATCACTGCCAAAGAATGCACTTACTTTAGCTTTTGCCAAAATCTAAAACAAAATTGGCAGCAATTTTTGACATTGCTAAAACAGAAATAATACTAAATGAGTGGGAACTTTAAGAGAAACAGTAATTTTTCATTTTTAACTCATAAAAACAGTACAAAAATTGTCAGTCTTTACACTGTTCCCATTCGTACGTTTATCTTTCAAAACCATGCCAATCAGTATGAAATTCCAAACAATAAAATGTGACCTCAATGCAACAACACGCTACCGGCATGATTTCGAAACTCCAAAGAATATGACTCACGATAATTACTCGAATCAAAAATCAAAATCACTCATCATCGTTTTCATTTCCTTTTTAACTCTGAATCACAATCCTATCGATTACAGTGGAATGTAAAAAAAATAACAGAAAAGGGACATTTTCTTTCTTCTCGATCAACAGGTAGGTAAAATTAAATTATATATTCGATGCGATTATATTGCATTCAATTTAAAACCAAAATAAAAACCAATTTCAATGAGATGTTCACCTTTTTCACTTATTGAACAAACAAATTGTCTTGCTTTGTTCCAAGCACTTTGTTCAATCGAAAAAAAAATCACAACACAAAATAGCTGTTAACACTTTTAATTTCACCCAAGGAAAAGAAACTTGATCTGTTCCGTCGACAGAGCTAACAGAACAAAATACAAAATCTTTTATTTATATCACCAGACTCTTGCCGGCCGGTTCTTTTTTTTTCTAGCCTCAGCAAAACAATCACTAATACCACAATATTCTGATCATAAAATAAAATTAATCGAAAAAACAAGAATTAACGTTTTTTTTTTTTATTTTACACACAAAAATAAAATATGAGTTAAACAATAATTTGATTGCACTTTTATTGCAAGTAGTTTATGCAACAAGATTTATTTTCATATTTACAACTCCGTCAATGACAAATACAAGTGGCACCAAAAAACGTATATTTTCATCGAATTTAACGTAAATTAGATTTTCATATGAGTATTGAGTATATAAGGTGTTTTCTGATTCAAATAACAAAACGTTAAATAAATCCAAACAAAATAACAGTATCCGAATGTGTACAAACTGATCGCGCGCGCATTTCAGAATGATTCTGCTAGACGATCAAGAGTCGCCAAGCGCCGATTATAGTCTTCGTATGGATCGACAACTTATACAAAAAAACAAAAATATAAGACGTACAAGTAGCAGGAAATTTTGCTTTGTTTACTTTGTTTTCTTCAATTTCAATGAGAGCGAGAGCCAGATTCATTGTTGCTGGCAACATATCATACTTGTTTGTGTTGTATTGTTAAACACCATTAAATGCAAGTGAGTGTAAGTTTTGTGGTCAAAGATAGATGATATAGCCGGTTACCGGCAGGTAGGTAGGTAGGCATCATAAGCAAACAGGTATAATAAAATAACAAGAAAACAAAATTGAAGAAAAAATGTTTAGATACAAAATTCAAGCAACATATCCGTATAATACAATATAAGAGACAAGAAAACAGTTTTTATTGTAAATCCGCATATTCATGGTAATCATACGAGTGTAAACAAACTAGCCGGTTAACGGTTGGTATAATGGTATTTCTTATTTCGATGTTGTTGTTTTCAGTTTTTTTTTCTTATAGGTATCTACATATACACACATAATAATGTTAATTGGTGTACTTTTTAGTATCTAATAAAAATATTTTCATATTTCTTATGGAAGATAAGGAAATCTGTTTATGGTTTCAAGAATAAATTATGTTAAACAAATGTTTGAAATCACTTTTTTTGTTTTAACATGCATTCTATGTTTTTTCTATGTTTTCTATGTTTTGGAAATATATCCATTTAACATAAATGAAAACCAAAGTCAATGTTGTCATTTTCAATTTTTTGTCAATTGTTTTCTTTTTTATGATGGTTTTGCTTTATATGAAGTGAATGTGTTGGTGTCATTTTTTAAGGGTTGTTTCAGTTTCTTTTGCTTTGTTATAACTGAGAATGTGTAAATATAAGGTCTAGGTGGCCGTTTTGTTTTTGTTTTACTTTTCTTTTATTTGAATTGTCTCATAGATATGAATCGAATTGCGGTAGGTAGAAGGCGTCATCGATGTGAAGGCGAAGTCCAAATGGTATTGTTCACATATATCAACAGTTGATTTCCAGTTATCAGCATTAATACATGTATTTACAAATATACGATCATATTGATGCGTAGTTAGTTACTAACTTGCTTACTTACTTATCCGGCTCACAATGCATGAAGGATCTCAGCCTGAGCTATTGCAGCCTTCAAGGAAAGATAATAGAATATTATATTCTATTATCTTTGCTTCCAGCGTGATCGGTCCCTCACATGCACTCTCCTCTCGAATAGAAGACACTTTGTCTTTCGAGTGAGGAGTTTTGAACCCAGTTTTTGCCAAACCGAAGCAGCAGCGGTTCGCTATGGTAATTCTTCTTCCGATCTCCACTAAGGTGTCGTTTGTGGGATTGATGTTTGTTCCAAGGTAAGTGAACTCCTTAAGTACTTCGAAATTGCTGCTACCAACAGTGACATTTTGTCCTAGGCGGTGGAAAGATGTTTCCTTGTTTGTTGATAGCATGTACTTTGTTTTGTCCTCATTCACTTCAAGACCAACGAGTTTCGCCTGTTCTTCAATCGCTGTGAAGGCCTCAAGCACAGCTCTCTTGGATCGACCGATGATGTCAATGTCGTCCGCATACCCTAGAAGCTGGATGGATTTGTTGAAGATAGTGTTTTCCATGCTCACTCCTGCCTTGCGCACTATCTGCTCTAGGACTACGTTGAAGAAGTCACATGACAGCGCATCTCCTTTTCTTAACCCTGCGCATGTTTGAAACAACTCGGATGAGCTGTTACCCATTTGCACACTGCACTGCGTATTGTTTAGCATCATGCGGCACAGCTGGATCAATTTGTTCGGGATCCCGAATTCAGACATCGCCATCATAAGCTCTTGGCGGTGGATGCTATCATAAGCAGCTTTGAAGTCGATGAAAAGATGGTGAGTTTCGACTTGAAATTCGTTGGTCTTTTCCAGGATCTGCCTCAGTGTGAATATTGGTCTATGTTGTCTGCTGGCTTAAAGCCGCACTGGTGCATGCCGATTATTGTGTTGCAGAACGGTTTAAGACGCTCACACAGTACGTTGGATAGGATTTTGTATGCAACATTAAGCAGGGATATGCCGCGGTAGTTTTTGCATGACATAGGATCGTCTTTTGTGTAGATGGGGCATATGGAGACCATCAGTTGGCTCACTTTGTTGATGACCTGGTGCATGCGGTTCATCAAAACACCTCCGACATATTTGAAGAGTTCCGCAGATATGCCATCCGACCCGGCGTTGTTTTTTAGCTTTTGGATGGCTCTTTCTAACTCTTCTACGCTGGGGGCTGGGATTGGATCTTCATTGACTGGTCTTGCTCCCCTTTAGTCATTAGCGTGCTCGACATTTCGCGCATTAAGCAGCTGTTGGAATTGCTGCTTGAAAACATCTACAATTCCCTGTGCTTCGGTGACTAGTTTTCCTTCATTGTTTCGAAGAACGTGTGTCCCGGTTCTGAAACCAGAAGCTAATTGCTTCGACCATTTAAAGAAACAACGGGTGCTGTTCTTGGCCCGAGACTCTTCTAGATCTTTGAGTTGATAAACTCTTTTCCTCCCTCGCAGGGTCTTCTTCTCATTTCTCCTTTTTATTCGGTACCCTTCTCTTGCTGCTCTTCTTTTCCGTTGCAGCATCTGCAAACGTGCATTTTCCGTCTCTCTTTTCAAAAACGCGCACTCATCATCATACCACTGGTTCTTTTTCGGGGGTGGCTGGTAACCTATGGTGGTCTCTGCTACATTTTTTATTATTTCGCGATATTTGTTCCACAAGGTGTTGACATCTATAGTATTTGGAATGACGGCGGAGAGTCGCTCACTCAGGCGCTCACTGTAGTCTCTGTCATTATCCGGAGTGCCAACTTCCAAGGCAACTGATGTTGAACTTCTTTCTTGGATGCGTAGTTACTTAGCTGCTGGATTAACTGGCTTAGCTGCAGATTTGTTCAACATTAGATAACTTGGTCAGGAGTATGCGCGCCAGTTTGAAAATATCGTCAGGAGAAAGCTTGAACTGAAAACGCAAAACGTCGTATACAACTCGCTATTAATAACAATTAGCTACAAAGCGACTAGTCTCTGACAAAATATTTCCTTAATTACTCCCAAGCCGGTAATTTCACAAGTCTAGTGTGAAGTAGTCACAACCGGCTACACCCAAACTAAAAGTAAGTGTTATCGTCAGAAAATAATTATGTTTAGCCTATAGAGTGCTTTAGTTGCAGCTATCTATCCTATCAACATTCCAAAACACATATTGAGAAGTTTAAGAAAACGGAGTCACCTTTTTAATCACAAGTCTAGCTCATGTTTAACTCAAGTTGTCTCAAATGTACCAAACAGAATCATTAACGAATTTAAACTCAAATATTGTCCTGTTAAATGGTGATTCACTTCATTTAAAACTTAAAACCCCGACTTTCAAAAAAATTCCCTTGCTTAACAAAGCTTGTGTGCCATTAAAGAAGACGCGTAAATGTTGACGAATCATCAATTGGATAGCGTGTTGTAGTTGTAGATATATTGGAATCCCGTTTTTAAATTCAGCCTCGGGCAATCAGCAGACATTCGTAGATGTAAGAATAAACCCTGAATCAAAAACAGCGAAAACTAGCTTACTCACTACAGAGTACAGATATGAACGCTGGACAACATACACACACAAGTATAGATTTTAAGCGAGAGAGTCTGAATATCTTTTTGAGGGTAAATCGAAATCCCGCGTCATATCATTAACATGACGAACAAACTGTCACCGACCTCACCAACGACAACGCCGACGACGACGATATCAACAACGTCGACAACGCGTAATGACTTTGGTGTCATTTCACTTCGATGGTCGTTAACTGCGTATATGAATAATTAATTGGCCGTTAAATGACAATCAGCAAATGGAGGGTGTGTTTATCTTCTCCCTGTGAAATTGAATAGATATCTGTAGTAAAATTTGAAAATAAAGATATCGCATATTTTTATAACATTTAGCCAGACAGTTTCTGCTTCTGCATGTCTTTTCTTATACCTGTCTAGTGATTTATTGTTTAATTTGACTTTAACAACACTTTTTCTTGCTGTTAACTAATAGTGGTTTTGTTTTTGTACTTTGAATGTTAATATTTTGACAGAAGCACGCATTAAAAGCTAATTTGGGTCATAGAGATTTTTGTTTTGTGCGTTTATGTATTTGTTTTCGCGATCGCAAAATACTGCTGACTCAGAACAAAATGTGGGTCATATTAATACAGAAAAAACAAAAAAATGCTTGAATTACATCAAATTAACATTGAAATAAGCAATTAACATGGATGTTCATGTTTTCTAGTTTTACTTTTATTATTTTGTTTTCCCTTGTCCGATGTGAATGAAGAAGACGAAATGGAAAGTGTTAAATTGGATGAAGTTGATTTCGTTTTCAGGTCTGTTTATGTGTACATTAAATTTAACTAATACCAAGCAATAATGGTAAGAAGAGATGTTTATTCGAATTTTTAATTTAAGTTAAAGTAGCTTCGTCTGGCAACACGAATAGGTAAGTTTCAGAAAAAGATACCTACAGTATTAAGAAAAAATTGCAAGAACGACCTGCCGTGTCTAAGCCCCTAATAACAAAAGAAATTGACTTTTTAGTCACTGATCTGCAGGCGAAACGAGAGATAGTGGGAGCTAATATGAATGATCAAGGCTGTAATTGAATCCAACTATGATCTGGAAAACAGAGGCGGACAAACCCGCCCACATGTGGTTAAATCAGGACACAAACGAGTTGAGTTCAAGCTCATCTTCGATTCAATAATGAACATGAAATCAGCTGGCTTTGATAAGGAAGGACATTATTACATTGAGCATCAGCAATTTCAGGCTACGTGTGCTATGGACAACAGAATAATCAGTTCGGTGCTGTTTTGATTGATTTAGTAAAAGCTTTGGACACCCTTAAGTTATGGGGTGAACACCCTTGTTGTCATAGGGAAACCCTTACTATTTTTGAAATTTAAAATGGTCTTCACACTTAATATGCCTATTCTTTTCAGGGTTGTTACCACCGATCTGATAGGTAGGGTAACATAGACCATTACGGTTTTCCAGGTTACTCTGAGCCTACGCAAAAAAAGAGAGCATGAGGAGCGATCGGTCGAGGATGTTGAGAGGCTTCGGAAGTTTTACCAAGAGATGAAACGAATGTCCCAAGGTTACCGAGGACGAACTGAAGCTTTTAAAGACCAACAGGGAAATATCCTAGTAGAGTCACAGTCAATGCTGAGGATATGGAAGGACCACTTTTGCAGAGTGTACAACGGCCATGACGAATCGAATTCCGCAGAATGAACCATATAATGAAGACGACGCAAGCCAGGATTTCCGCCAACTCGACCTTGAAGAAGTAAAGATAGCTATACCTAAGCTTAAAACAACAAAGCCCCGGGAGCTAATGGCATCACTCGTGAACTCTTCAAAGCAGCCGCTGTGATGACTTGGTGATGAGCATGCATCAACTCATCTGCAAAATATGGTCGGAAGAGAACATGCCCGATGAATGCAACCTTAGCATTGTTTACCCGATCCTTTAGAAAGGAGACCTTCAAAACTGCACGGACTACAGAGGCCTCAGCCTCCTAAACATCGTCTATAACAAACTTATAGGTACATATCTCTGTGGCTATAGACCAGGAAAGTCCGCCATCAATCATATTACGGCAGATCCTGGAAAAAAGTCAAGACCTCCAAATCGACACCTTCCAGCCTTAAAATCGATACAAATATATCGATTTTAAGGCCGCGTATGACAGCAGCTTTAGAGAAGAACTGTATAAAGCCATGTCCAGTTTTGGCACCCCTACAAAACTCATTTGTCTGATAATGGGGAACTCGCGCTGCTACATTAAAGTCGGTAACGACCTCTACGACGACGCCTTCGATGTCAGAAAAGGCTTAAGACAAGATGATGCACGAGATTAAAAAAAAGTGTTTTGATGCGCGTTAGTTTAAGTAAGTTTGTGACAATACATTGTTTGAGGTCAAAAGCATTTCTTAGGGGATAATTTACTTAGGGGATAATTAAACTGCTCATCAATTCTCTGGACTGTGGAATTTCGTAAGCCCCTAAGCTAATGCCTACAAACTACTAATCAATCAAAATCTTTTCCCAATGAATATAACGGTGTGTTTATCTGTTATAAGCGATTTTGAAAGACGGTATTTTAATTTCCATCCATCTTACAGTCGTCTGCCTATGAATGTTTAAATCTTGTACATGAAGACAAGGAATGACTTTCATCAAGATTGAGATGCCCAGACACATCGTCGCTTCGTCGTGCGTCTGTCGTCTTAAATAAAAAGCAACAGAGCTAGAAAGATATGGTATGGATAGTAGTTGACCGGTGCTGTATTGTGTTCGCTTGAAGAAAGCCAGCATTGATTTTACGATCTGTAACCGGCCAGTCATTAACTTTTATTAACAGGGTGTTAAGAAGTTTTTCAATTTTAAAACATGTTCTTTTACATGTGAGAATGTTTTTTTTTTTTTTTTTGTAAGAAAATAAAAGTCGGAATGATTTACTTGGACTTCGGCTACTTTATGTTAGTGTCCATTTTGAGTAAAATTATAATAAGGCACTTTTAATGACTTTAAACCGAATCACCCTGTCTATTTTTTCTTCCAGTTTGTATTAACGACTATGACTATACTTTTTTTACGGTATCGCTGGCTACTCAAGCTATGGTTATTTTAAAGAGAAAACTAATCTGTGCGGTAGGCATTTTGTGGGAAGTGATATAAAAATAAGCGGTTGAAATTATACCGAATGGGGAGATGATGATTACCAGTGTGATGTCACCATTGGGTAAAAGTGTCCGCATTGCAAAAAAATTGCTATTTGAGAAATTTAATGGCTGCAAATTTGCACTAACATCAAGGCGGAGAATTTTTTACAACACGGAAATTGTTGATACTTCCAGTTAGTGATTTTCGTTATATGACAATTATTACGGATTGCATATTTTTAAATGTAGGAATTAAGACTTTGACAGTCTTTATCCCATCGCACTTGCAAGGCTTTTTGGGCCGATAAGTTTTGTTCATTCCAACTTCATGACTCAGCCATCTTTAGCGTTTGCAAATGACCTCTCTTCTCTAGACTCGAAGTGAATGTAGCAGTACGAACCGTACTATATTAGATCTTACTTACTACAGGTCGGGGTTGGGCTTCAACAAACAAACTTCTCCAGCCAACTCGGTCCCAAGCTTGCTGGCTCTACTAACGCGCCGACAGTTGGCTCAGGCCATCTTCAACTCTTCAATTTGCGTGCGCCACCTGAGTCTTGGCCTCTACTGCGTCGTCCCTTTTTTGTGGATTCGAAGACTTTACGGGCCGGAGCATTGGTGTCTATCCTCTCCACATGACCGAGCGATCTGAGTTTGTACCTTTACTCTTTAAGCTGGGTCGTTCATTGTCCGTATTGGTAGCGAAGCCAAGGTAGACAAAGTCCTCAACTAGCACGAAGTTATATGTGTCTATCGGGACGTTTTGTCCAAGAGGTCGGTTTTGGGTGTCCTTTCTTGATAGCAGCATATACCTCTGGTCTGTTTACAAATACACAATTGATTGCACGGTGCGTTCTCATAATAATTTCAGTAACGTCCGCCGTACGCGGGTAGTTGTACAGACTTTTGGAGCATAGTGCTCCCTAGATGTTGACACAGGAGTTCTGTAATACGTCGCCTTAAAAGTAAGATGAAAAGGATGAGTAGGTGTCGATTTGGAGTCTTTGGCTTTTTCCAGGATCTAGCCGTAGTGTTAGTATTTGTTCGATGATGACTTTCCTGGTCTAAAGCACACTGATACACCCTATCAGTTTGTTGACAAACGGCTTCAAACGTTCACATAGTACTACAGAAAAGTTCTTAAAGGCGATGTTAAGGCTTTAGAGTTAGAAGGTCTCGTTCTCAGGATCGCCAAACAATGCTGCGATTCCATTCATTGGACATGCTCTCTTCCGGTCATTTTCTGCAGATGTGTTGGTACATGCATATTACCAAGTCGTCGCCGACGTCTTTGAAGAGTTTGGCAGTAATGCCGTCAGCTCCGACGGCTTTTTTGGCTTTAAGCTTAGGTTGGAATCATGACGGAAACGTTAGCTTGCATCGTTTTCATTGAATGTTTCGTTCTGCCTGATATCGAAATTTGATTCGCATCGTTGTACAATCAACAGAAGTGATCTTACGTTCTCCCTATTAGTTTTGCAGGGTTCAGATCGTGATCAGTATAACCTTGAGATATTCGTAGAACTTCCAAACCTTACTCCTGCTTTTTAGTCTCTCAACATCCTTGAACGATCGCTTTTCATGCTCTCTCCTTTCAGACCAAGGCAAAAATAAAGCCTTCCCTCCCATCAAAGTAAAGGGTCCGCCATCTAACGTTTTTATTTTCAACTAGTGCTTATTTCGTGAATGGAAACACTTAGCTCATGTCTAATTTGACAGATAATTAGTTTTATCGTTCCGCTGAATGAATATGGTTTAACAAGGCTGGGATATATTGCGACATTACTTTGAAAATCATGGTAACGTTGCAGAGTATGTGCGAAAATTGCGTGCAGATTTTGGAAGAAGAGAAGCACCGTCAGCTCCGTAGGTTCGTTATCTTGTGAAAAAAGTGAAAGAAACTGGCGTTTGGTTTCAAAAGGACGGCGCTACGTGTCACACAGCCGAAGCTTCACTCGATATTTTGCGCCCTGTTTTTGAAGATCGCATTATCAGCCGCAGAGCTGATGTCTTTTGGTCACCTCGGAGCTGCGATTTGGACTATTATTTGTGGGGTGCCGTAAAAGATAAGTGTTACGCCGATAAGCCAGAGACAGTTGGCGCTTTAAAGGACAATATTCGTGAAGCCATTTGTGAAAAACAGCTGCACACAATCGATAATGTGCTTAAAAATTGGACCGATCGTGTAGGCTACTGCACGGCCAGACGGGGCAGCCATTTCAATGACATTATTTTCCGTTATTAACCGGAAGGTTTGTACTTTCAAATAAAATAATTAATTTGAGAAAATATTCAGTAGTTTTTTTCTATAGCATTTTCAAAAAAAAAAAGTTATTTGGCGGACCCTTTATTCGAATAGGAAGTCAAATTAAAAGTCTGTTAACTTCAACGCTTTGACAAAAATGTGTTTTGTATTTTTTTCAATAAGACTTTTTCAAGTTTGACTATCGTACAGCCAGACAAACATGAACAAGAACATGCCTTTGTCAATAAATACACGAAAACATGGATTAATAGTTTGTCCTTCAAAAGATTCAAACCAAAAGATATGATAAATTGATCTTTTGTATTACGTTAACTGTCAGACAAAACAACACTAAGCCAACTTAACAAATTAGGTTTTATCGATTTAACTTGACCTAAATGAATTTATTAAAAAAAAAAAATAACAAAGGAAAAAGAAAAGTAACAATAATAGCAATAATAGTACTCAATGTGAAAAACCTATTTCGCTTTTGTCAGTGAGAACACAAGTAACATTGATTTCGAAATTCCCCACTCCCAACGCTTGTGCTTTTCAATAATTTTTCGATTACGACAATTCAACTTTTTTCTAATTTAATACCATTCCCAAAAATACAATTACAATCAAGAAATTAAATCCAGTGAAAGTGTTTTGTTATGAAATGAAGAAATAACAACCGCCTTGAGGCGAACAAAAAAAAAAATAAATAAAAAAGTTAACCTAGGGGCATCGGTTGTTTTTTCTTCAATTTAATTGTAAGGAAACTCTTGTTCCATAGAGAGGGTAAAATGAAAGTAAAAAATCGAGGTCAACCATTAACAGATGTTTTTCGAGATTAAATTTGCCATGAACATAATGAGGCAATTGACAGTTTATGTGGGAGTAGTTTAAGATTAGTGCGACTTAAAAGAGAATTACAAAGGTAATATTTTTAATATGACAAAGATTTTATTAAATTAAGAGATAATTTGAAAATTCTTGAATCAAGTTCAATAATTCAAAGTAAGAACCTTTCTCCAACAGCTACTACATTGCTCCTACTTTTGTTCATCACCTGAAATAGAAAATTATGCACTAACTCTCAAGATAGTTGGGAAAAAAGCAAAATGGTTGGTTTTAGATGATACCATCTCCTTAAATTGGGTCACGCGAAATTCTCATCAATCATATAAAGGTCGTTTGGGTAATTTTCTGGTGAAGTTTAATTGTTGTGTCATATTTTATATCAGGTTTGTCCGTAACTAATTTTGCATTGTCGAAATTTGTGTAATTTTTAAATTCCATAAAACTTTTACTTTCAGTGTGAATTCATGAAATGCCACTTATGAATTTTCAAAATTCAATCTGCCTTGTTTACATTCCAATATCGGGAAGGTTTTTTCTTTATAATAAATTTAACAAATTCAAACTGAGTTGGTATGTAAATGGAGTAACTTTTCTGTTTTCTATTTTAAAATTTATTTGAATATTTGCACGTCTTATTTGCGTGGTCAGTTGTGCGAATCGTGCTTGTGTTGTGATTGAATAACAAAAAAAAGAAAAAAAAAAAAATAGCGACAGTCTAATGATAATGAAGTAAGGCCGACATGAATATCTAAACCACTCTTCAAATGTTATGGAATTTTGTTTTGCAAAAAGTTAAAAAGCAATAAAAACAACATACGGAAGGCCAATTGTTTGTTTATGTGCGTATGAAGTTTTTAACTAATTGAAAATCTTGTCTTTAAAAAATGCAAAAATGAAAAAGAGAAGTTCGAGCTTGTGAATGTGGAATTTGTCGGTTTTCCACTCAAGATTAAGGAAGTAAAATGTATAAATAAAAGAATAAATTCAAAGAAACGAGGTTATTCTTTAGATTTATTTAAGGTTGCTGTTTATTTTCTTATTTTTGTTTAAGTACCGAATAAAACCTATTACACTTATCGGGGAACTTTGCGAGGGTATTGGCTAGGGTGGAGAATCGAAAAACATCCAATTTTCATCGCCCTGAATGTTAAGGGTGGTCCACCCTTAAATTTTTTTATTTTTTTCGACAGCATTTTTTATTTTTATTTTGTCATGACTTAGAAGCGGGGTAGTCGGTAGTGGGTAGTGGGTAGCAATTGCTGGTATAGCGGGTAGCGTTTAGAAGTATTGGGTAACGGGAAGTAGTGTAGCGGGTAACAGGATAGCTGGGTATAACGGGATAACGTGTAGAGGATAGCGGATAGTAGGAAGCGATTACCGGTTAAGTGGGTAGCGTGTGTAAGTATTGGGTAGCGGATAGCAGGGTAGCGGGTAACAAGGTTACTGGGTATAACGGGGTAGCGGGTAGACGGTATTGGTGAAGCGGGAAGAGGGTAGCGGGTGGTATGGTAGCGCGCTACAAAGTCTAGGTCTTTTCGATTGAGGCAGTACGAAGTATGTCGGCTCAGCTAGTGGTATATAAAAACATACAATCAATAATTTTTTAAAAATAGAAATATGGAACCAAAGAATCACATTCACCCGCCGAAATTCGGAATTTAGAATCATTACATTTCACAATAAAAGTAATTGTTAATTTATTGTTTTTGGGAATAGTTGGAGTTTCTGGGAATTCCAGTGCCTAGTTCTTCATTTAAGAGGCTTCACATTCAATAACAAGTTTATCAACATTTCATGCTGACACTCTTATTCGAAAGGTTAACCAACCAAAAGAGCTTATCTGATTCTTAATGATGACCTGCACACGATCAACAACATATTTGGCACCATTGCGGTTTCACATTTTAAATTTGTTTTGTTTTGGTAACCTCACTAGGGCAGGTGGCCATGGCTCAAAGAAAAGAATGATTTCTTACCCAACCTGCGGATTCAAACCCCAACATTCTATTTTTTACAACAATCGTCAGCTTATCTGATCACCTGTGTGATAAAATGAGACAGTAAAAAGCATAATCCAAACCAATAAAGGCCTTCGAGAAAAGAAATGTAGAGCCCTTTTAATTCCTTGGCTCATCTTGGCCATCTATGTCTCCTATTCTTTGCCACGTAGTTTTCTAGTGTCAGTATTGCTGTCGGTTTGTAGGTCGTTACATTCATGTGGGAAGTAGGTGCAGAAATATTATGAATGCCAACGTCAATGAAAAGCGAACAAACGAGAAGGGGTACCGTTTCGGAGCACTACAATATAGTTTCTCTTACGAGCCACAGAAATAAAAAATATGCTAAGTTTTTTTTTAATTCATTCTTAAAATTTTTTCAAGGACTATTGAAAAAAGCATGAAACTTCAATTATGGGTCTTTCTGACCCTTATAAAACAATTTCTTTATTGGAAACACTATATAACTACAACTATGATATTGAAAATTAAATCAACTTTTGCTTTAATACTGATGAATCTGGTAAACGGATATTTGGATTTAGTTCTCGTTTTCGCCTATCGGATGTCCAGTTATTTGTCGTGTCTTTCAGTGATAGTGCTTCTGGTGCAGGGGTTTCAGTTACTTCAATATTTAAACCCCTTATCCCTGCGGGGAGTAGTTGCAGCTGGAGATGATTTGGTTAGAAGCATACACCGACTCATGTGCAAAATTTAGTCGGAGGAAAGCATGCCCGACGAATGGAACCTCAGCATCGTATGCCCGATCCTTAAGAAAGGAGATCCCCTGAACTGCACCCATTACAGAGGTATGTCTCCTTAACACCGCCTACAAGATCAAGTTTGCCGTGCTGTGTGAACGTTTCAAGCCCTTCGTCAACAACCTGATAGGCTCTTATTAGTGTGGATTCAGACCCGGAAAGTCCACCATCGATCAAATGTTCACCCTACGGCAGATCTTGGAGGAGATCCAGGAACTTCAAATCGATACCTACCACCTTTTCATCGATTTCAAGACTGTGTATGACAGCATCTACAGAGACGAACTGTATAAAACTATGTCTAGCTTTGTCATCCCTGCCAAGCTCGTTCGCTTGTGCAAATGGCGATTGAGAACTTACGCTGCTCCTTCAAGGTTGACAACGAGCTTTCGACGTCAAAAAAGGATTCAGACAAGGAGAAGCACTGTCGTGCGATTTCTTTAACATCGTTCTTGAGAAGATAGTGCAGAACTCTACCTTCAACACCAAAGGCACTATCTTCCAAAAATCTGTTCAATTTCTCGCGTAATCTGATGATATTGATATAATGGGAAGAACACAGCGTGATGTCATGGCGTCTTTGTGAGAATTGAGACAGAAGCGGCAAAAATGGGTTTAGCGTTAAATGAGGGAAAAACGAAGTATATACTGTCTTCGAGGAAGGACACCCAACACCGACCGACGGACGGCTCGGACAGAACGTCACAATAGACGCATACAACTTCGAGGTAGTAGAAGAGTTTGTCTACCTAGGCTGCGCTATAAACACGGGCAATAACACCAGCGCCGAGATCAGACGAAGAATAACTCTTGCTAATCGCTGTTTCTTTGGGCTAAGAAAGCAATTGAGTGGAAAAGCTCTCTCTCGAGCAACTTAGGTAAAATTGTACAACTCCTTCATCTTCCCAGTCCTACTGTATGATGCAGAAGCATGGACCTTGACATAATCGGATGAATGTGCCTTAGGCTGTTTTCGAGACGAAAGTTCTTCGGGTCATTTTTGGCCCCGTGTGCATTGAAGGGGAAATGGTGAAGAAGATACAACAGCGAACTTTACGGGTTGTATAACGACATGGACCTAGCCAGAAGGGTCAAGGTCCAGAGAATCAGATGGCTCGGTCATTTAGAGCGGATGGACACCAATGCTCCGTCCCGGAAAGCTTTCGACACTATTCCCGAGGGACGTAGGAGGAGAGGAAGACCGCGTCTGAGGTGGCGCACTCAAGTGGAAGAGGACCTCAATCAATTTGGAGTGCAAAACTGGAGACAGCTAGCTAGGGACCAAGTTGGCTGGCGGAGACTGTTGTTTGAGGTACAAGTCCACAACTGACTGTAGCACCACCTTAAGTAAGTAAGTAAGTATTAAAATGTTCAAGCTGAATAGACAATTTTATGCAGAAAATATACTTTATATATGAAACATTACAGAAAACATTTAATTTCTTTGTTATTGATTTCCTTCATTTGATAATGTTTCTGGAGCTCATATGAAAATTGACTTAAGCTTCTTTGAATGTCCTATCGAAAAAGAGAAACCCAAAAGATTTGCTACAAATTTAACTAAACTTTGATGTCCAATGTAATTGTATGTTGATATAGAATCTAATTTGGGTCATTGCCGGTTTGTGATTATATATTTTTTTTTTCAACCGCAGATAAATAATAACAGATTCTAGACAAGAATTATTGAAGCCACAAGCCAAACACTTAAAAGTACATAAATAATATTCAAAATGAAATTATTGATAAAAGAGTATTGTCTGTACTGTTTGCACGAGTTCACATGTTTCTACCACAAAGTCGAAAACCCCAAACATATCGGGGTTTTCGACGCATTTTATACCCAGTAATTGCCTTTTGATATGATTTCTATACATTTATTTTGTTTTTATTTGAGTTAGTGATTTTTTTTCTTATCGTAAATAAAGTGATAAGACAAGTCTGGTATAAATTAATAATAATAATTGTTGTGGCTCATTCAATTTCGATTACAAACAAATAGAGAGGCGTTCTCACGCACTAATTTTATTCTATCAAACCAAAACCGATTTCCTTTGTTTACGAATTGTGACAAAAATATTTTGTGGTTGTTGAACTTATTTAATTCTTTGTCTCAACTAATTTAGAGATTACGATTTCGTTTAGTTTTGACAACCTGTCACATAAGTGAGAATAAGGGATTTGGAAAAATGTTCATAGTAATCTCAAGAATGCAGCCGTTGGCAAGTCACTTGTCAAACAACAACCTGAATCAAGTTTTGGAAGTAATCTGTAAGCGGAGATTTGAATATATTTTACTTGTCTTTTTTGTCAGTATATCTGGCTTTGTTTCTTTACTCAAATTCCACCTAACCAATTTCGCTTTTCTTCAAGTTTTCGCAAGCAAGTTTTCTCATTATGCAGACGTTTTTAATGTCTGCTAACATTACTCTCGAAACCATATATCAAATTCAAAATGCTGATTCTTCCTCAATACGCCCCAAAACTATCAATCAAACTACTCTACTCCTTCACTCTACTATTTGCTTCAGCTAACCGTTGTTGTTTGAAATTGTATGGATACAAAAAGTAGACACATATCAAGCTAGAAAACTCCTTTTATATCACCAACAACCACCTTCTTTTGGATACACCTTCAAAAAGGCTAAAGACAACAAACATCTAACTGCCTATGCAGTGTTCATATATAAAACAACGAATACCAAAACCAATGCGCCGTTATATCAGTTAATGTATGTGTCTACACATTACTTGTTAGATACCTGTAAGATATTTAAATGAAACTTTATGACGCTATGCAAGAAGCTTGTTCAATAATTTTCGATGGTCCATCTAAGTATGGTTGCCGCAAAGCGGCGCGCATCTGTGTATTGATCAAAGCGGTCCATGATTAGGATTACCAAGGCAACAAGGAAATGCAGAGAGTTCCCAGGTTTGTTTTATTTTTTATCTTAAGACTGATTTTTATTTAAAAATCAACTGGCAAAATATTGTTAAAAAAATTTACAAAAATTAAACGGAACAATTTAAAAGTACAAAGTAATAATGCCAGCTCGGTCTCTAGCTAGCTGTCTCCAGTTTCGCACGCCTAGTTGGTTCACCACCACCGGTGTGCTCCACCTGAGTCGCGGTCTTGCTCTTCTGCGACGGCCTTCCGGGTTGGATTCGAAGACTGTACGAGCTGGTGCATTGTTTTCCATGCGCTCTACATGTCCCAACTATCTAAATCGTTGGACCTTAACTTTTCTGGCTAGGTCAGTGTCGCTGAACAGCTTGTTCAGTTCTTGGATAAATATTCGTCTCCATTCTCCATTTATGCAGAGAGGACCAAAAATCACTCGAAGAATTTTTCTCTCAAAGCAGCCCAAAGCGTTTTCATCGAATGTTGTCATGGTCAGGGATGATCAGGGTTTTGTAGAGCGTCACTTTAGTTGCTCGGGAGAGGAATCTACTATTCTATTGCCTTCTAAGTCCAAAGAAGCAGCGATTGGCAAGAGTGATTCTTCGTTTGATTTCAGCGCTGGTTTTGTTGTCTGAGTTAATAGCGGATCCTACGTAGACGAAATCCTTAACTACCTCGAAGTTAAATCTGTCTTTGTTGACGTTTGCTCCAAGACGTGGATGTTGGTTGTTCTTCCTTGTTGATAGCATTAACTTGGTCTTGCCCTCGTTAACCGCTATAACCATCTTCCTAGCTTCCGTCTCAAACCCACGAACGCTCCACTGACATGCTGTGTTCTTCCAAGTATGTCAATGTCGTCTACGTATCCTAGTAGCTGGACGGACTTTTGAAAGATTGTGCCTCTGGTGTTGACGTTGGAGCTTTGCAAAATCTTTTCAAGAATTATGTTGAAGAAATCGCATGACAGCGCATCGCCTTGTCTAAAACCTTTTTTGACATCAAATGCGTCCATTAGGTTTTTTCCGACCATTATGGAACAGCGTGAGTTTTCCATTGTGATCTTACACAGACGGACTAGTTTTTCTGGGATGCCAAAACTAGACATTGCTCTATATATTTGGTCTCTTCAGACGCTATCATACGCGGCCTTGAAATCGATAAAAAGGAGGTAGGTATCGATTTGAAGTTCCTGGGTTTCTTCTCCAAGATCTGCCGTAGTGAGAATATTTGATCGATGGTGGACTTTCCGGACCTGAAGCCACACTGATAAGGACCTATCAGGTTGTTGACGAAGGGCTTCAAACGTTCACAAAGCACGGCGGACAAGGTCTTGTAGGCGATGTTAAGGGGATCTAATTTCTTGAGGATCGGGCTTACGATGCTGAAGTTCCATTCGTCGGGCATGCTTTCCTCCGACCAAATTTTGCAGATGAGCTGGTGCATGCTCATAACCATCTCCAATTGTTTTGTACAGTTCGGCAGCTAGCCCGTCTGCTCCAGTAGCTTTGTTCGACTTAAGTTTTGATATCGCTATCTTCACTTCGTCAAGGTCGGGTGGGTGGAATTGTTGGCCTGCTGCACCCAAATTGAATGGTTCTATATTGCTGGCGATTTTCTTATTTTCTCGACTAAAAAGCTTTCTGCCGACTTAATTCTTGAACAGGTATCGCTGTTACACTAAGCAAAAAAAGTTATTGAAATAAATTGCAGGATGGCAACCAGATGTTTGCCTCCACCACCACAGTCGGTTTTACCATCACTTGGTGTATCATATGCCTACAGATGAAAAGGCTATAAACATGGAAGACCATAATTTTCTCAAGGAATCTGTTAGGAAGTTTGTATTCAATTTTTGTTTTTCCTTTGCTTAGCATGGATTAAATGTAAGCATGAGCACCTGATAGTTTTTTCATACAGATATACATTACTTAATATATGCACAAAAAGGGGATTCCGTGAGCGGATCAAAGATAAAGGTACATCCGTACAAGGAGTCGCGTTTAATGCTTTTCGCCTTACCGTGCCCGACTGTCACACTCAACTTGTAATGGTTCTTTGAGGCTAAATTAAATTTTATAACTTTCCGTTCTCTTTGCTTCAAATTCAAAAAGATGTATCTATGCAAAGATTGTGAATGTGATGCTGCTGAGTTAGATATACATGAGACGGACATTAAGGAGTGTCACTTCTTACGCGAATAAAGTGACATCTATGATTGTATTGAAACGACTGCGATTAATCTTGTCCGAGAGGAGAGAATGTATCATTTGATAGTAGGATGATAAATTTGAAAATTTCGAACTTTCTTAAATTCATCCTCTTTTCTAATGTCTTGTGACATAAAATATAACACTCCCAGTCGAAACTTCTTCTAAGGCGGGTCCTAAATAACCTGAAAGTTCTACATTGTCTCTGTGTGTTTAATTAAAAAAACGTATACAAATTCACTCTTAAACCGCTTTTATCCAACTACCAAAGAGCGTCGTAATCGCCTTATAATAAAATTGCATGTTGTTTAGCGTGTCTGTATAATTGGCAAACATGAGTGCGATACTTTTAGGAAGCCAACTGCAAGAGTTGTTATGGATTTGGTCTACGACTACTAAACGTACATACACATCCTAGTATACAACTGATCGTCCAACTGTTCGTTGGTTGTCCGTTTCTTGATGGAAAGTGAAAGTACAAGTTTGCGCTTCGGCGCATTCACATCATGGCACCTTGCATCCAACTTCTTCATCGGCGTTACGTTAACGTGTGGTGTGAAGTTTATTGCACGCGCACTCACCGAGCAATAAAAAAACAAAAAAACTTTGTAATAATTGCCCAACAAAATCTTGGCTATGATGTTACGAGTTTTATGGTTTTTCCTTCTGGTTTGCTTGCTTGCTTGTGCGCTGTGCCTGACCTTAGACTTCACCTTATAGGATATATTCTATTGAAAACTGTACGACGAAGATTTCTTCTGATGAATATATACGATAAAATGAACTTCTTCTATATGGGGTTTACCTCAATCAGCTTTGGGGACCATACACAATACGATAAATAGATTCAAGTTTAACTATCAAAATGCAATTGTTGTTGATGACCCTCAAGGTGCTGGCAAACACAAAAGTCTCTGACTGCAGATATTTTTCAAATGCATAAGATGGGTTGGGTGTTGGTCGATGCCGGATTGCCGGCGAAATGGAAAATTGATGATGGGAATCACATCATGCTTAAATCATTAAATTCGCTTCCATCTGACGCAGGTAACAACATTCTTTATGAGAAAGTTAATTGCCTGGACTCTTCGGTGATTTATTGCTGTTTGGTGTATGACAGTTGTTGACATAGGAGAAATTTTTTTAAGTTTGAATGTCATTTAACTTACCCCCAGCTGACAATTTTTCGAAATTACACAGTATTTTCCAAGGAAAAACTCACCTGAAAGATAAAAAAATTAAAATTAATATTTTGCTGTTGAATTTTGAAATTCTTTTAAAAAGCCTGTTAAAAGATACAAGTGTTCAGATGATGGATCAATTGACGGCATTGTATTTGGTTTAAAATGCCTAACTTTCAAACTTGGTACACTATGGCGTACACGTAATCTTTTATTCAATTTTACTTGTAAGTTAAATGTTGAGTAATTTTCAACATTTATAAATCAAAAGACACAAATTTAAATTGATTTCAGGACAAATAAAATCTTAAGTTAAGATTTGACTGAGTGCCGCAATTATAGGGATACAGCTTTCTTGAGCACATTGCTTTCGGATAACCCCATACGCGATGAATATAATCTGAAGATCTTAATGAGTATTCATACCAAGAAAAATCTATTTATACCTTGCTTTTAAGGGCTAATACTCTAGCATAACCTGGTAAGATCGAGTTTCAATCGTTTGCTGTCCTGCCAACATAAGGAGCGGTTTATCCGGCACTTTGCCCTTGGAGTTAAAATAAGGACCTGACCCTCCAGGTTGGGGGTCGTGCTTTGGGGTGACTTTCCAATCACATAAAGAAAAATTAGTTGCGAAGCAACAACAAGCCTCGGATACAGACGGATTTACTGATGACGGACCATGCAAACGAAAAAAGGACAACGAGATTCGGATCTGTACGTGGAAACTAGGAAGAGAGGACATCTTGGGTGGAGTAGTCGGAAAACACAGCCTGAATAACAAAACGTCCGCTAAAGGATTCAGGCTTATCGAATTTGCAGCGGTAGTATCAAGTACACGTTTTCCACATCTCATTATCCTCAAGGGGACCTGACGGTCTCCAGATCAATCAACTGTCAACTAGGTTGATCATATTGCGATCGACGTAAGACACTCTTCAAGCATTATTGATCTCCGAACCTTCCGAGGGGCCAACATCGACTCGGACCACTACCATATTGTAGCCAAGGTAGCGCAGCGGATATCTCGACCAAAGCCAAAAACAGGGAGTGCTAGAAGAAAGTATGACGTTGGACGGCTTCAATCGCAAGAGATCGCCAGATCCTTTTCCGATCGAGTGTCAAGTAACCTCATGAGAAGTCCGCTAAAGCCAGCATCGAGCATTGAGAAACATTGGCAGAATTGCCAGGAAGCCATTAGGGATGATGCCTACGATGTGCTGGGTTTCACCCGGCTACCAAAACGAAACCCCTGGTTTGATAATGAATGCAGCAGGTACATGCAGAAAAGCAAGGAGCATTTAAAGCAGCACTGCACAGGAGGACGAGATCGGCTCGGGAGATCTACGAGCAGAAGAGAAGAGAAGAAAACAAGCTTTTCAGAAAGAAAAAAGAGAGAGCATGAAAAGGGATCCGTCGAGGATGGTGAGAGACTAAAAAACAGGCATGAGGTTCGGAAGTTTTACGAAGTGGTGAAACGAATGTCTCAAGGTTACCGAGCACGAACAGAAGCTTGTAAGGACCAACAGGGAATATCGTAGTAGCGTCACAGTCAATGCTGAGGATACGGAAGTACCACTTCTGCAGCCTGTACAACGGCGATGACGAATCGAATTCCGCTGCCACGCAGAATGAACGGCGACACAAGCCAAGATTTCCGTCTACCCGACCATGAAGAAGTGAAGGTAGCAATATCTAAGCATGCACCAACTCATCTGCAGAATATGGTCGGAAGAGAACATGCCCGATGAATGAAACCTCAGCATTGTTTGCCCGATCCTGAAGAGAGGACAACCTCTAAACTACACCAACTACAGAGGTAACAGCCTCCTAAACATGGCGATAAGATCTTTTCTGTAATACTATGTCAACGAAATGATAGGTCCATATCAGTGTGGCTTCAGACCAGGAAAGTCCGACATCGGTCAAATAATCACATTACAGGAGATCCTGTAAAAAACTCATGAACTCTACCTACCTACCATCATTCGATTTAAGGGCCGCGTATGACAGTATCTATAGAGAAGAACTGTATAAAGCCATGTCCAGTTTTGGCATCCTAACAAAACTCATTCGTCTGAGCAGGATAACAATGGAGAACTCGCGCTGCTCCATTAAAGTCGGTAACGACTTCGTCGACGCCTTCGATGTCAAAAAAGGCTTTAGACAAGGTGATGCACTGTCATGCGACTTCTTTAACATCATATTGGAACGAATAGTGCAGAACATCCACGTCCACACTAGAGGCACTATCTTGAAGAAGTCTGTTCAACTAGTCGCGTACGCTGATGAAATTGTTATCATTGAGGGAATGCAGCGTGATGTCAACAGTGCTTTTGCGAATATACAGACTGAAAAATGGGTTTAGCGGTCAATGAGGGCAAAACAAGGTATATGCTGTCATCGAGAAAGAACATCGACGCGACGTCTTGAACAAAACGTCACGATAGACGCATATAATTTTGAGGTAGTTACGGAGTTTGTATACCTTGGCTGAGCTATCAATACAGACAACGACATCAGCGCCGAGGTCAGACGAAGAATAACTTTTCTAATCGCTGTTTCTTCAGGCTCGTTGCCAACCTTGATGGAGCAGCGTGAGTTCTCCATCGTCATTTTGCACAAGCGAACGAGCTTGGCAGGGATGCCAAAACTAGACATAGATTTATACAGTTCGTCTCTGTAGATGCTGTCATACGAGGCCTTTAAATCGATGAAAAGGTGGTGGGTATTGATTTTGAGTTCATAGGTCTCTTCCAGGATCTGCCGAATCGTAAAAATTTGGTCGATTGTTGACTTTCCTTTCCTGAAGCCACATTGAAAAGAACCAAGATTGTTGACGATTGGCTGCAGACGTTCACATATTACGGCAGAGAGGATCTTGTAGGCGATGTTAAGTAGAGCGATTCCTCTGTAGTTGGCGCAGTTTTCAGGATCGGGCCAACAATGCTTACAAATGATTTGGTGCACGCTCCTATCTAGCTCGTAGCCTACTGTTTTGAACAGCTCAGTAGCTAGACCATCTGCTAACAGAACAACGGCAACATAACAGCGTCCATTAAAAAAATAGACCTGCTACAATACCACATTTTTACCGACTAAAGCTCTTCAATTAAATTATTATCCCTAATCATTTTTATCTGAAGAGTGAAGATCATTGCCATTACGTGCGTTCAAACCACATCAACCATGCCTTTTGGTAATGACACGATAAACTTAACCTACTAACGGATTTTAAAACTAGTGCGTAATTGTATTTTCTTCTGGGAATCATACCTTTCAAGTTGGGAAACAATAGTTTTTTCTATGTAGTTAGCTTACGTAAGAAATTATGCGAACAATAGATTACTCTCAACCGCAACACTGTTTTCTTCCAGATATTTCAACCTGATTAGGAAAAAAAAAATATAGGAGAACGACTCGACTTTTCATAACCAATTTGCAATGGACGCGCCTGTATAGTGGTTTTCGGAACTCAATTATAAATATTCATGTCAGTGCGTCTGCGTCTTCTAACAGTCTCAATGTTAAGAAAAAAATACTTCAGCTAAATAATGATTTTGGTTTTTTTTTCTTTCGAACTGAAAATTCAAAGATCAGCATATTTCTATTCCAAACCCGGAAAGAAAAATTTCACGGAAAAGCGAATAAGTTAGTATTGTGTGTGCCGGTGCCGGTCGGTGGTGGTGAAGTAGCTTTTCTTGATCTGGGTGGTTCTGCTACTCAGTACACAATTGTACTGCTCCAATGATCATGAGTGTGTTATCTTTGTATATTATTATAAGGAAGCGCATGTGCAATAGTCAGCAGCGTGTGTATTGACGCCTCGTGTAAACAGTTATACCATCAGCAGATACTATATCTTATTAGAGTTTCGCACAACTTTTTCAGTCCAGAGGTTATGGCCGAATGGCAAGTAGTGAAGTTTGAGAAAAGGAAACCGATTTACAGAGCTGGATTAGAATTATTTCATATGACTAAATCCAGCTGTGTGCTGACTTCATGTTTTCCTATAACAACGGTATTTATAGATAATTGAAGCTAGAACCAAACGAAGAAGTGGGGCAGGAATTAGACACACAACAATTGCTGCAATAATTCATAAAAAAAGAAAAATGAGCTCCGGCCTTGTCGCACATGGATGAATCTATCAAGTGCGCACAAGCGAGCGATTTTCAAGATAGTTTTACTAATTTTGTGTTGTTTTTTTGGTTTTCTGTTTTTGCAGTTCGATTCAACTAAATTACTACAATCTATACCAATCGTTATACCGACATTTAAGTTTGTGTAGAATTCCAAAGATGGTAGAAAGGACAAGAGCACTAGATTTATATTGAAAAAACTTTATGTGCTTAAATAATAGAAATGCATGATGCAATGAATCTCCAACGATGCCGAACTTCTGGCTGGAATTTGCAATTGAATTGAAGCAATTTTATGTTTGCTTTGTTTTTTTGGTGTGAAACATGGATTGTGAGAAAACGTGGAATTTAAATTATAGTTTGTTTCTGACGTGGGCTCGGTTTGTAACGTGAACAATTTTGATGATTGTTTCAGAACAAGGGTAATCTGGGAGTTCTAGAACAAAAGTTTCGGACGTGAATAATAAATAATTTTGCTTTAGTAATTTGGAGTCAAGTGACGCTCAACTTTTGCTTGTTTCAAAAAAACTTGAATCAACCTTTGAATAGCTTAAGTACTTTGGGGACTACTATCCTAACTGATAGAACCAGATCCTCCGCTAGCCAACTTCTACCGCTAAGTAAATATGGCAAGTCGTGAAGTATCCGTTTGGATTTATCAAACGACAAAAAACACATGCTGCTCAAAAAAGGAAACTCAACATCGATTGCCTTAGCACCACGGCGAACACCAGAGACTACAGGGAGCGCTCAGTCTGGCGTTCTCACAAAAGCCACAGACACCCTTTAGAACCTATATCGCGAAATAATTAAAAACGTAGCCGAGGCCACCATAGGTTACCAATCACGTTTGCAGATGCTGCAACGGAAAACAAGAGAAGAGTACCGAACCAAAAGGAGAAATGAGAAAAAGATTGCGAAATTGTCAAAGATCTAGAAGAGTCACGTGCCAAGAACAAAACCCGACATTTCTTTTAAAGGTCGAAATAATTAGTTTCTGGTTTTAGATCCGGCACACAGATTCTTCGAAACAGCAAAGAAAACCTAGTCACCAAAGCATATTCAGCAGCTGATGAATGCGCATAATGTCGAGCGAGCCAATGACGAAAAAGGAGCGAGACCTGTTATTAGGATCCAGTCCCAGCTCCTAGCGCCAGCACAGAAGAGGTGGAAAGAACCATCCAAAAGCTAGAAAATAACAAGTCTATCGGTTTGGATGGCATACCTACGGAACTCTTTAAGCACGGAGAATGTGTTTTGATGAACGACATGCCCCATGTCATCAACAAAAAGGGTGATCCTGTGCCATGCAAAGACTACCAAGGCATATCCCTGCTTAACGTTGCATACAAAATCCAACGTAATGTGTGAGTGTCTTAAACTCTTCTGCAACACTATAGTGGGCACTTACCAGTGTGGCTTTAGGCCAGGCAGAACAACGATAGACCAAATATTCACACGGAGGCAAATCCTCTTTCCATCGACTGTAAAGCTTATGATAGAGCAACTAAGGTAACGCTCAGCAAAACCCTAATCATCCCGATCCTAATATGTATGGTGCAGAGACAGGGACCATGACAACATCCGATGAAAACGCTTTGGGCTGCTTTGAGAGAAAAATTCAGAGTGATTTTTGGATATGCAGACATAAATGGAGAATGGAGACGAAGATTCATCCAAAAACTTTAAGAGCTGTTCAGCGAAATAGCCAGAAAAGTTAAGGTCCAACGACTTAGATGGTTGGGACATGTAGAGCGAATGGAAAACAATGCTCCGGCTCGTAGAGTCTTCGAATCCAACTCGGAAGGACGTCGCAGAAGAGGAAAATCGCGACTCAGGTGAAGTTCACAGGTGGTAGAGGACCTGAACCAACTTGGCGTGCGAAACTGGAGACAGCTAGCTAGGGACAGAGCTGGCTGGAGACATTTGTTGGATGAGGACATGGTCCGACCTGGACTGCAGCGTCACCATATTACTTACATACTTGTAAGGCTCATGATAGCTTTGTCTGAATGATGTCTGATTCAGCTATTCCGCATGATGGCAATACGCAATGCAGTGTGCAAAGTAATAGCTCTCCTGAGTTGTGACTTCTTCAACGTATTTCTGGAGCATATAGTTCGCATAGCAGGTGTGACACGGAAAATACTATCTTCAACAAATCCAACCTCGTCATAGGTTATGCTGTTATGCAGACGAAATAAACATGCATAATTTGTCACTCCTAAGGAGCTGTGCTTGAGGCCTTCACAGCGATTGAAGAATAGGCAAGGCTCGTTGGTCGTGAACGAGAACAAAACAAAGTGAATTCTATCAACAAACAAAAGAACATCTTTCCTAAGCCTAGTGAAAAACGCCGCTGTTAGTAGCAGCTTTTTTGAGGTGCTTAAAGAGTTCGCCTACCTTGGAACCAACAGCAATCCCACAAACGACACCTTAGTGGATATCCGACGAAGAATTACTCAGCGAACCATGTCTACTTCGGTAAGGCAAAACAACTGGATTCAAAACTCCTCTTCTTCTTTCGAAAGAAAAATTCTTCGACGGTTTTAATCGGATTATGACACGATGGCGAATGGAGAAGAAGGTTCAACCGCAAACTGTACAAGCTGTACCAAGATGTGGGTGTACTCCGCAAAGCCAAGAAAAGACTACTACAATGGCTCAGCCACATCAAGCGAATGGACCACAACGCTCCAGTCAAAAAAGTCTTCTCTATGCAGCCCCCATGTTCGAATCGTCAAGGAAGACCAATCCTCCGGTACAAGGATTAAGTGACTGCGGATTCTGAGAACCTTCATGGACTGGGAGCAGGATAAATAAGTAAGTGAGAACCTAAGATTTTTACATACACATATTTTATGCAGTTCGTCAGATATAATGTTTTAGGATTGGGAACATGGCAAATGAGCGGGTACATACTCATTTCCAGGTGTTTGAAAGTTCGTCAGCTCTTCTTTTCAACAGACTTAAGTTTTGAATCATTGCCCGTCTCACAGTTTCTAATCAAAACTGTTGCAAAATAATTTTTTCACGAGTTTAAATTCCAAAGTGATAAAATAAATAGTTAACGATTTTATTCGCACTTTAAGTAATCCAAAATGTCAAGAACAAAACAACATTTTCGATCACACAATTTTAAGTAGGTCGAAAAATACTCGAAAGCTCATCTTTGGCAACATGTCGTTATCGTGACCAGAGCAGACACAAGCAAAACTCTGACTCATTGACAAGTTCTTATATGATTGCATTCTAGTTTTCACTTTATAGCTGCAGCGGCGGCGGCAGCAGCAATTCGAACGTGAAACCAAACATGGAAGAAAAAGCCGGCTTTGTTGGGAAACAAAAATTGACATCACATAAAACAAACTGCAAGTGACAAATATACTTGGCGAATTTATGTCATTGTCTTTTTGTGGATTTGTCGAGGCCTTGGACTGATATAATAGTTATAGTGACGGTTTCTACATTAAATGTTTGTTTTATTAATCGTATTACTTATTGAAAGGTATTCCATGGTATCAATTAAATACAGAACAAAAGAAATTGAACAATTGCGCATATGAATGTAAAAAGTTACGCTTGATAGCGAACAATGGAGATGCGTTTTTAGAAACAAATACCATCACAAAGAGCTACTACTGAATTTTGTTTGTGATCTTTAATTACAATAAAGGCGAATATTCCAGCTGTAGTGTGATCAAAATAGTGATGGTGGAGTGATTCTCAAAACTCTAACGTATATGCAACTATCTTATTTGCTGTACGACTACGACCGACGACCGAACGCGACGTACGCACGACAACAACGCAATGTAGTTCGTGCACTCAAGCGCGATTGCTATCAGCGCATTCTGGACTTTGAAATAAAGTCCACTATCCATTGTTGGTCTATTATTCTTTGTTTGGTGTCTAGATGTGCATTTATTAAGTTCTATTATTGGTGTATAGGTAATTTAATTAGGGTATGTTAGATTTTTCTTTAAATGATATTCTTGAACTCGACATGGAATCATTTCCGGAATGGGTCATAGATGTAGTTGGTATGGTAATTTGAAAGAAAAAAAAAAACAGAATAATAAAATATCTGAAACGAAAAAAGTAGTATCCGTGAACACTAGTATAATGAGAATTGTTTCTTTCAAGCATTCTTTTAGTTCAAGACTAAAACGGAAGTGAAGAGTTAATCAATATTACAATCTAGTTTTTTTTTCAACTTTTTGATAAGTTAACTCGAAAAATTTCATATTTCGGCATTAAACGTTAAAGTCTTAAGTCATCCCCAAACCATCTTGGAGAAAATATCAAAAAATAAAAATAAAGGATGGATAAAACTTGCTGAAGGAGACATCGACTGATCGTTGGGTTAATAATCTTCCACAAAAATAAAATGATCAAAACGAGTTGGTTGAGGTCGCTTTAAACTTGCGCGCGCCACCTGAGTCTGGGCCTTCATCTGCACCTTTCCTCTGGGGTGGATTCGAAGACTTTACTGGCCGGAGTATTGATGTCCATCCTCTCCACATGACCAAGCCATCTGAGTCTTTGGACTTTCACGCTATTAGCTAGGTCAATGTCGCTGTACAGCCCGTACACTGTACAGTTCACCTTCCGTAGAACTTTTCTCTCGAACCGGCCTAGGGCGCTCTCATCCGTTTTTGACAGGTTCCATATGCTTCTGCCCCATATAGCAGGACGATGATGATGAGGGTCTTAAAAAGAGTCACCATAGTTGCTCGGGAGAGGACATTACTACTAAATTGCTTTCTCAGCCCGAAGAAACAGCGATTAACAAGAGTTATTCTTCGTATGATCGCGACGCTGATGTCGTTGTCCGTGTTGCTAGTGGAACCAAGGTATACAAAGTCCTTAACTACCTCGAAATTATATGCGTCTATCGTGACGTTTTGTCCAAGACGTCGATGTTGGGTGTCCTTTCTCGATGACAGCATATGCTTTGTTTTGCCCTCATTGACCGCTAAACCCATTTTTTCAGCCTCTGTCTGTATACTCGCAAAAGCACTGTTAACATCACGCTGCGTTCTCCAAATGATATCAATGTCATCAGCGTACGTGAATAGTTGCACAGACATCTTGAAGATGGTGCCTCTAGTGCTAGTGCTGACGTGGGAGTTCTGCACTGTTCCATCCAATGTGATGTTAAAGAAGTCGCATGACAGTGCATCACCTTGTCTAACGCTTTTTTTTGGCATTGAAGGCGTCGTCGGTGAGGTCGGTACCGGTAACTGGACATGGCCTTATATAGTTCCTCTCTATGGATGCTGTCATACACGGCCTTAAAATCGATAAAAATATGGAAGGTGCCAATTTGAAGTTCTTGAGTTTTTTCCAGGATCTGCCGTAATGGGAATATTTGATCGATGATGGATTTTCCTGGTCTCTGGCCACACTGATATGGATCTATCAGTTTGTTGACAAACGGCTTCAGGCGCTCACAGTACTGCAGAAAAGATCTTATAGGCGATATTTAGGAGGCTGATGCCTCTGTAGTTGGGTTTGGTTTAGAGGGTCTCTTTCTTTCAGGATCGGGCAAACAATGCTGAGGTTCCATTCATCGGGCATGCTCTCTTCCAACTATATTCTGCAGATGAGTTGGTGCATGCGGGTAGACGGAAATCTTGGCTTGCATCGTCTTCATTGAATGGTTCATTCTGCCTGACAGCGGAATTCAATTCGTCATCTCCGCAGTCTGCAGGAGTAGTCCTTCCATATCCTCAGCATTGACTGTGACTCTACTACGATATTTCCCTGTTGGTCTTTACAGGCTTCAGTTCGTGCTCGGTAACCTTGAGACATTCGTTTCACCTCTTGGCAAAACGTCCGAACCTCATTCCTGTTTTTTATTCTCTTAACATCCTCGACCGATCGCATTTCATGCTCTCTCTTTTTTTTCTGAAAGCTTGTGTTCTTCTCTCCTCTTCTGCTCGTAGAGCTCCCGAGCTGATCTCGTCCTCCTGTGCAGCACTACTTTATATACTTCTTGCTTGGCTGTATGTACCTGCCTGCATTCATTATCAAACCAGGAGTTTCGTTTTGGTTACGAGAGCATATTCTGTTGAAATACCGAACGCTCGGTTATGAATACTGACTAAGAGGCTACAGGGTGGTACTGGAGCACAAGTTGAGAGGTGAGATATGGGAGTTGAATTTAAACTTTAGCGGCCATTATTCCTCCTTCCAAGAATCTGAGGCTGTGGCTAAGGAGTATTTAACCTTTGTCCGAGATTCCCTCTCACCATGAGGCTATGGCAATAGGCTATTCTATCTCATTCCAACACTCCCCCACATCCTGAGTCTGCGAACAACTTTACTAACAGTATCCTCGATTTGTATTAAATAAAAGTATCGATAAGAATGTATGTGCAACGAAATATTGTAAAGAAAACTAGCTAAATAAAGAAGAAATTAATAAACTAATTGGAAGAATTCGGTGCTTTCTTCATAAAAACCGAGTTTGACTGTGCTTTCTTCAGATAGACTCTGGATTCCGACGATCGAAAATTAGGGATCACGTCTATTGCAACCATTCCAATTTTTTTAAGTGGATGCAGTTAAGTATAAGTAACTCATTGCAAGGTCACGAACTTCAATATTAACAAAAGAAAATCCAAATTCTATTAAATATAAGCAACTTATCAAAAACCAAGCAACAAAGACCTGAACTCTTAAATCTGTTCATAAATTCCCTTCACCATTGTCAAAACATCAATTCATTTTGTTCGAATCATATACTATATTTTTCCTTCAAAACAAAAATGAAAGTTACCTCCATTTTTGCACTCGATTGCCTGAAAGCCCGAAACGCGTGCTTGAAATATACCATTCTGTAAGGCTGAATAATATAGGTAAACAAATTTGCAATGCAACAAATGTAAGCCAAGGCTTGAGTATGGCCTTCGAATCTCACAGCTTGCGAAGACCATAAACTAAATGCAATCGCTATGGCGTTGGTGGGTAATAATTGTGACTCTGACGTTAGCACCATTTACTCCCACTTGCATTCAGTTATGTACCTATTTCTTTGATATTATTATTCCTTTGCCCGCACCTCAACAAACAGACTTACCACTCCCGCATATAAGTGGATTGAATATATTTTGCAAAACCAAATCAAATTCAATCTGACAGATGAGATGAGTTGAATTTCCATTAATCGCAGTAAAAAAATTACTCTCTGCAGGGTAACCATACTTTGTTCAATGTAAGAAGTCTATGAGCAAAAATTAAAACAACACCTGAAAATGTGCTTATGGCAACCCTAATCATGTCGAGAAACATTACCATTACTTAAGATATCGTTGTTTATTAATAATTTTGTTTTGTTGTTCAATAAGTAATGCAGGGTTTGGCATTTAAAAGTTCCCCACTTTAAAAAAAATCATTAGTAGTTATATTTATGTGGCAATACCAAATTTCGCAACAATCAATTCGTTGGGTTTCTTAAATGTTTATTAACACGATTTGTGCAGCACTCTTACTTTTGATTTGTTTGTTTTTTATTTTTTTCATTTAGCTACTTGTTCTCTAATTTTGTTGTTGAAAGGACTGGAGTCGGGACCTCGGGGCATTACTTACATGTTATTTGTAATTTGATTCTGTGTTGAAATAATTGAAACATGAATGACCAATTTATTAATTTAGACAATTTTTTAATTGATAAACGACGAACAACAGCAAAATGTATGAAAATATCCCGTTTGCCAACGTATAATTCACATTCACGTTTTGGCACGAAATGGACTTATGGAGAATAAATTTGGAGATTCGATGTGCTAGAGGAGCTTCTCTTAAACATTTTGACAGATTTTTAGTTCATTCTTACTTACTATTTTGTCCGGCTAACAATCCATGAAGGATCTCAGCCTGAGATATTGCAGCCTTCCATCGTGATCGGTCCCTCGCATGCACTCTCCAGTCGCACTCTCCAAGCGCTCTGGCATCAGCAGTCACTTGGTCCTTGTACCGTAGGTTCGGCATTCCTTGTCATCTCGAACCTGGGGTCTGGGATGAGAAGACTTTCTTGGCTGGAGCGCTCTCGTCTATTCGCTTGATGTGGCGAAGTCAATGTAGTCGTCTTTTTTTGGCCTTCTGGGTTACATCCACATCTTGATACAGCTCATAAAGTTCTCGGTTGAACCTTCTTCTCCATTCGCCATCGTCGCATATGGGTCCGAAAATCCGTCGAAGAATTTTACTTTCGAAAGTGCCCAGTATCAATTCCCCTTTTTAACTTATCGTCCAGCTCTCGACGTAGAGTAGGATTGGTAAAATCAAAGATTTGTATAGCAGACACTTTGTCTTTCGAGTGAGGAGTTTTGAACCCAGTTTTGCCAAACCGAGCAGCAGCGGTTCGCTAGGTAATTCTTTTCGGATCTCCACTAAGGTGTCATTTGTGGGATTGATGTTTGTTCCAAGGTAAGGTGAACTCTTAACTACCTCGAAATTGCTGCTACCAACAAGTGACGTTTTGTCCTAGGCGGTGGACAGATGTTGCTTTGTTTGTTGATAGCATGTACTTTGTTTTGTCCTCATTCACTTCAAACGAGTTTCGCCTGTTCTTCAATCGCTGTGAAGGCCTCAAGCACAGCTCTCTTGGATCGACCGATGATGTCAATGTCGTCCGCATAGCCTAGGAGCTGGGTGGATTTGTTGAAGATAGTGTTTTCCGTGCTCACACCTGCTTGCGCACTATCTGCTCCAGGACTATGTTGAAGAAGTCACATGACATCTGATCTCCTTGTCTAAGCCCTGCGCATGTTTGATACAACTCGGATGAGCTGTTACCCATCTGTACACTGAACTGCGACTAGCGTATTGTTTAACGTCATGAGGCAAAGCTGGATCAGTTTGTTCGGGATCCGAATTCAGACATCGCCATCATAAGCATGCGGTGGATGCTATCATTAGCAGCTTTGAAGTCGATGAAAAGATGGTAGGTTTCGACTTGAAATTCGTTGGTCTTTTCCAATATCTGCCTCAGTGTGAATATTTGGTCTATCGTTGTTCTGCCTGGCCTAAAACCACATTGGTACGTGCCGATTATTGTGTTGCAGAACGGTTTAAGACGCTCACTCAGTACATGTTGGATAGGATTTTGTATGTAACACTAAGCAGGCATATGTCGCGGTAGTTTTTGCATGACATCGGATCGCCTTGTTTGTGATGGGCATAGGAGCTTATCGACCAGTCAGAATGCATTCTCCTAATGACCTGGTGCATGCGGTCATCAAAACACTCCTCCTCCTAAAGAGTTCGCAGTTATTTTTTAGCTTTTGGATGGCTCTTTCTACCTCTTCTGCGCTGGGGATGGGACTGGGTCTGTTAGTCTTGCTTCTCTTTCGTAATTAGCTCGCTCGACATTTTGCACATTCAGCAGCAGCTGTTGGAAGTGCTGCTTGAAAACATCTACAATTCCCTGTGCTTCGGTGAATAGGTATGGTGGTCTTTTATTATTTCAAGATATTGGTTCCACAAGGTGTTGACATCTGTGGTATGTGCTGTTTAAGGTTGTAATTAGTAGTGACCTCAGAGAACACCGTATTGATAGGACCGTAGCTACTAGGGGATGACTATAGGTTCAGGTTGCTTTTTATTATACCAGCTGACCCGGTAAACGTTGTTTTGCCTTAAACGTGATATCTAAAAACAGCTGAATCGATTTGGCTTAAATTGTTGGGAAGATAACTTGGAACCGGGGGATGGCTAACCCGTTAAACGTTGTGTTAAAGCGACAAAGCAGTTTCATAGAAGTCAAACGTGATCGGTAAAAAAAGAGCCTTTTGAAAATCAAACCTCACGATGAATCTTAAACTTCAAAGCGCTTAAGAGCTAAAGCCATTTCTACCATGTAAAAGTAATAATCTTTCCAACGTCATCAACATTCGCTTAATCTTAAGGTACATTCCTTACTAGACCAACGATCAAATGTTATAAAAAACTCAACCGAGAGACACATTTAACAGGTCAATAAAACCAAAATGTAATCAAATATTTTGCATGTTCGCAAAGTCAAACAAAATACACATTTGCCTACGTAAAAATATATAAAATGTTAACAACCCCATATCGAGTCTGATTTTGTATGATTAATCATCATCACAATCAAACAAAACACAATTCTGACACAAAGACCACAATATGGCACAGCAAAACCCATAAAGTTATGTGACTCACAAATTCTCATGTTTCTCTCTCTCTCCCAACCAACTCCATATACTCATCAATTGAATTTCATTTTAAGCTCTCCAACAAGTATTAAATAAATACAAAAAGTGCATACAGGCTACCTTTGGTGTCAATAACACCCCCTTAGTGATAGTATAAAATGAAATAATTAGCATGCGCTTGCCCTGATGTAGTGTATTATTGGAATTCTGGCCACATAGCTGCACGTGTGATCGGCAACTGTTACCTCGTTGTCCTTATTCCGTATATCTTAATTCACCACACCCAATTAATATACCATGCGATCGATTTACAACTTATTGTGTGAATGTGCTTGAAAAGACGAGTTAAACTTAAACGGGACAGGAGGGAATATTAAAATTCAAAATAACACTCAATAAGGTACATACGTGGACACACACAAAAATTGGGGGAAAAGGCCGACGACCGCATTTGAATTTCAAAATAAACCGAACAAAAAAATTTATAAATATTAACAAAGAGGAAGCCGTAGCCGTATAGTGATTGCGAGCAAAGAACAGCACAGTATTCCAGTGGAAAAAATCCCTCCCTCAATGCTCACTGCTCACTCACAGACAGTCCAGTCGTGCCTTTCCTTCAGAAAATACTTTTTCACCATAACCATAGAGACTGAGAGGTAAAACAAATTCTGGGTGGGAGAGTGTGCTGCGATCAACACTTGAAAAAGTGTGAACAGGCGATCAATTTAGATACTGATACAGCGTAGAGCGTCGCTGCCGGCACGCGGAGATATTTCATCCCGGAAGTGAGGGAGTTTTTCCCCTACTTAACTCTTTTGTGTATTTTTTTGCACACAATGCAGTGACAGTTGTTTGTTTAAAAGACACAACAGGGAGAAACAAAGGTTGCTTTGGTAATGTAATGATCGTTGCAAAAAGTTGAGAATGGGATTGAAGAGGATTGAGTCAACAATGTTTTGTAATTCGGAACTAATAGAAGGTGATTCAATTTACAACTTTTCTACTTAATTCCAGAATGGACATGTCGAAATAATTCACCTAACGATTCGACTGATGGCAACTAAAGGCTGTACCCATTTCTTTTAAAAACTCCAACAGCAGCACTGAATGTGTGTTAAAATTTTGACAAAACAAAAACTGTGTCACCACTAAATTGTTGATAAAATCTCATAAGTAGGTCGCATTATACCTTAAACCCATTTATGGCAAGTCACTATACGAACACATACAATACTGTTATTACATCGTTTGCGTAAGTTATATGGCAACAAAGTTGCATTTATATATTATTGTGTGACTGTTGCCGGAACAACGAACAGGAGTTGCAATTTAAAACAAAAACAAACAGGAACAAAGGAAAAGCTTGACAAGTTTTGTTGCTGTGTTTGAGACAATAAATGGTGTGGGTTGTGGGGTTTTCAGATTGATCTCTTGATTTTAAATGGAAAAAAATGTCACGACGACGACAACGCGAGAATACTGCTATATGTGCAGAAATTGAAGTCGTTGCACAATTATTGTAACACGTCGATTTATTGTGCTACTGTTACGGAATACGGATGCGGAACTGCGTCGACATTTGCTAAGGAGATACAATTTCTATTTATAAAGGGATGAATCATATTTTCGATGTATTTTGACTTTTTCGAAGTTGAAAAAAACTTACAATAACTTTGGAAGAATTATAATTTAGAGACATTATATCAAACAAAATAACAAAGCCGCGGGAGCTGACGGTATCACTACAAAACTCTTCAAACCAGCTGGCGATGACTTGGTAAGGAGCATGCACCAACTCATATACGGAATATGGTCAGAAGAGAGCATGCCCGATGAATGGAATCTCAGCATTGTTTGCCCGATCCAGAAGAAAGGAGACTCTCTAAACTGCACCAACTACATCAGTCATCAGCCTCTTAAACATCGCCTATAAGTTCTTTTTTGCAGTACTATCGATCAAATATTCACATTACGGCATATCCTGGAAAAAACTCAAGAACACCAAATCGACACCTACCATCTTTTCATTGATTTTAAGGCCGCGTATGACAGCATCTATAGAGGAGAACTGTATAAGGCCATGTCCAATTTTGGCATCCCTACAAAACTCATTCGTCTGAGCAGGGTGACAATGGAGAACTCGCGCTGCTCCATTAAAGTCGGTAACGACCTTACCGACGCGACGCCAAAAAGGCTTTAGACAAGGTGATTGGAACGAATAGTGCAGAACTCCCAGAGGCACTATCTTCTAGAAGTCTGTGAATCTACTCGTGTACGCTGATGACATTGATATCATTGGGAGAACGCAGCATGATGTCAACAGTGCTTTTGCGAGTATACAGACAGAGGCTGAAAAAAATGGGTTAAGCGATCAATGAGCGGAAAACAAAGTATATGCTGTCATTGAGAAAGGACACCCAACATCGACGTCTTGGACAAAACGCTACGATAGACGCATATAATTTCGAGGAAGTTAGGAACTTTGTATACCTTGGTCCGCTATCAACACGGACAACGACATCAGCGCCGCGATCAGACGAAGAACAACTCTTGCTAATCGCTGTTTCTTCGGGCTAAGAAAGCAATTTAGTAGTAAGGCCCTCTCCCGAACAATTAACTAACGCTCTATAAGACTCTCATCATCCCCGTCCTGCTATATGCGTACAAGCATGGACCCTGTCAAAATCGGATGAGAACGCCTAAGGCCTCGGCCACGCAGTAAGCGGCTGAGCGGCAGTTCTAAGCGACGCGACGTATGGCCAGGCACTGAGCGGCTGCTTTTGAGCGATTAGTAGTTAAAATGCCGTTGTCAAGAATAGTTCGCCGTATTTTACTGTCGGAAAATCGTTTGTATTTGTACAAATTACTTAAACGTATACAAAAAAAGAAGACGATTTGGTGTTCACCCGATTAAAAAATTAAGATCGGAGTTTGGAGAATTTAATCTTTTATTTTTGAATCTACGAAAATTTCTAGATAGGTTCTGGCAATATCTACGTATGTCTATCGAATCTTTTGATTTGCTGCTTGAAAAAGGGCGTCCTTTGGCCAACTTTGCTTCTTGCGCTCAAAACAATTAAAACAGGTTTGGTTGCTGAGCGGCGCCGCTTAGCCGCTCAGAATTTAGTTTCGCCGCTCGCTCATTGCGTGGCCGCTTCTATGTGATTTCATATGTTTTATATTTTTTTTCCGCTCAGTCGCTCAGCCGCTTACTGCGTGGCCGAGGCCTAAGACCTGTTCGAGAGAAAAGTCTACGGAAGATCTATGATCCTGTATCTATGCATAAACGGTGAATGGAGGAGAAGATTTACCCACGAACTGTACGGGCTGTGCAGCGACACTGACCTAAAAGAGTGAAGGTCCAAAGATTCAGATGGCTTGGTAACGTTGAGAGGATGGACACCAATACTCCGGCCGGTAAAGTCTTCGAATCCACCCAAGAGGGACGACGAAGTAGAGGAAGACCAAGGCTCAGGTGGCGCCCACAAGTTGAAGATGACCTCAACCAACTCGGCTTGCGAAACTGGAGACAGCTAGCTAGGGACTAAGCTGGCTGGAAAGGTTTGTTGGTTGAGGCCCAAGTCCAATTCGAACTGTAGCGACACCTTAAGTTAGTAAGTAAGTAAGACATTATTTCAGCACTACCACGAACTCGAGAAATTGTCATCAATGCGTGATCTATGGTGTTTTCAAAGCTAGTTTAAGAGTCAGCAATATATGAACATTGCATCCCAGAGTTTGAATATCCGCGTTCGGATATACACAAAGTCTTTGGTTATCGCTTGAAGAGGTCACAAGCTACCAAATTTAAGCCTAGTTGCGATGCACCCGGTCGCTTTTATCAAGTTGATTTTACAGCATATACAAAATACATCCACTTCTAGGACTCGAAACAAGACGGCTGCCTTGCGTAACAAAAGCTCGATCGAAAGCCTTGGAATCAGAGTGCCGAGGTTAGAAAATAGTGATACTGTTAACATAATCTTTTCCCACCAGTTACAGCGATTTAATTGACTTTCTTGATGATAAATACAACCTAGCAACTGGCAGTATACAGCCCTTATATTCAAACTGCGGCAAAATTTCAAGTCGAAACCCACCATATTTTCATCAACTTCAAAGCTGCGATCGCCTTCAATGGCGATGTTTTAATTTTGGGATCCCGAACAAACTGATCCAGCTTTTCCGCGTGACGGCAAACAATACGCAGTGTGCAAAGGGACTCTTAAAAACCGCATTTTCTTCCTTTAGCTTTTTTTGCAGGATAAAAGACCCACTGCAGCTTTCCTAACTTTTTCTTGAATATTAGGTTCCAACAGAATTTTTGTCTAATATAATTTTTGCTTCGTTGGCAAAAATTAGTGGTACACCTTTTATTGAAGAGTGCACAATTTCGCGAATTTTGTATTTTTCGGATTAATATTAAGACCACAGTGATCAGCTTATCTAGTGAGCATATTAAGTGCGTTTTGGAAGAGTTCTCTCATGATATTAGGATGTTTTCCTGTGACTGCGATAGCAACATCATCGGCATATGCATTCACTCTGTTTGCCTTCCTTCTCGAGGGATATAAGCAGTTCGTTAACTACTATGTTTCACAGGAGAGGAAACAGAGTGCCTCTGCTTTTTTTTTTTTTTTTTTTTTTTTTTTTTTTTTTTATAATCAGCACACACTCAAGGGGTTTTTATACCCTTTTTATGCCATAGACACAGTGAGTACTTTAGGAAAGAAGGAAGGGGCTAGAGAGGAGGTGCCGGTGTACATTGGTTTTAAATTCCTGAACATTGCAATGATCGGGAAAAACAGAGTGTGGAAGAGAGTTCCACATTCGCGTAGTACGGCTAAAGAACGATTCTCTATACTTGAGCGTACGACCGAAGTTGGGCTCGAGTGTAAACTGATGGGCATTCCTGGAAGCGCGGGTATTACGGTTGAATTGTTTAAGGGGTGGAATGCAACTGGCTATTTCTCTAGAGCACTTACCGTAGAAGTAACGATAAAACAGAGAGAGACACGAAACGTTACGACGGTGGTCTAAAGTGGTGAATGCATCAGTGATCTCTCTATCACCAATCATTCTTACAGCTCTTTTTTGAATTCCATCCAAGAGGCTTAAGTAAGTAGCTGGAGCACCAGCCCACAGATGTGAATTGTACTCAAGCTTTGGACGGATATAGGTTTTATAGATGATAGCCAGATCAGACGGGGAGAAAAATTTCTTGCACCGTCTTAAGAAACCCAAACATCTTGCGGCATTTTTGGCGACATCGCGTATGTGTTCGGACCACAAGAGGTGGTCAGTGATGCACATACCGAGAATCTCGAGATGTTCGGTCTCATTGATGCAAGTGCCACTCATGGACAGTGGCAGGGGGGTATATCTCGCTTCAACGATACCAGACAGCATTGAGTTTTCGAAGCATTAAACTCTACACGGTTCTTAATTCCCCATTGGACAATGCTGTTTAAGTCAGAGTTTAATGAGCTTATCATATTTTGCCGTTGCAGTTCCACATCCGAAGAGGAGGGATGTGAATCTGGAAACGAATATGAGAAGCTTAGGGTACTATCGTCAGCGAAACAATTTATTGGATTAGAAGTAACAGACAAGAGATCATTAATAAAAATGATAAAGAGGGTTGGAGACAAAACGGAGCCCTGGGGCACACCAGCATTTATATTGTGGGTTTCAGACTTGAATCCGTCCAATACAACTTGTATTGAACGATTCGAAAGAAAGTTTCTAATCCAACGAAGTAGGGATTCATCGATTCCGAAGGCACGCATTTTCGATAAGAGAGCAAGATGCCAGACTTTATCAAATGCCTTTGAAATATCAAGTGCAACAATCTTACTTTCTCCAAAACGATGTAAAGATTTGTTCCACTGTTCGGTGAGATAAACCATCAAATCACCAGTGGACCTGTTGCTGCGAAAGCCGTACTGCCGGTCATTAAGAAGCTTTCGGTCTTCGAGATATTTCTTAAGCTGATAGTTTATCAGCGTTTCCATGACCTTAGAAAGAAGGGACGTAAGTGCAATCGGACGATAATTGGAGGGAGAAGAAGATTCGCCTTTTTTTGGAATAGGCTGGACAAATGCTGTTTTCCAACTACTCGGAACGAGCCCAGAAGAATAGGATAGATGGAAAAGCTTACGCAACGGTTTTGCCAGCGTGGAAGAACACCTCTTCAGAATAATAGCGGGGATACCATCCGGACCAGCGGATTTATGTATGTTGAGATCCTTTAATACTCTCGCCACAGCACGAGTGCGGAAGAAGATTTGTCCCATGGAATCATTGACGCGCTCAAGAACTGGAGGAGTCATGACACTCTCCGGCAGCGAAGAATTGGCGGCGAACTGCCTAGCAAAAAGGTTAGCTTTCGCGAGCGAGCTGACAACTGGAGTGTCATTGTCGACGAGCGTAGGGACAGAGGAAGAAGAAGAATTCTTCATGTTTTTTACAAATGACCAAAAATTCTTACTGCCTTTGGGACATTGCAGTATTTTTTGCCTTAATTTTTGGTCATGTAAAAATTTGGTCCGCCGAATATGGGCATTGCAGGCCTTCCTGGCTTGTTTAAACTTGTTCCGGTTTTCCTCAGTTGGGTTGGCTCTAAAACACCGGAACTTTACTTCTTTTTCCCTGATAACCTCTTTACAGCTTGAATCAAACCATGACTTTTCCTTGGGTTTGATGCTTTTAACCCTATTCGGGATAAAAGTTTTCATTCCCAAAACAATCATATTAGTAATCATATCTGCGCTGGAGTCTACGTCACTATCGAGGAAGCATAGTGACCAGTTAAAGATCCGGAAAAAGTTGTTGAGACCGTCCCAGTTGGCTTTCTCGTATTGCCACACGGTTCTCTTCGGAGCTCTTTCTCTAACTGGATTAGCTTGACACGAGAAATTTGCAGATATAATACTATGATCTGATCTGCCTAGAGGCGTTAATACACTGATAGTGTATTTATCAGGGTCAGACGTAAGGAACAAGTCAAGAGTATTTTCCGCTTGGCCATTAATGTCCGATATTCGAGTGGGCTCGGTGACAAGCTGAGTTGAGCTGAAATACCTTCTGGTACAGAAATCTCCCATCTTAGAGTTGATGATCCTGCTTTTAAGCATTAGATTAATCAACTCACAAAGTGACTATTCGACGTTCAGGGTCGTCATAGCAGAAGTGATAGCAGGTATGTCAACGTTGTTGAAAGCGCTCTCAATGTCCAAGAAGGCAACCATAGCGTATTCCATTTGCTCTAGGGAGTAATCGATAGTTCTTGCCAGAGTATGGAGGGGTGTTTCTACCGATTTCCCTTTGCAGTTAGCATGCTGAGACATAGATAGTCTCTTATCAATGGATATCGATCAGTCGTTCCAGAGTTTTGAGAATGAATGAAAGGCTAATAGGTCTTAGATCTTTATCTTTAGTGTTGACATGCGAGCATTTGCCCGCCTTGTGGATGACTACCTTTACTTCTCTCCATAGCTGAGGTATATGGACCAGATCTAGACAACTTTTGAAGATCATCTCAATGATGGGCAACGTTATACCGCTGGTTTGTTGTAGCTCAGCTGCTATGATTCGATCTGGACCTGGAGATTCGTAAGGTTCGAACCCATGATCATTTTTCTTTTAGTTCAGTTTAGTTTAGTAACTAGACATTGGTGGAAAGTTAAGTTAATACCAGACCTGGGGGGAATTGTTGTATTAATGAATTTGGAGCTATCTGGGAAGTGCGTGTCCAGTAGCAGGTTTAGTATTTCTTCGCAAGAGTTAGTTCATGTACCATCTGAGTTCTTAAGACAACTGGGCATGGTTAGATTTGTCGAAAGAATCTTCCTTAATATCGATGCCTCCGAAGATTCTTCTATTGAGCTAAAGAAGGATCTCCATGAGGATCTCTTGATGGCTATTCTCAGTTCTTTTTTATAATTTGTGGGGGATTCTTTATAGGAATCCGAATCTAGACTTTTTTGCAAGATTGAAAAGTCTTCTACAACCTTTTTCTAAGTGTTTCTAGTTCAACAGCCCACCAGTATGGTAAAGAACGTGGAATATGATGCATAACTCACTACGCCGCTCGCTGCACCGATCAAATTGACATCATCGAGCAGCAGTGATAAATATGGAGCTGCAAATAAATTTTAGGGATGGTGTGGATATGACGTACTTAAAATTAACCGGAAAATCAGACATAACGACATAAGTTTAGGTTTGAAGATCCAAGCTGCACACCTAACTCGTAAGATGATATGAAGATGAACCGCTCAGGGGTCATTTGCAGAGAAAAAAATGGCAGAAGACAACATGCTATGCATCAGGATTTCGACCTTGATAACAAAAAAACTAAGAAGAATTCTTTCACAAAATACGAACTCAAAAAAAAACTATCTTCTTCTTATAAGAAGCAAAAAGGCAATATATCAAGAATTAAAAAAAAAAATAAATAAAACTTGAAACACTTTGCGTCATTGTTGGCACAAGCAAATTGTCTTTTTTAACTTACGTTATAAGTTCTAAATATAATTTAAAGTCAATAATAAATTATAAAAATACTATGCGCTCGTGTTCTTTTACACATTTGAAGACTTGAAAATAAATAAGGTATTTCAAGGTAGGTAGCTCTGCTCAAAGCTTTCAATCGCAGTCGACAGAAATTTAGCCAAAAAATGTAAAGCTGTTTGTAATTTGTCTTCAAGAAAACAAAAATAAAATTGCAACAATAAATGAATTGTAGAGAAACTCGGCCAATGTGTTTACGTGTTAACAGAGCCAAATTGAAAGAAATCAAGATCTTTAATTCATTCGTAAAATACACAAACGTTTCTGCATTTCAAAAAGAACAGCCTAATCATTTATGACCTTTTTTATCTTTTTATTGGGATTTTAAAGACCCGCCAGAAGTTCAGTAACATAAATTAAAAAGTTCCACATTTTAACGTGCGAAAAGTAAGGAAAGCCCAATAATTTACACGTAATTAAACACTTTTAGTTGTAAGTGGACAAGTGGGGCGTTTGTATATTTATGTTTCGCCATCACTCTTAGGGACCATTCATTTTAATTATTGCGCGCAAAAAAATATGCCAACTGGTGGCAACGGCGCGCGGCGCGCCGGTAATGGACGCACAGTTTGTGCGCAGCCGTAAAAGCAAACATATTCAACTTCAGTAACTGTTTATGACTTCCGCATCCAATAAATTTCGTATGCGTTTCATGTACAGAACGTACGACGCGTGATGACGTTCACACACAAGCACTCAGTTGGCACTCACTGTAGAACAACTCTTGCTCAATATGGCTCCGGCAGCTGAACTAACAGAAATTATGTTATGAGGTTTAGCTACCCAGCAATAAACTTAAGCTACTGACTGGACTCAATGTAGAACAACGCGATATAATGGAGCTTCTTGCCGTCTGTTAACACAGTGTGCGACGACGTGACTTCGTTCGCGTATACCGTATAGAAAAGAAGTAGAAAATACGACAAGAAATATCTTCTGTATGAATTCGCCTGGAATCATTTGAAGTTCGATAATAAATGAAAAATCGATGGTTAGCAAATCATCTACCTTCTGAGGTCCAAGCGACCGATGCATGTTTTAGAATGATTGCACACTTCCTATGTTTCCCAAATAAAAACCCAAACAACGTATCCTTACAAATGAATGAAACCGGTATTACCTTTGTAGATGGCGTTATTGTTTTATTTGGTGATTGGTACAGCCTACGTAATGACAACGCGATGCGACGCACGGCGGCCGGCCGGTAGTTGAAACCGGCAGTGTGCCAATGGATTGGTTGAATGGTGCAAATCAACAAGTGAATTGCACCAACTTAAACCTATTAAATTTTAATTTAACTTCATGCACCTTGGACTACTTGATTAATCAGGCAATAATCGGTGTTGTTCGTTGTGTTATGTGAAGGTAACGCGCCACAGTGGCTGCGATCATGGTGGTAGCGGCCAGCAGCACTATATTTTTACACACAATTGTGTGGGTTAAATTTTATTTTGAAATTTTCTTGCTTAATTTTGTTGGCATTAATTGTTGACTAGTTGTTTTTCTTTCACACAAACAGCAATATTAAATTATGTGTATCGTAACATATTGTGATAGGTACATTTCGTATTGCACCTGTTTTAATGTCTTTAGATGTTCTTAAATCCAGTCAACCGGGTAAAAATGCGTAACTGATTAATGGGGAAATTATTTTTAATTGTTTGCTTTTGCTCTTTACTCAAGTAAAGGAGTGAAAGTATAAAATTAAAATTAATAGACAAATAAATGTGGTTTACATTGAATTACGATATTCTGTGACAGCAAGTAGAGCGTATCGACTGCTTAAGTGATTAATTTGTCTGTTATAATTTTGAAAATGTTACTGTTACGGTTACTTGCTTAAAAAAAACAAGGTATTTTATCATATTCAACTGAAAAAAATAAATCAATGACTGAATTACTCTAAGACGCTTGCCTGTATTTCCTAATGGAAAATATTATTTGAGCTGTTAAACGACACTAAAAAAGGAGTAAGAAGAAGTAATGAGAAAAATCATCCGCAATTTTTCAGCTCAAAGATCTAGAAGAGTCTCGGGCCAAGAACAAATCCCGGCGTTTCTTTAAAAGGTCGAAGCAATTAACTTCTGGTTTCAGAACCGGGACACAGGCTCTTCGAAACAGTGAAAGCAACCCAGTCACCGAAGCACAGGGAATTGTTATTGTAGATGTTTTCAAGCAGCACTTCCAACAGCTACTGAGTGCGCAACATGTGCGAGCTAATGACGAAAGAGAAGCAAGACCAGTCAATGAAGACCCAGTCCCAGCCCCCAGCACAGAAGAGGTTGAAAAAGCCATCCAAAGGCTAAAAATAGAGTGGCGCGACAGCTCTTGAAGAGCCAAGGCCTCAATGTCTTACTCTCATCAACAATTCTCTAGGTGCGTGTAAAGAATTGAGGGGACCTACAATTTAACGCCGATTCCGAGCGGCAAAGTTGAGAAGCACTTTTTCATGACAGATGATACTCTTGGAAGTTTTGTCAGTTCTTCGCAAGAGGCAGTGCCCGTGAAAGATGAAATAAAAACTATGGGCACGGGTAGGACTCGAACCCACGACGTTCTGCTTAGCGGCCAACGCACCTAACCACTAAACTACGGACACTACAAAAGCTAAAAAATAAAAAAGTCCGCGGGGTCGGATAGCGGAACTTTTTAAATATGGAGGAGGTGTTTTGATAAGCCGCATGAACCAGGTCATCAACAAAGTGTAAGAAGAAGAATACATACCTACGATAAACTCCATATGCCAATGCCCCATCTACAAAAAAGGCAATCTATGTCATGCAAAACCTATCGCAACTTAATGTTGCATACAAAATCATATCTAACATACTGTGTAAGCGCCTCAAACCGTTCTGCAGCACAATAACCAGGACGTACCAGTGTGGCTTAAGGCCACCAAGAACAACGATAGACCAAATATTCACACTGAGGCAGATCCTGGAAAAGACCTACGAATTTCAAGTCGAAACTTACCATCTTTTCATCGACTTCAAAGCCGCTAATGATAGCATCCATCGCCAAGAGCTTATGATGGCGATGTCTGAATTCGGGATCCCGGACAAACTGATCCAGCTGTGCCACATAACTTTAAGCAGTACGCAGGGCAAATGGGTAATAGCTCATCCGAGTTGTTTCAAACATGCGCAGGTTTTAGACAAGGAGATGTGCTGACATGTTACTTCTTCAACATAGTCCTGGAGCAGATAGTGCGCAAGGCAGGTGTGAGCACGGAAAACACTAGCTTCAACAACTCCACCCAGCTCCTTGGCTACGCGGATGACATTGACATCATCGGACGATCCAAGAGAGCTGTGCTTGAGGCCTTCACAGCGATTGAAGAACAGGCAAAACTCGTTGGTCTTGAAGTGAATGAGGTCAAAACCAAGAACACGCTCTCAGCATACGAAGCAACTTCTGTCCACCGCCTAGGACAAAACGTCACTGTTGGTTGCAGCAATTTCGAGGTAGTTAAGGAGGTCACTAACACAAACATCAATCCCACAAACGACACCTTAGTGGAGTTCCGAAAAAGAATTACCATAGCTGCTTCGGTTCGGCAAAACAACTGGGTTCAAAACTCCTCACTCGAAAAACAAAGTCACTGCTATACAAAACTTTGATTTTACCAGTCCAACTCCAAGGCGCCGAAAACTCGAGTAAAGGTAAAAAAGGGTAATTGATGCTGGGCACTTTCGAAAGAAAAATTCTGCGACAGATTTTCGGTCTGGTATGCGACGATGGCGAATGGAGAGGAAGGTTCAACTGAGAACTGTACGGGCTGTACCAAGATGTGGATGTAGTCCAGAAGGCCAAAAAAAAGACGACTACGTTGGCTCGAGCCATCGAGCGAATGGACGACAACGCTCCAGCCAAGAAATTCTCCTCATCCCAGGCCCCAGGTTTGAGACAGCAAGGGAAACCGAACCTACGGTACAAGGACCGATCACGATGGAAGGCTGCAATATCTCAGGCTGAGATTCTTCATGGATTGTGAACCGGATAAGTTAGCAAGCTAACAGATCAATTAAACATTTGTCTTGAATTCCTGAACATTGCAATGATTAGGAAATACAGTGTGTGGAAGAGAGTTCCACATTCGCGTAGTACGGCTGAAGACCGATTCCTTATACTTAAGAGTACGTCCGAAGTTGGGTTCAATGGTCTGATGGACATTCCGGGAAACGAGTGAATTGTTTAAGGGGAGAAATAAAACTGGCTACTTCACTTACCATAGAAGGAACGATAGAACAGAGAGAGAGACATGAAACGTTATGACGGTGATCTAACGAAGTGAATGAAAAAAATATGGTATTTTCATATAGAATTATCTCAAAATTGCTCTTATTTTTGAAAATCATCAATCAAATTACAAAAGAAACTCGTTGATCATTGACGTCATTACCAAATATAAATTCAAATGAAAAAAGATCAATTAACAAAACCTTTAACTGCCGGAAACATGTTAAACAAAAAAAAAAAAACAATTCAAAGCCCTTCGAAACGGAATTTTTCTCAGTGCAAGTACTTAACAGCGTCACTCGATCGAAACGCAACTCCATCACGACATCAAATCCACTTAATCAAAAAAATTAAAAAAAAAAAAAAAACAACAAACAACAAAAAAAGCTAGAAGGCCACCATATTACCGCCCGTTGCAACATTTCCGTAAACAACACTTTATCACGGGAGAAGTGCCAACTTTCTGAACATTTAACAAAAAACAAAAATGAAACTTATTTTGTGTTGGAGGCTAAAAGTATTATTGTATTGTTGTATTGCATCATAGAATATCATGTCATTGTATTGTGTTCAATGTCAATAAAGCGTTTAGTTTAAACTTTTTTTTCTCTCTATTTACAAACATGGAGTATCTAGCTACACACATTGATAGTGGAGTGTGGAGGGTATAATTTTGTTAGAATTGATGCGTATTTATGTTATTTTGTTGTAAACATGATGGCGGAACACAACGCGCTTCCAGATGGCTATTGTTACATTGTTTGTGTAAGTTTTCCATCTGATCGTGTGATTTTGATTACAAAAACCAAATGACGAGATACTCGTGTCACATACCTTCAGCAATAATAGAAACATTGTTCAAACAAAATTAAGTACAAAGGTTTTAGTAGGAGGGGTTTTGGGATCAATTTACATTAAACCTTGACTTTGGAGAATTATTATTCAAACATGTAATTGTTGATTGATGAATTGATAATAAAGATTTCAGTATGTTAATGAATTGATGGTTAGTTTTTCTTTCTAATCTGTGATCTGTGGGTTTATGGTGGCATTTTGCGCATTTGATGACTTACTTATCACATTGACAATACGTTTCAACTTTTAAAGGAAAGTTTATTAGCATCAAATCATGACAATTGTTTTTGTAGTCTTTTATCCGCAGAAGCAAACAAGACTACTCTACTCTCACCTCCAGAATGGTGACCACTGGGTGTCTAGTACCTTAGCTGGAGATAGGGTGAAAACTCCTATGGAAGGCTTTGGCGAAAGCTAACGTGAGATGACGGGGAGAGTGGTCTCACTGAGGCACTAATCCTTTTTCCAGGAGGCATCGAATTCCACTGTCAGGCAGAATGAACGAATCAATGAAGATGACGCAAGCCACGATTTCCGTCTACCCGACCTTGAAGAAGTGAAGATAGTAATATCTAAGCTTAAAAACAAAAAGTCACGGGAGCAGATGGCATCACTGCCGAACTCTTCAAAGCAGCCGGTGATGACTTGGTAAGGAGCTTGCACCGGTGACGTGAAATATCGCCAAACGAAATAAGGCCGAATTCGAAAAATTTGGCATTATTTCGTTTTTAAAAACGAAATAACGCCAAATTCTCAATTTGGCATTATTTCGATTAAGAAAATGAAATAATACCAATTTGGCAGTATTTCAATTTGAAGTTATGCAGAATTAGGTCGGAAGTCAGAAGTCCTACTTATGTGGGTCACTATTATGGGTCAGTAGTCCTAAATTTATTTTATCTTCCATCGGGACTTTTGGTCCCATATGAAAAAAGAAGTGTTTTATGACAATCTATAACTTTATTTGTACTCGTCACTAGGTGTTATATGGAAACAAAAAATGTCCATTGTTAAAATAAAACAAAAAAACGTGTATAAACATAACTACAAAATATATATGTATTTAAAAAGGTCTTATAGATCCAAAGGACCATATAAATGGTCTATACTATACTATTTGTCAACAAAATTGACAGATCAATTCATTTTTCAAGGCTGGTGCCGTTTCCTTTATTTTGGAAAAGGAACCACCACGCACCTTTGTAATGCAAGCTAGAGTCTGGTGAGCAGGTGCCGCATTGCAATGATTCATTTTGAGCATATTTTTCACTTTCGTCTAAGGATGATGACGATCTGGAACATACGAAATCGATTTGGTTTGATTGGGAGCGAAGCGAGCGGAAAAAATTTTGCCCAAAAAAGAGAATCAATTTGGGGTGTGAAAATAAAAAAATTCGCGCGAATTTTTTTATTTTCACACCCCAAATTGATTCTCTTTTTTGGGCAAAATTTTTTCCGCTCGCTTCGCTCGCTAGTAATTAGGTACTGTACCAGCTACATGTTTTGGTTCAAGCTACAAATCCTTTATTGAAATAATATTTTAAGACATATGAGACTGAGTTTAAGTTTAGTATTGCAAAGATAGTACTTACATCTGCATCCACTTGATGCAAGAAAACTGAACATCCCATCAATACAAAAATGTCTTTCTGATGTAGCTGTTAATGTAATTGAAACAGCTCGGTTATTTAAGGTGACGAAAAGATGCTATAAGATGAAACTGGGTTCAAGTACAGTTAGCTTGTAGAATGCTCTACTCTAACCGAACACCACAGTTCAGAAGAACGTTTGCATTGGGAAGAGTTTCCTTTAGGTCACATAGACTTAGAACTGTCCACTCAATTTATTGTTTTACAAAATGTTTTAAGCTTATAACGAAGGTCAGAAACCCCGAATTTTATTTCTGGACAGGTCCCAAATAATTATTGTGCGAAAAAATAAATAATTATATTTAGCTTGTAAAATTATGTTCATATTCAATAAATTGGTTGAATTTATCACATATTTTGATTGAATTATAATAAGTTACTAACATTCCTCGTAAAAACCTGTATAGTTCAATTTCATACTGGGAAATAATTCCATCAAAAAATTGTGCAGTTATTTCCCTCGCAGTGGAAATTTATTCCACTTTAAAAAGTGGAGCAGATTCCCGTGAAGTTATTTCCCTGCACCGATTTCGAATATTAAAATATTCGGGGTTACTTCCATTATATTTTTGGCCTTATTTCTTTTATAAATTGAAATAAAGCCAAATTGGTCGTATTTCGTTTTGAAAAACGAAATAAGGCCAAATTTGAAATTTGGCGTTATTTCATTTGGCGTTATTTCACGTCACCGCTTGCACCAACTCATCGCAGAATATGGTCGGAAGAACGAATGCCCGATGAATGGAAGCTTAGCATTGTTTGCCCGATCCTGAAGAAAGGAGACCCTCTAAACTGCACCAACTACAGAGGTATCAGCCTCCTAAACATTGCCTGTAAGATAATTTCTGCAGTACTATGTAAACGCCTGAAGTCTTTTGTCAACGAACTGATAGGTCCATATCAGTGTGGCCTTAGGCCTGGAAACCACCATCGATCAAGTTTTCACATTACGGTAGATCCTGGAAAAAACTCAAGATCTCCAAGTCGACACCTACCATCTTTATATCGATTTTAAGGCCGCGTATGACAGCATCTATAGAAAAGAACTGTATAAAGCCATGTCCAGTTTTGGCATCCCTACAAAACTCATTTGTCTGAGCAGGATGACAATGGAGAACTCGCGCTGCTCCATTAAAGTCGGTAACGACCTCAACGACGCCTTCGATGTCAAAAAAGGCTTTAGACAAGGTGATGCACTGTCTTGCGACTTCTTTAACATCATATTGGAACGAATAGTGCAGAACTCCCACGTCAACACTAGAGGCACTATCTTCCAGAAGTCTGTGCAACTACTCGCGTACACCGATGACATTGATATCATTGGGAGAACGCAGCGTGATGTCAACAGTGCTTTTGCGAGTATACAGACAAAGGCTGTAGCAGTCAATGAGGGCAAAACAAAGTATATGCTGTCATCGACAAAAAGGGCACCCAACATCGACGTCTTGGACAAAACGTCACGATAGACGCATATAATGTCGAGTTGGTTAGGGACTTTGTATACCTTGGTTAATAGACTTTGTCTATCAACAAGGTGTGACATCAGCGCCGAGATCAGACGAAGAATTATCTCGCTGTTTCTTCGGACTAAGAAAGCAATTGTGTAGTAAGGCCCTCTCCCGAACAACTAAGGTGACGCTCTATAAGACCCTCATCATCCCTGTCCTGCTTTATGGTGCAGAAGCATGCACCCTGTCAAAAACAGATGATAGCGCCCTAGGTCGGTTCGAGAGAAAAGTTCTACGGAAGATCTATGGTCTTATCTGCATAGACGGTGAATGGAGGAGAAGATTTAACCACGAACTGTACGGACTGTACAGCGACACTTAACTAGCTAAAAGAGTGAAACATGGTTTGGTCACGTGGAGAGGATGGACACCAATACTCCTGCTCGCAAAGTCTTCGAATCCACCCCAAAGGGATGGCGCAGTAGAAGAAGACCAAAGCTCAGGTGCCTCGCACAAGTTGAAGACGACCTCAACCAACTCGGCGGGCGGAACTGGAGACAGCTAGCTATAGGGACCGGGCTGGCTAGAGAGGTTTGTTGGTTGAGGCCCAAGTCTACCCCGGATTGTAGCGCCACCTTTAGTAAGTTAGTAAAAAGCAAACAAGAAATTATCGGAAGAAGAAGTTCAGATCCCTAAAAGCTAGGACTGTTGCGTTCAGATTCCGAATCAGTAATTTTGTACGGATGCAGCACTTTGCACCACACTAATTGAACTGAAAAATTGGATATCTGCTAAGAACTTTAAGACAAATAAGGAATTTATTAGCCATGAGTCCATTGTGGACAGGCGAATTTGAAAAACTCGAGCAAACGGCCCTAGTGCTTAACAGGGCCATGAATGAAACAAAAACAGTCAAATAAGAAATAACTCCCTACCAGTATTTTGAATTCTTTTTATTTTAATTTTCTTTTCTTTTTTTGTTCCTCATTTTCATTCAATTCAAACTTTCGTTAACTTTCACTTAAAGTTAAACTATTTATAAGGCCTACTTCCTTTGCATAAATTTACATTTTCTTCTTTCAACTTCCATTCAAAACAAAAAATTTACAAATTTGTTACTCAAAATTAAAAGATCATCCACTCTTAAAAACGTTCACCTTGCGTGTCCGACTAGACGGTTAGCAATCCAACAAAATAATCGAAAGTCTAACCAGTTTGCAAGCAAAATAAAAACAAAATTTGTTTTTGGCAAATAAAAAATAATCGATGGTATACACACCACTGAATTGGCTTGCCCCTAAAACGAAAAATATTCAGCAATGATTTCTCAATACAAATTTATCAAAAAATTACGATGACGACGAAGATGAAGTCTCAAGACTACTTTTCAACAACTTTTTCTTCGACTCTAAAGGTGCAGAGATGCCTGTGGAGTGTAATGATTGTAAATGATAGGTCATGTCAAAAGTTAATGGCGGTAATTGTTGTTCAGATCAATACAAGTAAAGTTTTTTTTTTGTTTCCTTAATCGCTGGATTTTCCACAAAATTTTGAAATGTAGTCAACACAAGCGGTAGGCAAAACCAAAACCACGTATTGGAAGAGCCAAAAAAAGGTTTGTATGAAGGCCTAGTTTTGAATGTTAATTTTTAAAAACACATAAGAAAAAACTTCAATCCCGTTCCATCAAGTTTGCATTCTCTATTTTAAGTTGGTTCAACAGGTTTTCAATTAATACATTCAAAACCTGAAAAAGTAAATATTTGTCAGCGTTTAACATTTGAATGTGTTGGAGTTGTTGTTATAGAGATTGCAGGTCAAGCATAATTATAATCGACTTTGCATAAATTAAATGCTATTAGACCAAGCTGCTACGATATTAATTTATGATTTGGCAAGAAACTATTTTAAAACGAGAAGTTTATTTTTAACAAAAGTGAAAGGTCGACACAAGCAAATCCGGAGATTCGGTATTCTTATGACTGTTTAGGCAAAATAGGAAGCACAGATTATTTGGTACTAACATATGGATTTTTAAAAAAGTAAAAAAATAACATTTAACGGTAAACTTAATACTGACTGGCTGACCTCGGAAACGTTTTCCAGACAGATATTTAGACTAAAAAAACTTGAAATAAATAAATAGAGTGGCTCGACAGCTCTTGAAGGGCCAAGGCCTGATCAACAGTTCTCTGAATGGTGTGAAGTATTGAGGGGACCTACAATTTTAAAGCCGATTTCGAACGGCAAAGTTGAGAAGCACTTTTTCATGACAGATTGATACTCTTGGAAGTGTTGTCAGTTCTTTGGAACAGGCAGTACTGCCAACGTTGTGCTTAGCAGCCAACGCACATAACCACCAAGCCACGGACACTACTAAAAAAAAACAATCAATTCTGCTCAGCTTCTCTAAATAAAAGACTGCCCTAATTTGGTTCGGCTACCTCAAAAAGTATAACAAAACATTATTTTGGTATCACGTCAAGTCTCACCCGTTTGAGTAATCTAACAATGGAGGACTAAAACGGCTCCATCACGTTTGGGATGTCAAGTTTGCCTGAACACCATTTTCGAGACACTTTTGCAAAACTTCTTCTCATGGTTAACACAAGAGGATGATTTTTTTTTAGTTTGCGATTGTAAATAGAGATTTTTTCGAAACTTTTACTTGATATAGAGTAATAAAAGATTGAGCTGTTTGGAGAAGCATGTTGGACGATGCCCTGTTCCGAAAAAAGTGAAACACGTTTTTGAGACAAAGAACCAGGCATTAATCTCTTAATGATTAATTAAAAATAGGTATTATATGCATTCCCATCCTCACAGAAGAGAAAAAGGACGACACTAAGGAGAAATTCTATTAGCTCCCCGACAAGGCATTCAACCAATGCCTTAGCTTTGACGTTAAAATTGTCTTAGGAGATTTGTATGCCAACCAAGGAAGAAGGGACATCTTGGTGGAACAGTCGAAAAATACAGCCTGCACGAAAAAACCTCCGATAATGAATTCAGGCTCATCGATTTGGCAGCGGAGCGAAATATAGGTACCCATCCATAAGGGAACCGTGAGGTCTCCGGACCAATCAACTATCAAACAGATTGACCACATTATGATCGACGCAAGACACTCTTCAAGCATTATTAATGTCCGAACCTTCCGAGGATTTAGCCAAAGTTGTCGGATATCTCGACCGATGCCAAGATCAGGAATTGCTAAAAGAAAATATGACGTCGGACGGCTATAATCGCAAGAGACGGCCAGATCCTTCTCCGATCGAAATCGAGTGTCAAGTAACCTGATGAGAAGTAAGCTACAGCCATTGAGCCTTGAGAACCCCTGGTTTGATGAAGGTTTATGCAGCCAAGCAAGAAGCATATAAAGCAAAGCACCGCTGCACAGAGGGAGGATAGCTGCACGGCTGCACGGGCATTCTACGAGAAGAAAATGAAATAAGAACACAAGTTTTCAAAAAGAAAAAGAGAGAGCATAAAAAGCGGTCGATCAAGGATGTTGAACAACTAAATAAGACAGATTCTACGAGCTCTTCGACAAGACCTATGCGCAATGCCCTAGCTATGACATTAACATTTTCCTTGGGGTTATTAATGCAAAGCTGAGTAGAGCAGAAATCTTAGGTGGAATAATCGGACGACAAAGCCTACACGACTACACCTCCGATAACGGATTTAGGCTAATCGACTGCGGGGTGAGACATAATGGTAGCAAGTACGCGATTCCCAGATCTCGATATCCACAAGAGGACATGGAAATCTCCTGGTAAATCAACTGTCAACCGAATTGATCACATTGCAATCGACGCACGACACTTCCCTAGATGTCCGCACATTCCGAGATGCAAACATCGACTCGGAATGCAGATATCCCGATCAAGGCTAACACGTGAAAATGCGAGTAGAAATTTCGACGTCAAGCGGCTATAATCGCCAGAGATTGCTAGCTCCTTTTCCAATCGTGTCTCCGAAAATCTCCTCAGAAGTCCCGAGCTCCATACAAAGATGAGCTGCAAGGAAGGACACAAGCAGCTCGTGAGCTCTAGGAGCAGAAAAGGAGAAAGGAGCACAAACTTCTCAGAAAGAAAAACAGGGAGCATGAGAAGCTCGCGATCGAAGAGATAGAGGGATGTCACAACAGGAACGAGGTTTGAAAGTTTTACGAAAAGGTGAAACAAATCTCTAGGGCTTTTACACCCCGAACCGAAGCCTGTAGAGACCATCAATCAGTGCTGAGGACATGGAGACCACTTTTCAATTATGGCGATGACTGAGGCAAAATTCCACCATACAAACCATCAATTGGTGAAGCAAATCATAATAGATAGTGATATCTAAACTTAAGTCGAACAAAGCCGCTGGAGCAGATGGCCTAGCCTGCCGAACTGTACAAAGCAGCTGGAGATGATTTGGTTAGGAGCATGCATCAGCTTATCTGTATGATTTGGTCGGAGAAAAGCATGCCCGACGAATGGAACCTCAGCATCGTACGCCTGATCCTCAAGAAAGGAGATCCCCTGAACTGCACCAATTACAGAGGTATAAGTCTCCTTAACATCGCCTACAAGATCTTTTCTGCGAACTGTGTGAACGTTTGAAGCCCTTCGTCAACAACCTGATAGGCCTTATCTATCAGTGTGGCTTCAGACCCGGAAAGTCCACTATCGACCAAATATTTACCCTACGGATATTGGAGAAGACCCAGGAACTTCAAATCGATACCTACCTCCTTTTCATCGATTTCAAGGCCGCGTATGACAGCGTCTATAGATTATATAGAGCAATGTCTAGTTTTGGCATCCCAGAAAAACTCGTCCGTCTGTGTAAGATGACAATGGAAAACTCACGCTGTCCCATCATGATCGGAAAAAAACTTAACGGACTAGCTAGCTAGGACCGAGCTGGCTGAAGACGTTTGTTGGATGACCTGGACTGTAGCGCCACCATAAGTAAGTTAGTAAATAAAAGAAGACAGGAAGAATCGCAAATTGATCAATTCCCATATAGTTAAATACCATTCCAAAAACCATGTTCCTACATGCATTCCTCGTGATCATGATGAACGATGTAACGTTCAATTGATGAAACTTTTGAGCAATCATAATTACTAGTAGCTTGTTCATAGAAAAAAAAAAAAACAAAACAAAACAAACATAAAAAGGAAAAACAAAACATCAACTGCAACATCTACACACAAGCATTTAATCAAATTCATATTGAAATAGAAATTTGCAATGCAAATGCAACATGTTCCTTCAATGCACAATTCAGGCATGGAACACCTAACAAACACACCTTCAGTAGTTTTTGTGTAACTCTTTTTTCTACATGTCGTTGATTGTATACTCAAAAAAAATACAAGGTTGTGTAATATTCAAATAAAGCGATATACTTTGTCGTAGACAACTGCGCAGCATGTTGACGGAAAATCACGTAACACAACGCAGCAAGAGCAAGGAAAAACACAAAAGTCACCCAGACAAGCGAAAAAAGCACATTTTCTTTTGGAGAAAAATGATTCTAAGATTTGTTATATATTTTCTTTATGAAAAAAAAATCGTTTTTTTCGTGAATCCAAAACTAATCACCTTAAAATCCAGAAGCAAATGAGCACTCTATTGACATTTAAGTCAGATGTAGGCGGTATAGACGTTGTACTTGTTTTCTCATTGGAGCATATTCTATAAATAGATAAAGTCAATCAAACATACCTACATTCAATTTACTTAGAATGGATATCGTTTACTTTTGATTCATAATGAACATCTGACAGATTCAATTCTGAACATAGAAGGTTAGATGAGTGCGCAGATCAGAAAACAATTTTAATGTGTGAATTACAGACCCTCGGTCGGAGTGTGGTATGGGCATTCAAATGCAAAATACTGACGTTTCCCGACTTAATATAAATAGTAGTATTTGTATTGTATTGCGGTCAAAGATTGAGGGTGAATTTATTAATTTTTCGTGCGTCTCACTGTACAAACTACAGCCACAAAAAATCGTATTTTCTTTCATTCCGCGGCCGTCACTGCATGATTTTTACGTTAATTTTATTTAAAAATATTTTTATAATTAAGAACCGGAAATGCTATGGACCGCTGACAAGGTAAAGGTATGAAGGAAATACTGTGTTTTTTTTTTCAAATACTTAATTCTAGTTATTGGGTATTGGCTTACGAACTCGACCAGTTGTGTTTACTGCCATGACAAATACATGCACTCACCTGAAAAGAAAGTAAAAAAAATTAAATAATTAGAAAAAAACGTTCATGGAAAAAGGGGTTTGAAAAAATGTATTTATTAAGCGATTACATTCAAGGAAATAACGATAACTGTCGAACCAGATTTTGTTTGGTAAAGTTGATATTTGTATGGATAAAGTTAACGTCTTCTGAACCATAAGTGAAGGAAATTTAATTTTGAAACAAACAAATAATATTAAAGCAATGTGTACCTTCTGTAAAATTCTGATCATTCACTTTTACGACTAAATCTTTTCAAGATGACAATCTTGTGGTGCAGCCATCTATGATTAAGAAAGTCAAAGGCAATTAACCGGCAAAAGGACATTAAATCTGCATGTATTGATGGGAACTTCACAAGCTGATCAAATTTGAAGGACCATCAACTAATCCATGAAGTGTTAAAGTAAAGTCAACAGAATAGAACAGGCATAAATTTGGGAAGGCTGGTGAGTACATATTTTAAGATATTCTCCCTTTATCTTATGGGTTCGATTAGCTACTGTAACTTACAGTGAACTGATTTTGTTTGACAGAAGCGGACCCGCGACAAAAACTGAAAGAACACAAAATAGCCAACCGCCCCTGACCTAGATCCGCCCCTGAAAATAACCGAGTAAACACAGAGAAGCAAACACCGAAAAACACCGAATAAAACAAAGGGAACCATCAACACGAAAACACCGAGTACAACAATAGGAAGCAACAACACATGTCATTTACTTGGGTGTAATACAATTCACACTCAGTATCAATCGAAAAATCTATAAGAAGAAGTGTTGTCACAAACGAAAATCAGTTTATCTTTCTTCTTCGCTTCGGTAGAGTAAACAAACACCTAAGAGGTTTGCTTTCGCATACCATCAATTTTTGATTGAACTTTTGAACTTGTTTTTCCCTCAGACGGTGCGAAAAATCCCTTTTATCCCACACAGATCTTTTAAAAATCCCTCAACTTATCCCACACATCAAATAAGTTAAAATAGTTAAAATATAGTTCAAAATATTGTCTTAATTAGTATCAAATGAAATATTGACAATTTTAACTTAAAAATGTTAATTCATTTATAATAATTTATAAAAGAAAACTAAAAAAATATTTCAGTCCATATATATTTCGCAGTTACTGGCTTCAACCAAGCGCTGAACTTCGGCTCTTCCATATATTTCGATTGGAATTTCTTTTTTATAGCCTTATCTGCAGCAGCAGCCCAGAGATGTGATTTGTACTCAAGCTTTGGACGGATATAGGTTTTATAGATAATAGCCAGATCAGACGGGGAGAAAAATTTCTTGCACCGTCTTAAGAAACTCAAACATCTTGCGGCATTTTTGGCGACATCGCGTATATGCTCAGTTCACAAGAGGTGGTCAGTGATGCACATACCCAGAATCTCGAGATGTTCGGTCACTCATGGACAGTGGCAAGGGGAGTATATCTCGCTTCAACGATACAAGACAGCATTGAGTTTTGGAAGCATTAAACACTATACGGTTTTTGATTCCCCATTGTACAAAGCTGTTTAAGTCAGAGTTCAATGAGCTTATCATATTTTGCCGTTGCAGTTCCACATCCGAAGAGGATAGATGTGAACCTGGGAACGAATATGAGAAGCTAAGGGTACTATCGTCAGCGAAACAATTTATTGGATTAGAAGTAACAGACAAGAGATCATTAATACAAATGAGAAAGAGGGTCGGAGACAAAACGGAGCCCTAGGGCACACCAGCATTTATATTGTGGGTTTCAGACTTGAATCCGTCCAATACAACTTGTATTGAACGGTTCGAAAGAAAGTTTCTAATCCAACAAAGAAGGGATTCATCGATACCGAAGGCACGCATTTTCGATAAAAGAGCAAGATGCCAGACTTTATCAAATGCCTTTGAAATATCAAGTGCAACAATCTTACTTTCTCCAAAACGATGTAAAGTTTTGTTCCACTGTTCGGTGAGATAAACCATCGGATCACCTGTGGACCTGCTGCTGCGAAAGCCGTACTGCCGGTCATTAAGAAGCTTTCGGTCTTCAAGATATTTCTTGAGCTGATAGTTTATCAGCGTTTCCATGACCTTGGAAAGAATGGACGTGAGTGCAATGCGATTCGCCTTTTTTGGGATTGGTTGGACAAATGCTGTTTTCCAATTGCTCGGAACGAGCCCAGAAGAATAGGATAGATAGAAAAGCTTACGCAGGGGTTTTGCCAGCGTAGAAGAACACCTCTTCAGAACAATAGCGGTGATACCATTCGGACCAGCGGATGTATGTTGAGATCCTTAAGGACTCTCGCCACAGCACAAGTGCGGAAGAAGATTTGTCCCATGGAATCATTGGCGCGCTCAAGAACAGGCGGAGTCATGATTCTCTCTGGCAGCGAAGAGTTTGCGGCGAACAGCCTAGCGAAAAGGTAAGCTTTCGTGAGAGAGCTAACAACTGGAGTGTCATTGTCGACGAGCGTAGGGAGCGAGGAAGAAGAAGAATTCTTCATGTTTTTCACAAACAATCGAAAATTCTAACTGCCTTTGGGACATTGCAGTATTTTGTGCCTTAATTTTTGGTCATGTAAGAATTTGGTCCTACGAATATGGGCATTGCAGGCCTTCCTGGCTTGTTTAAACTTGTTCCGGTTTTCCTCAGTTGGGTTGGCTCTAAAACTATTATAAAATGACAACAAGCAAGTTAGAAACATTGTAATGCAAAGCCACCTTACAAAAGCGGCAATAATAAGCAATATATTTTCACCATAGATGAAGAACAGCGGCGTCGTAACGGTAGACGGAATGTTCTTGTAAAAATAAAATTTTGGTGAAAACCCGAATACATATTAATCTGTTGAAATTTCAAAATGAAAAGATATTTTAAAACGAAAAATCCCTTTTTTTGTACTACGAGATTTAAAAAATCCCTTTATCCCTTTTAGCTGAGTTTATCCCTTAAAAAGGGATAAATCCCTCAATCTGGCAACACTGCTTGGGAATATATTTCAACCGACTGACCGAGGCTTCTCCGATCCGATATATTTGGCGACCGATTATAAAACGACTAGTGAAGTTTAGTTGTGTTATTTGATATAAATCTTCAACTCGACCGACGTTAGGTGCCTAGTCGAGAACACCGTGGACATACTGAGCATACCTGCCGTAAAAAACAAGCATCACAATACATACGCCGAAACCATAATCAGTAAAAATCGATGTGGTTACAGACGGCGAAAATTGTCAGTTATCAGCTCAGATATCTACTCTAAGGCAAGCGATGAAATAAGGTCCTTCGAAACTGCAGCTATATTAGACGATAATATGTCATATACTCACTTGAGGATTTGAGTGTTTTTTTAGACCCTTTGGCTGTGGAAACTGTGTTTGTGGAAGGACAATTATGGCGACAAGAAGGGTTATGCAAATTGATCAGTTACAAAAAAGGTCTGAGTTCGAATCCTTACTTACTTACTTATGGTGGCGCTACAATCCAGGTCGGACCAGGGCCACTCAACAAACTTTTCCAACCAGCTCGGTCCCTAGCTAGCTGTCTCCATTTTGGAAGGCCAACTTGGTTCACATCCTCTACCACCTGTGTGCTCCACCTGAGTCGCAGTCTTCCTCTTCTGTGACGTCCTTCCGGCTTGGATTCGAAGACCCTACGAGTCGGAGCATTATTTTCCATTCGCTCCACATTTCCCAACCATCTAAGTCGTTGGACCTTAACTTTTCTGGCTAGGTCAGTGTCGCTGAACAGCTTGTACAGTTCTTAGTTGAATCTTCGTCTCCATTCTCCATTTATGCAGACAGGACCCTAAATCACTCGAAGAATTTTTCTCTCGAAGCAGCCCAAAGCGTTTTCTTCTGTTGTCATGGTTCATGTCTCTGCACCATACATTAGGACCGGGATGATTAGGGTTTTGAAGAGCGTCACTTTAGTTGCTCGGTAGAGGACTCTACTCAATTGCCTTCAAAGTCCAAAGAAGCAGCAATTGGCAAGAGTGATTCTTCGTTTGATTTCGAGCTGGTGTTGTTGCCTGAGTTATAAGCGGATTGTAGGTAGACGAAGTCCTTAACTACCTCGAAGTTAAATCTGTCTATGTTGACGTTTGCTCCAAGAAGTCGATGTTGGTTCTCCTTTCTTGTCGACAGCATTAACTTGGTCTTGGCCTCGTTAACCGCTAGATCCATCTTTCTTGCTTCTGTCTCCAGACTCACGAACGCTCCACTGACAACCACGCTGTGTTCTTCCAACTATTCCAATGTCGTCTGCGTATCCTAGTAGCTGGACGAACTTTTGAAAGATTGTGCCTTTGGTGTTGAGCTTTGCACAATCATTTCAAGACATCAAAAGCGTCCTTTAGGTTTTTCCCGACGATGATGGAACAGCGTGAGTTTTCCATTGTCATCTTTCACAGACGGACGAGTTTTTTTGGTATGCCAGAACTAAACCTTGCTTTTTATAGTTGGTTGGTATGACAGACGCTGTCATACGCGGCCTTGAAATCGATGAAAAGGTGGAAGGTATCGATTTGAAGATCGTGCGTCTTCTCCAAGATCGGCCGTAGGGTGAATATTTGGTCGATGGTGGACTTTCCGGGCTCGATGCAACACTGATTAGGACCTATGAGGTTTTTGACGAAGGGCTTCAAACCTTCACACAGCACGGCAGAACATGAATACGAATCCTACTTGCACCTTAAACATCTTTTCTTTATTTTTCATGGGTAATGTCTCCTGCAAAGAACTGGCAAGGCTTCCAAGAGAATAATTGTCGTGAAAATCTGCTTCTAAGCTCATCCGTTAGGAATCAGCATAGGATCTTTATTCCTTACACGCACCTAAGATTGTTGAAGAGTGTACAAAAACAAAAAATCGCAATGAAAGCAAAATCACACAAACACTATCGCATCAAAAAATCGCAAACAAAACCAATCCAGCAAACAGCAACAAGTGGTATGCGGAAGAACTCAGAGAAGAGTAGTTTACCATTTCCACTTTCTTCACTTGTTGCAACCTTTTTTTTTTGTCGTAAGAGAATAACTACGTTGGGATGAACTGGATATTATGAACTGCAAAATAAATCTTTAACGATTGACCCCATAAAACACTTTTTTCGGGTTTTCTTGCTGTTCTTTTTAGTCTTAATATTTGGGTCAGTCTTGGGCTGCAATTCCCTCAATTTAAGGTCGAAAAGTGAACAACAACCAATTTAAAATTGAACGTGTAAGCGACCTGCATAAAAAAGTGAAAACTTTGGCGTGAACCAGTCAGTTTTTGTTTTTGTCTAAAAAAAACAACAAAAATCATGAAAATCAGGATATCAATTAAATGAGAAGAAAATCCTCCCAAATAAACAAAAACAAAAACAAAAATTGACGACCGGTTTGGCTGACAATCCAAGTCAATTTATTGAATACTTAACGAAAAGCATTCCTTATAATAATAATAAAAATAAGGTTATCAACCAAAGCTTCAAAGAAAACAGTTTTACTTTAATTTTATTCAGCTCGTTGCAGTCGGGGATGGTGCGTGTATTTCATATTCATGGAGCGTTCGGAAACTGAAATGTTCGCACGACCACTGTATGCATTTTTTCGTACGATTTTTTGATTGATTGACAAGAATATCTGGAGTTTTTTTTTTCCTTAAATAGCATTTAATGAATCAATTACTTACGCAAAACGTTTAATTCTGCAATTGGAGTAAAAAAGTATGCAAGTTCAATTTTTGATTCAAGAGAATATACAAATTTTCACTTGTATTTTAGACTTTCATTTCCGAATTGTCATTTGTCATCGCGGATGCTTGAAAACGTAAATCACGCAACGTCATGTCGTGCAATATTATCGTCTTCTTACATCATACACTTAAAAAATCAGGTGCACACGATCGGTATGCTGCTTGACTGCACTCAAACTCAAGTCGATGCACAAAGCCCAACCTTTAGGCACAACTTCAGTGTGCTTCAACAACTCAATTCTTTGATAGTGGTTTTTCATTTTGTTTTTTTTTTTTTTTTGTAGGTGAACTGGAATACCTATAGATACCTATACATATAGTTCCTGTTTTGTTTGTTGTCTTGGTTGGAGGTGGTGTTTTCTTGTTTGAACGATGCCAGGTTGATTATGCGGGCATGCAGCAATGTGATCATTTTAGGTTGGAATTTTCGGATTTTGTATATATTTTTTAGGAATGTGTGTTTGCTTTGTCTTCGTGCAGATTTACAGGAATAATCACAAAACTTATTTGAATTGTGTCAGATTCATTGTTTTCAACAGGTGTTATTGAGAAAAAAGTTACTAGAAGCACCACAAAGGGAGGGGTCATCTCACCCCTGCTCTGGATCCTAGTAGTCAACAAAATTCTCACAAAGTTCAAAGATCAGGGCATTAAAATTGTAGCATATGCAGATGACGTATTGATTTTGGTATCAGGCAAATTCCTTACCATCAACGGAAACATTATGGAAAACGCACTAAGGGATTTATCTTCTTAGGCAACCAAGAACGGTCTCGTGGTCAACCCCACTAAGACAGAGCTAGTTGTGTTCACGAAAAAACGGAAACTGGAGAGCTTCAACCCTCCTAAACTAAATGGTAAAGGAAGCTAAGTTTCCAGGAAAAATCTTTGACTCCAAGCTTACTGAGGAAAGATTGAAAAAAGCACTATGTGCATTCTACACATGCAAAAGGACCTTCGGTGTACGTTGAGGTATGCGACCGCAAGTCATCCAATGGATGTAAACAGCGATTGTCAGACCCATATCTATTGTCAGATTCATACCTATGGCACTATTGTATGGTGGAAAGCGGTGGAAAAATCAAGCTATCTCAAGAACCTGAATAAGGTACTGAGAAGTACTAGCCTGCATAGGAATAACAATGGCTCAGAAATCCACACCACAAGCTGGGTTGGAAATGATCTTGGATCTCCCGGCTCTGGATGAGTTTATAACGTGCACAGCAGCCATAACTGCAATTCGTTTAAAAGAACTGAGTTTTTGGAAGCACAGCACTTATGGACACGGGTCAATCTTACAAAGAAAGGACATGATTCCAGGACTGATGGAGACCACCGATTACATTCTCCCTATACTAGATTTTTATAGGGATTTTTCTGTTTGCGTACCAGAGAGTTGGGATCCTAATTCACTTATAAGTAAACAGGGTATCCCCTTCTTCTCTGACGGTTCAAAAATGGAATCAGTAACAGGTGCTGGAGTGTTTTGCCAATCTCTCAACATCAGAGAGGCGTATAAACTCCCAGCTGACTGTAGTGTCTTTTGTAACGAAGTTACAACAATAGACAACATAGCACCGAAAGAAAACAACAACCAACAACAAACGAACGCAAAAACACACAACATAGCGCCGAAATAAAGCAACAACCAACAACAGCCATCCATAGCAGCATAAAACGAAAATGAAAACAAATAACAAACACACAGTCGAAGTATACAAGCAACGATCGCCCGTCAACAGCAGAGTGCGAGGTTACATGTAGTTGCATGTGCAACTACATGATGTATACTTTTCTGTTTTCTTTTAATTCACTCCTACTTGTTACCCGAAATCTATTAAGTAGGAGTGATATCGATAGTAAAAATAAGACTTCATTCGGTCGTCGACCGTGTAGGTGCTCTGTACAATAAATATTATTTATTCGGAGTATTCCTGAGGCATGCTTTGGGTTAACGCCATAAGAAGCCTCAAATATAGTTTTGCTTCGGCCTTTATTGCTTTGAGTAGGGATTGAATCCCACTTTTCTGTCAAGGCTAGGGAAATTATCCCATTATTTTCTTGGTTTTGTTGATTGCCTCGGCTAGGGATTGAATCCCATCTTTCCGTCTAGGCTAGGGAAGTTATCCCATTGTAGTATAAGTAATATTATTACTAGGGACTAGGACTAGGGAAGTTATCCCGCCGTTTAGTTCCCAGAACTAGGGATTGAATCCCATCCGCCGCCGTTTGTTCTAGGAATCCGCCGTTTATAAGCTTTCTTACTACAGTAAATAAATTAGAACCAAATCTTTCTTTAACCACCATCACACTTTCTAGATCTAGGCCATTGAAAAAGCGGCTGAAAGGGCACATCATGAAAAGCTAAGCTAAGATTACTTTTTTCGTGGACAGCCAGGTTGCTATCAAAGCCTTAGCCAGTGAGACCAAAGGCAGTTTTAAACTGTAGGAATGAATTAAATAGACTAACCAGGTAAAGCTCTGCTGGATTCCTGGACACCGTAATATAGAAGGGAACTAGCCAGGAAAGCGTCGGAAACAGATACAAGTAGTAGTCGACCATTCAGATAGTGGACCACTCGTCCCGATTGGGTACTCAAGAGGAAGATAGGCCTTAAATCAAAAGAGAAAATCAATAACTCCTGGAAATCCAGGGATGATTGAGTATTCTTTAGAAGTTTATGGCCTAACACTAATGAAAAGGAAACTAGGTATATTCTATCGCTGAGTAAAAGGAACATTAAAATCCAGATAGTAGTACTAACGGGTCATTGCGCCATTGGCACAATGGCCAACAAGATAGGTGCTTTTGCACCCAATTTTTGTAGGAGCTGTTAGGATGAGGAGGAAATAGAAACCATTAAACATCTGCTCTGTGACTGTCCGAACCTCCAAACTAACCGACTCGGTCATTTCGTGAACAGGTTTGTTGGGGAACTTGCTGATCTAGCACGGGTCTCAATGGCAAACATGAGGAAATTTATAGATAACCCAGGTTAGTTCGTTAACAAGCTAGTCTACGTTAATCGGCAACTTAGAAGAGCATCGATGCTAACTTTTATTTTTACAGGGGATCACAATGGACCAGTAAGCTCTCGTGTATGCAACAGTTTCACGCTGTGCATACCCTTTTATCACCTAACTTAGCCTTACCTATCAGATGTAACTGCATATTGAAAGACTTTCAAGGAATCATTTTTTATTTGCTCCTAAACAACACCAATATGTTTCCGTTTTCCTACTCGTACGAAAAAAAAAGAACACTTTTTCTTTGACGTTAGCTAGGGTAGGTAGAAAAGAAGTTACATGGTTTTGGAATAACGGTATTTTTTTATTATTTACAAGTCGATTGAAAAACTAATCAGTTGCTCTTGGCTAAAGATAAGGCTTAGCTACAATTAACGACTATTCTTATTGACCAACTCCCATAAAATAGTATTTATTTGAGCTCAAAGTGAAATTTTCAACAAAACTAACAAAGAAAAAGAGCTAATCTTGTAAATAAACTGTTTTAATGTTGCATATTATTTCTTACTTCCTTGTCTTTTGTATGAAATTAAATCTAGATATAACCTTTTAAATTAAAAGATGTATCTGCTTTCATCTATCATTTCGAGAAAGTCAACAGCAAATTGCTATGCTTATAACCAACATACGGTAGTCATTAATTCTGCTAACTAACAGTTATAAAATACGGTACATCTGTCTGTAACACTCGTAAAAGCAACAAATGGACATGAAAGATGATGGGGTATGTGCTTTTTTCAACAAGAAAAAAAAACAATTAAAACAATTCACATATTTAAGATGTGTTTCTTGAAAAAAGAAAACCAGAAACTTGACAGGCAAAAACAAAAATAAAACATTTTTCGAATTTTATTAGAAATGCGGACAGTCAATTGCAATTGCTACTCTAAATGAAATATGTATTAATGTTTTAACATGTGAAGTGCATCGCAAAAAAGTTGTGGAAATGTTTAGAGTAAGAGGTGTGAAATGTATTAATTGACGGTCATACTTTCGCGATATGTGATGAAACTATCAATGTCAAGATTATTTCTATTTCAAGGTATTGTAATGTTGTTAGCAATTGAGTGAGAATTTGTTTACAGATGCATGAAATAATATGTTTTTGGTAGGCATCTCAAACATATACAAGCCATTGAAATAATTTACTTCTGCAATTCATAGCCTTACATCTCATATGTTTGCTTTTAATTCGCAGAGTTGTTTAACAGAGTTGAAAGATACATTTTCTATTTTCTGACAATCAAACCAGTGGAGGGAACCTTGGATTTATTTCTATCTTCAGGTACTGTGCCTTCAAGATTATGTTAAATTGCCAATGACACTCCAGTTGTTAGCTCTCTTGCGAAAGCTAACCTTTTTGCTAGGCAGTTCACCGCCAAGGTGTCAATATTCGCTGCCAGAGAGTGTCATGATTTTACCTGTTCTTGTGCTCGTCAATGATTGCATGGGAAAAATCTTCTTTCGCACTCGTGCTGTGGTGAGAGTCCTAAAGGATCTGGTTCGGATCGGATGGTATTCCCGCTATTATTCTGAAGAGATGTTCTTCCACGCTGGGCAAAACCCTTGTGTAAGCTTTTCCATCTATCCTTTTCTTCTGTGGTCGTTCCGAGCAGTTGAAAAACAGTATTTGTCCAGCCTATTCCAAAAAAAGGCGAATCGTCTTCTCCCTCCAATTATCGTCCAATTGCACTCACGTCCCTTCTTCTTCTTCTTCTTAATGACTGGCAGTACGGCTTTTGCAGAAACCGGTTCACTGGTTATCTGATGGTTTATCTCACCGAATAGTGGAACAAGACTTAACATCGTTTTGAAGAAAGTAAGATTGTTGCACTTGATATTTCAAAGGCATTTGATAAAGTCTGGCATCTTGCTCATTTATCAAAAATGCGTGCTTTCGGTATCGACGATTTCCTTCTTCGTTGGATTAGAAACTTTCTTACGAACCGTTCAATACAAGTTGTATTGAAGGGTTTCAAGTCTGAAACCCACAATATAAATGCTGGTGTGCCACAGGGCTCCGTTTTGTCTCCGACTCCCTTCCTTATAAATTGTTTCGCTGGCGATAGCATCCTTAGCTTTTCTTATACGTTTCCAGACTCACATCCTTCCTCTTGGGATGTGGAACTGCAACGGCAAAATATAGTAGGTAGGTAGTGATTTAGTAGGTATTGGGTAGCAGGGTGAATGGCTGCGGGTTGCGGGTAATAAGTGGTGGGTTTCTAACTAATGCTATAACGGAAATAATTGGTAGCGGGTAACAGAGTAGTGTCGTCACGGGGTAGCGGATATGGGTAGACGTACTGGGTAGCACAAGGGGTAGTGGGTTGGGAAGTGTGGCAGAGGGTTATCCTTATCGATTATCGATGTAGGAAGTACGAAGTTTGCAGGGTCAGCTAGTTATCTATAAAACCTATATCCCCAAAGCTTGAGTAAAACTCATATCTCTGGGCTGGTGCTCCAGCTACCGACTTAAGCCTCTTGGATGGAAAACAAAAAAGGGCTGTAAGAATGATTAGTGATAGAGAGATCACTGACGCATTCACCCCTTTAGACCACCATCGTAACGTAGCGTATCTCTCCTTGTTCTATAGTACTTTTACGTTAATTGCTCTAGTGAAATAGCCAGTTGCATTCCTCCCCTCAAACAATTCTCCCGTAAAACTCGCGCTTCTAGGAATGCCCATCAGTTTACCGTCGAGCTCAACTTTGGACGTACTCTCAAGTATAGAGAATCAATTTTTAGCCATACAACGCGAATGTGGAACTCTCTTCCACACTCTGTTTTCCAATCATTACAGTGTTCAAGAATTCAAGACCAATGTACACCGACACCTCCTTTCCAACGCCTTCCCCTCTTCTTCCTTCACTGTGTCTCTGGTATAAAATAAAAATAACAAATTCTTAAGTTAACACTTGATTGTAATAATAGTTTTAGGACATTGTGAATCTTCAAAAACTTTACTAAAGTTGGATTCGTCAGGACTTTTATTTCTGTTTTCTTACGGACATGCCAAATTTCATCATTGGCTAGGACTGTACACATGAAGTCTTATAGAACACCCGGACGAGCAACTAAACACAACCCATGGGGCAGAATCATGAATTAACTTATTTGTAGTTTATCGTTTCAAGCAGATTTAAATGATAAACAGTCTTAACAATGTTTTGCCAAGAAGAATTTGCGTAGTGCACACAAGTTTCAATCAAAACCTTGCTAGTTGATAAATATCTAAAAATAATGAATTAACATGCCACAATGACAGCCTCCAAAACGTCCATGTCACCAATTTATTCGCCTAATAAAAATTCTAAGATAACACCACGTTCCTTCCCTATGCACAACTCCCTCAAAAACCATGCAAATATTTAATAAATAAATAATTACTCGTCCGCTTTTAGCATCTGCTTAAATATAGGTATCTGAATCTATACGCAACCATTACTATTGCTCTATGATCGTCACATAACTACGTCGTGACAAAATAACCAGGCAAGGCACTGCCAGCTCAGAAAGAGAACAACACAAAAGCCGATGTCGTTCGACGTTACCTAGACCTACTCTCCTAATTCAGTTTTGCTAGCTACACACACTGAATAGGTGTGCGTTGTTTAAATAAAAAAAAAAAAACGCCAGCAAATACAACAACAACAACAAAAAAACGGCAATGACGACGTCAACATTCTGTTGCGCAAACAAAATGCATTTATAATAATAACACAAATGACGCGGCAAAGTAATTCACCGAACAACCAACGTGAAGAAAGGCGATCAGCGTGCAGCAAGCAATCTTTTTGTGTTTTTTTTTTTTCTTTACGTCAACGATTTTTAGTGTTGCACTTTCTGGGTGTAAACAAGGCAATTAACTGCCAATAAAATGTCAAGAGGGTGCTTGCGAGCATAAAATGCACAACTAATTGATCGACGATCCTCATTGGGCAAAGATCGATTCATTGACGGTTCAATATTGCGAAATAACTCCTTATGGAGTGATGTTGGGTTTGAGTTGTGCTGCACACTCAGCAAGTAGAGATTGTGCAAAAGATTAACATCTTTTCGAAGACTGTAAAAAGTCATTCTAAATAATATTTCAAAATTATGTGAGAAGAACGATGGTGGAGGATTGTGTTGCAAGGCGCGATGCGTGCATAAATCAGTTTAACAGCTACTGATGCCAAAGAGCTTTATTTTTGTTTGGCTGTAAAATTCCGAAAGACAAAATATAGCTCGCTTGACGAATCTACCTCGAACATGAAACAAAAAGTAAATACTCATGTTTGTTGTTAACCAAGACGATATGCCGACAACTCAACGGAGTCTAGTCTTACTCAGAGAAAAAAGGAGGGCAGCAGTTTGTGCCGGAGCGAAATAATTTCACTCCCTTGAAGCCGCCAGAGATTGGTTGGGCAAATCGACATTTGGCTTTTGTATGGAATTTTTTTGTGATTTTATGGAATCGATATGAGTCTTAATCACGTTGACATATTTGACATTCGATCGAGCTAAGATTATCAAAATAATTTGAAAAATAAAAGTAACTGCAGATCTAGAACAACCACACCCCAAAAGACTTGAAAGCTGGGTGACCAGCATTCATTGTTGTTATGATTGCGTTCAAGGCGTCAACATCCGAATTCATTTTTTTTTTGGGGGGGGGGGGGTCCTATTGATTCTCAAATAGAAACAACATACAATATAAATTGAAAAAAAATGGTTTCAAATGTTCCACCATAAAAAGAAAAACATACGCCACAGTGTATGTACAAGTTAAACACATCATTAACATATCATCATCGTCTCCCTTCATCTGCGCCATAACCGAGATCCGTATCGGGCCTCCTTCAGCAAGTTTTTCAGTGTATTACGATTGTTGGCATCTCCAAGCTATGGACGTCCTGGTCTATGCCATACTTCCAGCGCAAGATCTATCTCCTACCATTAATTTTACCGCAAAGAACTTTTCAGGATGATCGCTATTCGCTCGTACGAGCTAGGTGTCCAGCTCATAGGAGTCTAAATAAATAAATAAATAGAGTGGCGCGACGAGTAGGACTCGAACCTACGACGCACGTTCTGCTTAGCAGCCAACGCACCTTTTTATCCAAAATCCATTTTTTATTCATTTCAACTTATAACTACCTATTACAAGACAAAGGAATTCAAACTAGCACATGAACCCCAACCGGGCGCCCTTAGAAATTCATTCATCCTATCGATTCGGACACAGCCCTACTGACGAAGGAGATCTGGTCCGTTTGTACGAGGCGTATCGACTGTAAAGAGCGCGATCGACGGTTCTTGCCTGACGTGGTAGATAAAGCTGCATCGCAATCTGTCCTGTATCGGACCCCCCCAACCCCAGGATGTATCTAATAGAGGAATGCCTTGGTGGGATTGAAGCCGCTCAAGCATGCATTATCAAAATATTCAAAATATTCGTCGTTCGGATAGAACGCCTCAAAGATCAAATTATTTGTCAAAGTCATAGCTCTCGCAATGTGACCCCGAACAAGTTTTATCACGAAATTGTCAATTCTGTTGATCCAAACCCCGTTATAGGTATAGAACGTGTTAGGATAGTAATGTATATAAGAAGATTCCGGTGTCCGATACAAACCGAAACAGCACCGAAGACACTTTCTCTCGAACACCCGAATCTTCTCCATTTGGTAGCAAACTACCCTTTCTTTGAGGTCAAGCCGACTGCTGTAAAACAACCGTTTCGTCAGAGCAAAGGCTCCTCTGGCTGTAGTCAGAGCAGCATCTATATGTCTGTCGAAATACAAATACTGGTCCAACCGATACCGAGGTACTTCAATTAACTTTTGCTCGTTAATCGCTGTTCGTGAGGCCCAACGATTACCATCTTGCGCCAATTCTTGCGCGTATCTCTCGTGGCTCCAGCCAACGAGGACCGAAACGGAATTGTTTCGCATTTCTGGACATTAATTTTCAGTTTCCAGTCATCGTAATAACGCTGAATCTTCTCGACGTCACATTGCAAGAAAATTCTAATGGCTTCGACCTTTGGGGCAGTTCTGTACGCAATCAGGTCGTCGGCATACGCAATCGCCTGGATAAGGCTACCTATCAGATCGCTAGTGTAAATGCTGAAGAGGATCGTCGAATTGACCGCTACCTGTTGAATACCGTTTTTAATTTCAAAGGTGGTGTTAGAAGTTACATGGCCACTTTTGACAACAAACTTTCTGGTGAGTTTTAGGTAGAAAACTTCTAACTTTACGTTGTCGAAGGCCTTACTAAATCAACCAGAACAGCACCCGTGCATTGTTTCTTGGACTTATTCCATTGGACGTCAGAAACGAGCTTAGACGCGGCATGAATAGTGTGATGTCCTGCTATGAACCCGAAATGATTACCCGGAACCTAAGCTGAAGAGTTTGTTCCTTTGAATCTCTGGGACTACTTGTTCGAATAGAATAATTCTTTTTGTGTTGGATAGATAGATTCGAGGAAGGCTTTAGGCTACTTAACAATGACCAATAGGAGCAAAGAATCAGTGGAAATGTGGAAAAAACGGCAACAAATGTTAATTTTTCTGCGTTTTAACGCGCTGATCTCAGGAACTGCTAAATTATTTTTGTGTTGAATAGTCCGTTTATCGAGTAAGGATTTAAGCTATACAACGTTATGCCAATAAGTTACGAATAAAAAGAGCAAAGCATCAGTGAAAAGTGTAGCTAAAACGGGGAAAATTATACATATATCGTGGCTTCGAGTAAAGAACAATTTCGATTTAGAGAGTCGACTGTTTTAAAATATATTTGCAACAGAATTCCCATGCGGGTAGATGCACAGACGTCAAAGACGCTGGCCGGTGGATGAGATAGAGGCGGACGAAGTCGTGGGCAACTGCTAGTCATCATATATAGCAGCAGATTCGAAGTAATGGGAAGATTTTTAGATTTAAAGAGCTTTGAGAGGCTAAAGTAGGTCCTGTTAGCTTTTATCAACCGCTGTTATCGGCTGCTACTACCGAATTAAGGTAATTAAAGGATCGCACTGCTTCGAATTCATGCTCCTCCATCTTAATAGTTGTTCTTCTACTATTGACAACGTTTTAAACAGACGCAGACGGTGTGGCACCATGAAATTAGTTTTTCTCTCATTTATGTATTGCAGCCCCAGGATTTTAATCGCCTGCTCGATTGAAGATTGGGCAGCTTTAAGGTTCTTCCTGAAAAGGCAATGTCGTCCGCGTATGTCAATATCAAACATGCGTATAGAGAAACAATCAGTACACTACAAGGTATGCGTGCTTTTTTTTTTAATTGATTAAACAAATCAGTTGTTTTCTGTGAGGAGATCAATTTTTTTGACGGATAAATTTAAAATCCTTGTATTGAATGACAATTTTCCGAATTCAAGCCAAGGAAGAGGTTAAAAAATTGTTTCTTTTTTTCACGAAAAAGATCACGAAATAACCAATCGAAAAGCTAATTTTGCACTTTTCGCTTTTGTCAAAATATTTTTTTAATTTTTTCCAATTCGTTCAGTCTTATTGACAAACAATTAAAATATTAAGTAAGATCTGTTCCTCTCTTACGAGGTTACAACTAACTCTGTCGTTATTATCCACAACACGTCAGTGAAAGGTGGATACAAATGAAAAATTGTCTATTCAACCTCGTGTTTTACCAATAAATCGTCTCTACCCATGCAACAATGGATCATTTTTGTCTTGTTGATCACAACTATCTTGACTGTGTCTGCAATAACCTTGTCAACACCAAACTTTTCCCATCAGGCATCAATTGAATAAGGCACACACATACACTCAAACAAATGTCGGTAATGAATTAAAAAAAAAAAACAAAAAAACGAACACCGGTGAGAAACGAAAACAAATGGAAGTACAAGAAATAAAAAAAAAAGAAACTGAAAATAAAATACGAAATAACTGTTATTTTTTTCTCCAACAACATTCCCGTTTATTTACGCAACTTCTTGTCTTTGGAAGGCTTAACATTGCTTTTGGTTTCGATTTCAGCCGAGCTACTACTATGCTCCAGTCATGTCTCTCTTCACCCACCCCGATCACAATTATTTGTTATTTTGTGTTGGTTGTTGTTTTTGTTGTTGCTGTTGTTCTTATTTTCAGCTTTCGAAAAAGTAGCTCATTCACAATCAGTAACAGCGCGAAGAGAAACTTTTTCATGAGTCTTTGTCTCGTGAACATGGACATGGAAATGGAAATGGATATTACTTATTCGTTTCTTAAGATTAAACATACAAATGAGTGTGATGAAAACAGATATCGTAGAATCAAAGAATGAGGGAAAGAGAGAGAAGGAAAAACTGTTGCATGAAAAGAAAACAAGTGAAACCATTAGAAGAAAAGCCACCGTGTTAAACAAAGAACTGGAGAAAAAATGGCTCAGCCATGTCGGTGACAGCTACGCAGCCGCAACGTTAACTTAAATCCTCTTAGTTGATTGCCATACAATTTACACGCTATTAAAATTTAATTGAGGTAGATTTCGCCAGGGGAGCACTTGGTATTCAGAATAAAATTGTTTTTTGTTTCAATTGTATTAGAAAGCACCGAGTGTTTATGAACACATTTTTAACAATTTTGTAAAAAACTTGCTTACTGAGATACTGCAGGCTTCCATCGTTAACGGTCCCTCGCATGCACTCTCCAGTTGCCGAAACCAAGCGCCATGGCATCCGCAGTCACTTGGTCCTTGTACTGTAGGTACGGTCTTCTTTGTCGTCTCGAACATGGGGGCTGGAATGAAAAGACTTTCTTGCCTAGAGCGTTGTCGTCCATTCGCTCGATGTGGCCGAGCCAATGTAGTCGTCTTTTTCTTCGCCATCTAGACTACATCTACATCTTGGTACAGCTCGAACAGTTCTAGCTTGAACCTTCTTCTCCATTCGCCATTGTCGCATACGGGACCGAAAATCAGTCGACGAATTTTTCTTTTGAAAGTGCCCAGTATCAATTCCCCTTTTTTAATTATCGTCCAGCACTCGGCGCCTTAGAGTAGGACTGGTAAAATCAAAGTTTTGTATAGCAGACACTTTGTCTGTAATTCTTCTTTGGATCTCCACTAAGGTGTCATTTGTGGGATTGATGTTTGTTCCAAGGTAGGTGAACTCCTCAACTACCTCGAAATTGCTGCTACCAACAGTGACGTTTTGTCCTAGGCAGTGGACAGATGTTGCTTTGTTTGTTGATAGCATGTACTTTGTGTTGTCCTCATTCACTTCAAGACCAACGAGTTTCGCCTGTTCTTCAATCGCTGTGAAGGCCTCAAGCACAGCTCTCTTTGATCGACCGATGATGTCTATGTCGTCCGCATAGCCTAGGAGCTGGGTGGACTTGTTGAAGAAAGTGTTTTCCATGCTCACACCTTGCGCACTATCTGCTCCAGGACTTTGTTGAAGAAGTCACATGACAGCGCATCTCCTTGTCTAAGCCCTGCGGATGTTTGAAACAACTCGGATGAGCTGTTACCCACTTACACACTGCACTGCGTATCGCTAAGTATCATGCGGCACAGCTGGATCAGTTTGTTCGAATTCAGACTTCGCCAGTAGCTTTGAAGTCGATGAAAAGATGGTGGGTTTCGACTTGAAATTCGTTGGTCTTTTCCAGGATTTGCCTCAGTGTGAATATTTGGTCTATCGTTGTTCTGCCTGGCCTAAAGCCACACTGGTACGTGCCGATTATTGTGTTGCAGAACAGTTTAAGACGCTCACACAGTACGTTGGATAGGATTTTGTATGCAACATTAAGCAGGGATATGCCACGGTAGTTTTTGCATGACATAGGATCGCTTTTTTTGTAGACATGGGCATGCATTCTTCCTCCCACACTTTGGTGATGACCTGGTGCATGCGGTTCATCAAAACACCTCCGCCATATTTAAAGAGTTCCGGAGGTATGCCATCCGACCCGGCGGACTTGTTATTTTTTAGCTTTTGGATGGCTCTTTCTAACTCTTCTGCGCTGAGGCTGGACTGGGTCTTCATTGACGGTCTTGCTTCTCTTTCGTCATTAGCTCGCTCGACATTTTGCGCATTCATCAGCTGGTTAAAAACTTCTACAATTGCCTGTGCTTCGGTGACTAGGTTTCCTTCACTGTTTCGAAAAGCCTGTGTCCCGGTTCTGAAACCAGAAGCTAATTGCTTCGACCTTTAAGCTGAGAAACTGCGGATGCTCTTTTCTTCCTTCGCAGGGTCTTTTTCTCATTTCTCCTTTTTGTTCAGTACTCTTCTCTTGCTGCTCTTGTTTTCCGTTGCAGCATCTGCAAACGTGCATTTTCCGTCTCTCTTTTCAATAACGCGCACTCATCATCATACCACGGTTCTTTTTCGGGGGCTGGTAACCTAGTGGTCTCGGCTACATTTTTTATTATTTCGCGATATTGGTTCCACAAGGTGTTGACATCTGTGGCATTTGGGAAGACGGCGGATAGTCGCTCACTCAGGCGCTCAGTCTCTGGCATAAAACATTTAGAAAAAAAGAAAACCATGAGCTCGGCTAGATATTTTCCAAAAAAAAAAAAACGGTTATTGCAAAAATTCACCAGGAACATGCGTTGTATGTGTAATTCCATCTCAATGGGAATGAAAATTGAAAGTGAAGCAATGTAATACAACAACTGACACAAAAGCGACATTTTCGTGACTTTAATACTTTTTTTTACTGTCGCAATAGAGTATCTGTAGAAACAGATAAAGTGAGAATGAAATACAAAGGAGGACAGAAAGACATAAACAGTTGGTTTCCGCTTAGATTGCAACAAATACGCAAATCGAACGCAAATTGATGTTGACAAGCCAAACAAAATGATAGAGGAAAAATCGAAGAACGGTGTGTTGTGGTGACTCCAAGGAATAGTAAATAGATATATGCCAGGTATCTGAAAACCGCTAGCTTTGAATAGTTAATGTATCTATGACTGTGATTACCTGCATTCCATTTTGTTTTGATTTTCTTGATGACGGTCTTTATTTGTAATTTTTTTTTTCTTATTTCATTTTGGAAGGTTGGTACTCGATCTAATTTGTATCTTTCTTTCAAATATGCTTGTGAACGTACATGTTTGAGTGCTTTAATAGCGGGTTGGGTATCTTTTGTGGTTAAACTTGTTGCAAGAGAGCCTGTTTTAAGAAAGACTAGTATTTGATATGTTTTTTTTTTGTTGTTTATTGGTACCGAAACGAGGACACAACTTGTTATGTTATGCTGTCACAGGTGTTTTTTTTTCATATTTATGTTGAAATTTGTATTCTGGCGTTGGTTTCTTATGCTTAAGCAAAGCATTCTTTTGTGAAGTGCTGGAATTCCATCATTGAAGGGAAGGGACACTTGTGATTAGGCTTTTAAATAGTTTGACCAAATAATTACCTCGAACATTTTTTTTTTGTTTTTGTCATTAGATTGCATTACCTTGACATTCCACTCTAACGCGGAAACCCTCGCCAACACAAAATCAAAGATATTCATTTTTTCAAAAAATAATACCCACACAATGCACTCGAAGCCATTAACACGGAAGTGAAGATTTGATTAAGCTGCATTCAATCAATTTGATGGATACTTTTTGTTTTATTATTAGTTGGAACAAAAACGAACTGAGGTCATCATAATGTTCGTAGGTATTCATCAATACTGAAGCTATTATTTTTATTTTTGTTTTGTTGAGACACGTTTCAAAAGCATTAACAAATATTCTCTTTCAAGGCCAGCATGAATGCAACCTACACTAATTGAAATAACAAAAACGAAAAAAAAAAACAAAAACCAAGTCAAATTTGATGTTTTTGAATGTTGGCTTCCGGAATTACCTTCGAGCGTGCAATTGTAATGAAAACGTGATTTAAGATTAAAATTTAAACTTCAGAAAAGCTGACAATTTTGACACTTCTCGAAGTTTATCTGATATGGTCAACACAAAGTATTCAACCACTTTTAGAATCTTTGTGCTAACTTTTGTTTTAGTAAAGGATTAATAAATCCATCAACTTCATTGCAGAGGCAACCTTTCTGATTGCCCTTTGCGATACTGCACAAAACAGAAAGAATAGAAGACATTGCAGCGGTTTTAATCAAGGTTATAAGAACCTTTGGCTGACCCGTAAAACTTCGTACTGCCTCAAACGTAAGACCTATACTTTTGTACCCGCTAAAAAACAATACCCGCTACCGTATTATCCCACTACCCCCTACCCCGGTAGTGTTTCCCCGCTATCCCAGTTGTTCGCAATTTCTTTATGCTACCCTATTACCCACTATCACGTTACCAGCTACAACGTTACCACTCTACCCGTTACACTTTGCCGCTTCCCACTACCCTCAATCTGCTACCCGCTACATGCTGATGCTACACTGCACTGCTTCCCGCTATCATGGAACCGCGCTACCCCCTAAGCCACTAACCGCTAATCTGGCCATATCTCATGAACAGCTTCGTCGATCTTGTAAAAAATACTTAAAACCCATCTAAAGCACTACCAACATTCTCTCAAAATTAGGTACATAGGGGTCTGTGGTAGGAGGGTAAAAATTTAGGAGTAAATGTATTTTTAAATTCCACACCAAAAAAAAATTACAAAAAAATACAAGAAAAGTATTTGGGTGAACCACCCTTTAGGGTAGGTATGTTTTTCCCAACTTTACTTGGGCTTATAGTCCTTTCATGTAGTTGTTCGGAGGCTTAGAAGCTCATAATTGAGTATATCAAAATATTGCAAAACCTCTCAGGTTTTTCCCTATTTCTTCGGTTCCGAATCCTCAAAACCAGAAACTCTTTCCACCTATTGGAAATAGCTTTGAAGATGAAATTACTTGTCAAAGTTATGTTTTTACAATTAGGGTTAGGCAGTCTGTGGTCCTGCATGCAAAATATTATAAATTAATCGCCGAGGAAACAGTCATCCATTAGAAAAGACTAAATAGGGATTCTCTTTGATCGAAAAGAAGTAATCGATGCCTTTCACCTTAAATGAAACACCATGTATTCTTTCGAGAGGAAAGGATAGATGGTTTCGCAGATTTAAACGTTTGAAGCATCAAAAATTGTTCATATGAAAACCAATGCATTTTTTCCACTCTTCCATAACGTTTTCCCATTTTTTTCACAGAAACCACCACGGAATACTACAGTATTAACCATTAAAATTTCACAAATAACTGTTGGCTCGTTTTTATGCCTATACAAAGCAAACGAACGGCGCTATATTTTTATAATATGAACTAGCTGACCCGACAGACATCGTACTGCCTCAATCGATACGAAAAAGACCTAGACTTTTGTAGCCCGCTTCAATAACAACCGCTACTCTCTCCCCGCTTTTTCCACTACCGTCTACGCACTACTTCGTTATACCCAGTTACCATGTTACCCGCTACCCCACTACCCGCTACCCCGCTACTCACTACCCAATACTTACGAACGAGGATTACCTGAACGAACATTGTGACACGAGGATTTCATATATAAAATAGATTTTCTCGTACAGGATTGAACTTTATACTTTACAATTTACACTCACTCCCTTTGAACAATATTTTAAGTAGATTAGCATGATCGTACTAAAATGGCCTATTCACTACTACCGAATGATACTTTTGTATCAGTTAGTAAAGCTGTTCAAGGAAATGAGCCTGAAAACTGAAATAGACCGACCAGGTCTATACCTGAGAAATATACCTGCTGATCTATGCCACCGGGGCATAGATACAATCTGCTGATTCGTGTCACCAGGAGCATTAAACTTGCCAATGTGTGTCACCACGGGCATTATACCTGCTGATTCCTGCCACCAGGAACATTGTACCTTCCAATCCTTGTAGCTGCGATCCGCATCCACTTAGGGTTAGGGTATCATCCCCCATCACCGCACCACACCGATTTGTCCGAGGACCTATCAAAAACATAGCGATTTTGTCCACAATACTTTCTGTCGTAATTGTGGGGACCAGTTAGAAAAGGAAACTGTTCTTCACTTCTAGTGTCAGTGTCTTGCCCTAGCAAAAATAAGAGCAAAATCATTGGGAAAGTCGAGTTTTTATGGCATCAAAAAGACGCAACCCAGCGCTAATTGGGTCACCGAGCTAGATTGCACATGGCCGCCATTTCTGCTTCTACTATCTTCTGGTAACATGAATGAAAGAAAATTCAATTTATTTCTTATCACTTCAAGAAAAATTTACCAGAATTTCCGTTTTTTCTGCACCTCAACTCATTGTCAAATCACATCCTTGCAAAGAGATTACCACTTCTTAGTTTCTGTAAAGTAGAAGTATCAAAAACTAAACGATTCAACAAGGAAGCATCGATATGGCTTCTTGCATTCTAAGCTCTATGAAATGAATCTCTATTAAGTACACAGCTATAGCTTGTCATTCCATTGCAAACGGATCAAGTTGAACAGTTTTTAATCCAGTGGCTTGTGAAACTTGTCCATATACGTCTCACATATTTTATGCCATGTTTTAGTTGCGTAAGTCCTCTAATAATTCCATGTAAACCTTGCGCTGTTAACCTCCAATGAAATTGAAAATAGTCCGCAGAAAAATGCCGCTGACAGTTACACTTTTTCGAAGACCTTGATTGCATTTTAAAAAATACAAAGTAGTTAAACACTTGGAAGGGTAAACTGAAATCGTCGTCGTTTTGAGTGTAAAATATTTCACATTCATGAATGCACGAGTGAAATCTCTCAGGGAAGGCTTTCTGCATTAATAAAAAGAAAAAAAAACTTTCAACAGAATAAGTTAATATTTAATCGATGACTTGGCACGCCCACAACGTCTCATTGCGTAGGAGGTAGGAGTTTTAACGGCAATTTAAATTGTTTACTTCAAATACCTAAACTTGGTGTTGCACACGTTTTGACATAATTTGCATTTTATTTGACAGTTTTCACATGTCATCAGTTTGCATATACGGCTCGAAACGTACGGCTTCTGGCTGCTTTGTCAGTCTTTTCATCACTGACTTGTGCCGTATTAAAGTCAAATATATAAACGTTGTCGTTATACCTGAAGACTTAAAAGTAGGTAGAAAGTGAATTTTTTGTGCACATCTTATTTATTTGAATTTTGTTATGCTGTTCCTGCTGGTGCTGGTAGTGAATAATGTTACTTTTAATGAGGCGTTCAAAATGATATCCATGTTTTGTGGATAAATGTGGTAAAATATATATAAGTAGATCAAAATATGGAGAGACATAACAAAGTATCAGTGGGCCCGGAACTAGATTAAGAGATTTTTTATCTACACATTTGCTGGTTAATCGAATGTCAAAGATATTTGTTCATAGTGAGAAAAGAAATAAGACGACTCGAACTGGGTGTGGAAATGGATTTCATAATGTAAGCGGACTTTTTTAAAACAGTTTTAAGATGTGATTTCCAAGCAAAATTGTATTCTACGACCGAATCTGCAAATAACGAACCACAGTGGTATAAGCCTTCATTTTATACCACAAGTGATCAGTACTTAGTACCAAATCGAGGCACTTTTAAGGTCGTTGGTCTAGAGAAAGTGTGTTCGGCCATATATTTCGTAGCATATCATTTTATATATTCTACTAGCTGACCCTAGATGAAGAGTACCGAACAAAAAGGAGAAATTCGAAAAATACCCTGCGAAGGAAGAAAAGATCATCCGCAGTTTTTCGAAGCAATTAGGTTCTGGCTTCAGAACCCGGGACACAGGCTCTTTGAAACAATGAAGGAAACCTAGTCGCCGAAGAAGATGTTTTCAAGCAGCACTTCCGACAGCTGCTGAATGCGCTATATGTCGAGTGTGCCAATGATGAAAGAGAAGCAAGACCAGTCAATGAAGACCCAGTCCCAGCCCCAGCACAGGGCATTGACTGGTATTGAGGTTGAAAGAGCCATTCAAAAGCTTTAAAATAACAAGTCCGCCGAGTCGGATCGAATACCTGCGGAACTCTTTAAATATGGAGGAGGTATTTTGATGAACCGCATGCACCAGGTAATCAACAAACTGTGAGAGGAAGAATGCATGCCCACTGACTGGTCGATAAGCTCCATATGCCCAATCTACAAAAAAGGCGATTCTATGTCATGGAAAAACTACCGTGGCATATACCTGCTTAATGTTGCATACAAGATCCTATCCAACGTACCGTGTGAGCGTCTTAAACTGTTCTGCAACACAATAATCGGCACGTACGAGTGTGGCTTTAGGCCAGGCAGAACAACGATAGAGCAAATATTCACCATAAGGCAGATCCTGGAAATGACCAACGAACTTCAAGTCGAAACCCACCATATTTTCATTGACTTCAAAGCTGCTTATGATAGCATCAACCGCAAAAAGCTGATGGCGATGCATCGCACACTGAGACATCGCGATGTCTGAATTCTGGATCCCAAAAAAACTGATCCAGCTGTGCCACATGACAAAAAACAATACGCAGTGCAGTGTGCAAATGGGTAACAGCTCATCCGAGTTGTTTCAAACATGCGCAAGGTTCGGGCAAGTCATTTGACTTCTTCAACATAGTTCTGCAGCAGATAGTGCGTAAGACAGGTGTGAGCACGGAAAACACTATCTTTAACAAATCCACCTAGCTCCTAGGCTATGCAGACGATATTTACATAACCGGTCGATCCAAGAGAGCTGTGCTTGAGGCCTTCACAACGATTGAAGAACAGGCGAAACTCTTTGGTCTTGAAGTAAATGAGGACAAAAGAAAGTACATGCTATCAACAAACAAAGCAACATCTGTCCACCGCCTGGGACAAAACGTCACTGCAGGTAGCAGCAATTTCGAGGTAGTTGAGGAGTTCACCTACCTTGGAACAAACATCAATCCCACAAATGACACAAATGAATTTCCCTAGCGAACCGCTGCTGCTTCGGTTTGGCAAAACAACTGGGTTCAAAACTCCTCACTTGAAAGACAAAGTGTCTGCTATACAAAACTTTGATTTTACCAGTCCTACTCTACGGCGCTGTGCTGGACAATAAGTTAAAAAGGGGAATTGATACTGGGCACTTTCGAAAGAAAAATTCTTCGACGGATTTTCGGCCCGTGACGATGGCGGATGGAGAAGAAGGTTCAAGCGCGAACTCTATGAGCTGGACCAAGATGCATAAGTAGTTCAGAAAGTCAAGAAAAGACGACTACATCGCCTCGGCCACATAGAGCAAATGGACCACAACGTTCCAGCCAAGATAGGCTTTTATTCGCTGCCCTCAGGTAAGAGACGACAAGGAAGACCGAACCTACAGTACAAGAACCAAGTGACTGCGGATTACAGAGCACTCGGTTTCAGCGACTGGAGAGTGCATGCGAGGGACCGATCACGATGGAAGGCTGCAATATCTCAGGCTGAGATCCATGGATTGTGAGCCGGAAAATTTCATTTTTACTAACTGACCCCGCGAGAGCATTGAAAAATACGTAACACTATACTTCGTCCAAATCTGCAGTACAGGCCTTATGGGACAGATTTTTAACTCCAAAGGGTGCCTGTCCAGGAAAAAAATCTGAAATCCCCTTAAAAAAAATATACAACAACACTGTTTTCTCATACAATTTGTTTTGATTTATTTTGAAAAGCAAGCGTACATCCCCCTATGACCTGCTATTCGCACGGCTAACGCCATACTGATTTTGTGCTCGTTTTTGCAAAGCTCTTTCTGTTTGACAAAACAAACATATAAATTAGCGTTGCCAGGAAATAATAATGCTTACTTTTATTTCGATTCTGTAAGGGAGCTTTCAAGCTTTTTCTTAGGTAATCATTGCCAGCCCATTTTTTGTTTTTTTTTTTACAATAAAATTTAAAATCTGTTGAAAAAAAGAGTAGACTTATTCAATGCAGAGAAATATTTTTTTATTTGAAGTTTAGTGCGATTTAAATTGTTTTGTTTGAATTACGAAATTCAAATTTATTTCATGTTCGTATTAAATATTTTTTCTGAATGACAATCTTTGTTTAAGACAATGCAAATAAAATATAGAAGGCAACTCTTTCGATTTTTCGGAGAGATTTTTACAGTTTTAGTATATAACCTACGGTAACCTTGCCAATTTTTTCTTTCACACAACGTAATGGAATTCCTCTACAGATAGAGTGAAAGATGAATGTCCTATCTTCCCTGTACTGCAGATTTGTTTTGGACGAAGTATAAGAGAGATTGAATGGAATTTGTAGACCATGTAAGCCCACAATCGATCATATTTTTATTTTATCGATCTTTTCATCGACTTCAAGCGTCAACGTTTGGCAATGAACAATAATGGAATCCAAGTGAAGCTCGGATATACTCAAACTATTCAGTAATTTTCGGAACAAAAAAAACCTCAGCGATGTATTTGAATTCATTAAAGATCTAATGCACATTATCAACATTTTCCACAAGAGCTGAACTGACCACTATTTAAAATATGGTGAATAGAATGGTGTTCCAATTTGTATACCTCCATTAAATCTAATGTTATTTAAGTGGTGAAATAGCTGCCCTCAAGCGTTCACTTTTTAAAAGTGCATTCCACATTTTTTTACCAACAAAACCAAAATAGTATAATTACACTCTTAGCAATCAATTTTCTATTAAACGAACATTAAATAAAGTGCCCGCGTTAGATGCTGAAAAGATCATGTTAATTGAATGTGAAGTGATTTTTAAAAGAGTCCCACAAGGTTGCCATTTAGTAACCATACTTTTCACTCCCATGTTTCGCTCTTGTCGGTGAATGAAGAAAGAGAAGGTTTTTTTCTTGCCGGCTTGCATACATTTTTCGAAGGGCTATTGGCTGAAGCTGATGCCAATGTCAGGTTTCACAACTTGAATGATGTTTTCATTTGCATTAAAAACCTTGTTACTTCGTACTTTGTGTAACATAATCCCAAAGTAAACAATGAGGTTTTTTTTTATAACTTATTTTTATGGATATATTGTAGGTATAGCTTGAAATGTATGCGATTCATGTTGAATGCGGTTGCAGCGTTTTGCTTTTCTTCTTTTGATCCTATAATTCGATATTCGATATTAAAATTAACATACCTAATGGGGGGAGCTAAGGGAAGATGGGTTGGTGATATTTTGTTTTAAGTGTGTAACATACACCGCATTGACCGCTTTATTATGTTCAATCAATGTAAGAATGCAACGTATACATATAGGTTCTACTTTTATTTTGTTACTGTCCAATGAGCGGCGATTTTTGTTTACTTAACAAACCAATTAGTCGATTTGTTATGTATTTGTGCATTCTTTGCGGTGGACTTCAAAGAATCTTAAGAATGCCCGTGTGTGTTTTTGAAATTAAAAGGAGACATATTGATGGTAATTTTTTCGTGAGGAACATACATTGGGGAGATGTTTTATAGTTTGTTTTTGGGATGATTTTTAAGGCTTTAGTACTTCCGGTTCATATTTCATGAACACTGACGAAATGCTCACATTTTATTTTTGTTTTGAAAACTTCTATTTCGTTTACATTTTAGTAGCTTGACATACGTTCTGAATAGAATAAGCTATAGAATTATACTGCTCTAGCTCGTTATACGGTGGTAAGTAGCACTAAGTTTCAAGACTGACGATCTACTAAGCAACCTGGCGATCCCCGGATAGTCGAACCACTAACCAAATCAACCATGTGCTTATGGGCTCAAGGCACGCATCCGACATTTTAGACCTACGCACTTTTCGCCTAGCAAATGTCGACTCTGACCACTTTCTGGTAATGGTGGATAGATCTCGACTATCAAAGGACAAGAAAACACGTGCTGCTCAAAGAAAGAAGTTGTCTTAGCACCCCGGAAAGTGCCAAAGACTACTGTGAGCTGCTGAGTTAGTGACTCTCATCCCAAATACTAGAAACGTCAACACCCTGTGGAACCAGTATCGCGAAATAATAAAAAATGAAGCCGAGACCACCATAGGTTACCAGCTACCCCCGAAAAAGAACCCGTGGTATGGTGATGAGTGCGCGTTATTGAAAAGAGAGATGGAAAATGCACGTTTGCAGATGCTGCAAGGGAAAACAAGAGCAGCAAGAGAAGAGTTCCAAACAAAAAGTGAGAAAACGACCCAGCGAAGGAAGAAAAGAGCATCCACAGTTTCTCAGCTCAAAGATCAAGAAGAGTCTCGGGCCAAGAACAATACCCGGCGTTTCTTTAAAAGGTCAAAGCAATTAGCCTCTGGTTTTCAGAACTGGGAAGCTCTTCGAAACAGTGAATGAAACCTAGCCACGGAAGCACAGGTAATCGTAGATGTTTTCAAGCAGCTGCTGAGGGCACAAAATGTCGAGCGAAGTAATGACGAAAGAGAAGCAAGACCAGTCAATGAAGACCCAGTCCCAGCCCCCAGCGCAGAAGAGGTAGAAAGAGCCATACAAAAGCTAAAAAATACCATGCCCGCCGAACCGGATGTGTTTTGATGAATCGCATGCACGAGGTCATCAAGAAAGTGTGAGAGGAAGAATGCATGATCACGATAATCTCCATATACCTCATCTACAAAAAAGGCGATTCTATGGCATGCAAAAACTACCGTGGCATATCCCTGCTTCATGTTGCATAGAAAATCCTATCCAACGTACTGTGTGAGCGTTTTAAACTGCTCTGCAACACAATAATCGGCACGTACCAGGGTGGCCTTAGGCCAGGGAGAACAACTATATACCAAATGTTCACACTGAGGCAGATCTTGAAAAACAGCAACGAATTTCAAGTTGAAACTCACCATCTTTTCATCGACTTCAAAGCTGCTTATGATAGCATCCACCGTCAAGAGCTAATGATGGCGATGTCTGAATTCGGGATCACGAACAAAATGATCCAGCGATTAAAAACAGGCGAAACTCGTTGGTCTTGAAGTGAATGAGGACAAAACAAAGTACACGCTATCAACAAACAAAGCAACATCTGTCCACCGTCTGGGATAAAACGTCACTGTTGGTAGCTGCAATTTCGAGGTGGTTAAGAAGTCACCTACCTTGGAATAAACATGAATCCATCAAATGACACCTTTGTGGAGATCTGAAGAAGAATTACCCTAGCAAACCGCTGCTGCTTCGGATTAGCAAAACAACTGAGTTTAAAACCCCTCACTCGAAAGACAAATTGTCTGCTATACAAAACTTTGATTTTACCAGTCCTACTCCAGTTCTTCAACGGATTTTCAGTCCCGTATGTGACGAAAGCGAATGGAGAATGAGGTTGAACCGCTTACTGTTGTAGCTGCACCAATATGTGGAAATAGTCCAATAAAGCCAAGAAAAGATTACTAAACATTGGCTCGGCCACACCGTGCCAATGGACGACACCGCTCCATCAAAAAAGTCTTCCCTTCGCACCCCCCAGGGTCGAGACAACAATTAAAACCGAACCTCCGATACCAGGACCAAGTGACTTCGGATACCGGAGCCCTTGGTTTTGGTAAGAATGCCCTCGTAAATAAAGTCAAAAAATCGGGTCTGATAAATCTGTCCGCCTGTCTGTCACCCCCTACGATTTATTTTTATTTAGAAGTCTGAATGCTGTGGTATAACTTATGGATGGTCAGTTTTCAAACATTAATGTTCACGACTTCACGTTAAATTAATCTCAATTCACTCTTAATTTCAATGTTCATTCTTATAACTAATATTTGTGAAAGCCTTCAAAACAAAAACCTTACAATTTAAGCTTAAGGCCTTGACGATTCCACGAACAATAGTATTATTTTTGAAATCTTTCTAAGCCCAAAACAAGAGAAAAAAAAGAGTCACAGAAATTGAAATATATGTTTAAATTCTTCAAGGCAATATCCCATTTTGAGACTCGTTCTGTTACAACTCCATTATACTCCTTTCACTTAAGCCGAACGTTTATTGTTATAAAAGTTTCAATAAGGTATCAGACACTTCAAATATTTGAATCGAAAAAGATTTATTTATAAAAGTTCAAATAATGCTCTGTGTCGCCATCTGGTCTGATTGCCTTTAGATTGATTGCATAATCAAACGCCAGTAGGAGGCAATCAAAGGGGTTTTGAGCAGTGAAGAGAGGAACACAAACTGCATAAAGTGCAAAGGTATACCTCGTCACATATAAATACCTTTCAAAGAACAACTGTTGATTTTGAACGATTGAAGGCGGTCATTGTTGTTGTTTTCCTTTTTTTTAATGAGGCATTGTTTAAATTTCTTGCCTCAGACAGTAAGTCTAGTCGTCGAACAATATTTGGGGTAAGTAAGGTTTTTTTTTAATCAAAAGTCACGGATTCTGTCTGTTGGGAGATTAAATTGTCTAGTGATGCATTTTCAATTTCCTAGAAATTATTAAAACCTTTAGGGTTTTTTCTTAAATTTTAAGAGGAAAACGAATCAATATAATTGTTACTTACCAACCGGGAGGTAGTTAAGGTTAAATTTGAAAAATGTTCGTGACTCACCTGAAATGAGAAGAAAATTTATTTGTTAAAACTTGAAACCAATTCATGTAAGTTAAAAAATAAAAATGAATAGATTTGCGATGTAATTTTTTTGTTTGTATGAAGAAGCTCAACAAGAGCATATAAAACCAGTTAGAATAAAGGTCTAGAAGTCCACACATGATTAAATTTTGTTGTCAGCTTAATTGTTCAAACTGACCGAATAACCAGCTGATTGAATAGAGAACGCACTGTCTTGACAAAAATTATAAAAAAAAAAAAAAAACTAATTTTAAATCGTGTACCTATGCTGCTGATAATAGGGTTAGAAGCTAAAATCTGTTTGATCAGTTAGTCCACACATCAAACCCATTGAAAGCATTGCAGACAATCGAGATATTTATGAGATGGTGTCAAGTCTTTGCGACAGTTGTCTTATGCTCGAGCCAGACAACACCGAAGGCATTTTGCTGAACTTTGCTGGTTTAACCATCTACTACCTTAAAACCTTACCAGTAGCCACGAGGTACTCGAATATCGGACATTGATGGCCAAGCGCAAAATACTCTTGACTTCTTCCTTACATCTGACCTTGATAAATACACTATCAATGTTTTAACTCCTCAGGTCAGACAATAGTATTATGTCTGCAAATTTCTCGTGTCAAACTAATCGAAACTAATTACAAAGAGCTCCGAAGAGAACCGTACGGCAAAAATGCTTCCTCGATAGTGACGTAGACTCCAGAACAGATATGATTACTAAAATGATTATTTTGGGAATGAAAACTTTTGTCCTGAATACGGTTGAAAGCATCAAACCCAAGGAAAAGTCATGGTCAAGCTGTAAAGTAGAGGTTATTCGGGAAAAAGAGTTAAGGGTCCGGTGTTTTTGGAGCCAACCCAACTGAGGAAAACCGGAAAAAGTTCAAATAAGTTAAGAAGGCCTGCAATGCACATATTTGACGGACCAAATTTTTGCATGCTAAAAATTAAGGCAAACAATTCTGCAAGGTCCCAAAGGCAATACGAATTTTTGGTCATTGTATAAAATATGAAGAATTCTTCTTCTTCCTCGGTCCCAACGCTAGTTGACAATGACAATCGCTCGCTAGCGAAAGCTAACCTTTTTTCAAGGCAGGTAGCCCCAACTCTTCGCTGCCAGAGAGTGTCATGACTCCTCCAGTTTTTGAGCGCGTCAATGATTCCATGGGACAAATTTTTCGCATTCGAGCTGTGGCGAGAGTCCTAACGGATCCCAACATACATAAGTATGCTGGTCCAATGGTATCCCTGATATTGTTTGAAGAGGTATTCTTCCACGCTGACAGAACCCTTGCGTAAGCTTTTCCATCTATCCTATTCTTCTGGGCTCGTTCTGAGCAGTTGAAAAACAGTATTTGTCCAGCCTATTCCAAAAAAAGGCGAATCTTCTTCTCCCTCCAATTATCGTCCGATTGCACTTACGTCCCTTCTTTCTAAGGTCATGGAAACGCTGATGAACTATCAGCTCAAGAAATATGTCGAAGACTGAAAGCTTCTTAATGACCGGCAGTACGGCTTTCGCAGCAACAGGTCCACTCTTGATCTGATGGTTTCTCTCACCGAACAGTGGAACAAATCTTAAAATTTAATAAAGTCTGGCATCTTGCTCTTTTATCGAAAATGCGTGTTTTCGGTATCGATGAATCCCTTCTTCGTTGGATTAGAAACTCTCTTTCGAACCGTTCAATACAAGCTGTATTTGACCAATTCAAGTCTGAAACCCTCAACATAAATGCTCGTGTCCCCCAGGGCTCTGTTTTGTCTCCGACTTTCTTCCTCATTTTTATTAATGATCGCTTGTCTGTTACTTCTAATCCAACATTCAATAAATTGTTTCGCTGGCGATAGTACCCTTAGCTTCTCATATTCGTTTGCAGACTCACATCCCTCCTCTTCGGATGTGGAACTGGAACGGCAAAATATGATAAGCTCATTAAACTCTGACTTAAACAGCATAGTAGAATGGGGAATTAAAAACCGTGTAGAGCTTTCGAAAGCTGTTTTGTATCATTGAAGCGGGATATACCTCCCGTACTACTGTCTATCAGTGGTACTTGCATCAAAGAGACCGAACATCTCGAAATTCTCGGTATGCGCACCTCTTGTGGACCAAGCACATACGCGATGTCGCCAAAAATGCCGCAAGGTGTTTGGATTTCCTAAGACGGTGCAAGAAATTTTTCTCAACGTCTGATCTGGCTATTAACTATAAAACCTATATACTTCCAAAGCTTGAGTACAATTCCCATGTTTGACTTGGTGCCCCAGTTACATACTTAAGCCTCTTGGATGGTACACAAAAAAGAGCCGTAAAAATGATCGGTAATAGAGACATCACTGATTCATTCACTTCCTTAGACCACCGTCGTAATACTTCGTGTCTCTCCCTTTTATCGTTATTTCTTCGGTAAGTTCTCTAGAGAAATAGCCAATTGCATTCCTTCTCTCAAACAATTCAACCGTAATACCCGCGCTTCCAGGAATGTCCATCAGTTAACCCTCGAGCCTAACTTCGGACGTACTTTCGATTATAGAGAATCATTTTTTAGCCGTACTACGCGAATGTGGAACTCTCTTCTACAGTCTTTACAATGTTCAAGAATTCAAGACCAATGTACACCGACACCTTCTTTCCTAACTCTTCCCTCACTCTCACTCACTGTTTCTCTGGCTTAAAAAGGGTATAAAAAATCACTTGAGTGGGTGCAAATTATAAAAAAAAAAAATATACCCGGACTAGTATTAGTTCTGAAATTAGAGGACGTCCTTCGATGCAGGCAGTGACGGAAGATCCCTCCAACAAGAAAGATTCATCGTTATGTGCAAGACATCAAAGGACTAAACGAAGTATGAAGATTGGAAGTTCAGATGGCCTCATGTTTGGGCACAAGACGTGCCATAAAGTGATTTCGGTGTCACTTAATTGCCTTCTGACTAATTTGATCATTTCGCTACCTGTCGATGTTTAAGAAGCAGTCTCCAGGATGTAGTTGCTGATATGGTGCTCCCCTTAGACTACACACGGAAATGTTAGGAAATATCAGAATAGTCGGTCTCACAAAAAGGAGTAACAGTATTTGCTCTTCCCAATGAACTTGGATAGGCAGAACAAAAAGGATAGCATGAATAAGATCAACGCTTTGGTGCAGAAAGTTCGACAAACAGGAGTGACTTATGTAGTAGAGCGGAAAAAAAATTTGTCGGGAGTTTAATATTTCTTGTCCGAAGCCAGAAGCCACAACCTGTCACAATCCAAGTACTGAAAAATAGCTGATCGGTAGGACTGGACGGAACTTTTAAAGGCAGGAAAAATTAAGTAGTTACTCATAGAAATTCGAGCAAACCTATTTATGGGTAGGATTTTGATCTTTAAATTATGCAAGACCCTCATTTAAAAATCTATAGTGATTTCATAAAAACATAATTACCTGTTTAACTTTCGCTCAATCATTCGAAATTCCGCTCACACTTAAATACTTTACGTAACTTCTTACGAGTGTGGTAATATAAATCCTATCATGTATTCAAAACTAGAGAGAGAGAGGATAACATACAAAAATTCAACAAATTTCCCATAAATTGGCATTTTCAAAATAATAAACAAACCATCAGCTCTATAGCTATGTGAAATACCAGTTGCAAGCTATTATAACTCCGCGCTACTGAACAGCTTGCTCGGATATCCAATCGAAACGGCATGCGCCATCGGCAATAGATTGGTTACCTTGATGTATGCTATGAACACAAATCAGAGATCTAAAAAGCCGAATATAATTTGTTCCTTCTTTCATGCATTTGTTAGCTAAAACAGACACAGCGGTGTCTCTTTGTGTTGAATCATTTTGATAACTTAATGCTGCAATCCAATGCCAATCATGTCATGCAAAAATCCAACAAAAAAATAATGAAAAACCTTTCACTACATACGACTGAGAGTTGTCTTTTTTCGCTATTAAATTTTAGCTCCTTGTGAATCGATGAAAGACACCTTAAAGACGACTACGGGGAGTTGCTAAGGCTACACATATTTCTTTTCCTCATAGCACAGGTGTAAATGCTTAATATCAGTTCAAAAGTGCCTTTGTGTTTTTATGTAACTAAGGAGCAGTGAGTAGGGTAAAATAGGGGAAGATAGGCACTCATTTCATTTTAAAAAGCATTGTGTCTCATGTTATACAAGCTTTAAAAAATAAGTTTGAATCTGGCCATGGTTCAGAGGATAGAGTAGTTGATTGCTGTGCCAAATGTTGCGGGTTCGAGCCCCAGATTCGGGAGTGCTTACTCCCGAATCTTTTTCTACGAAAATCGCCAGCTTATCTGAGGCCACCTGTGCGATAATAGTAGACAATATAAACCTATGTCTCCTCCTCTGTACCACGTAGGTTTTTGCTATGTGTTCTTTCCTCCATGTGTGTCTATCTGTCTGTCTCTCTCCCTCTGCTCTCTCTCGCTCTCTGTTGTATTAATGTCTTGTTCTGTCTCAGCCGATGGCCTCAGTCGCCAGTGCTGTATGTTTCTGTAGTTCGTTGCATTTATGTGCGGAGTACTGTGATGTCAATAGTCATGTTTGAAGCCATCCACCACTACTGTTATCTTATCCCAGCTTACACTAAGTACGTGAATTAAGTGAAAGGAGAGGTTGGAACGTTTTTTTTTATGCATATAGAGACTAAAGGGTTTTCCAATAAGAGGTGTTATTTTGAATAGCCCGCTATTTCGGTAGCTGTCACTTTTGAAGCCGTCATTTTTTGACATTTGACAAGTAGAAACTACGCCATTGATAAAAATGGAACAATACACGCTTCAACAACGCATTGGAATTACAAAAATTCACTATAAAAATGGTAAAAATTTGGCAGAGACGGTTCGTTAAACTAAAACATTTTTGGGTCGTCGTGAAGCACCTTGTCCGACCGCAATACAGAAATTGGTGGACAAATTCGAGCTGTTGAGACAAGTTAGTGATGTGAAGAATAAAACCCGTGCACGTCGCTCAAGAACAACTGAGAATATTGCTGTTGATATCCCAGGTTGAAGAAAACCAGGTTTGTCCATTCCTCGTCGTTCTTTGGAATTAGGCATTCCACAAAACGTCATTACACCGTATTTTGGATAAAGACTTGGGTCTTCTTAAGGCTTATAAAGTTCAGTTAACACAAGAACTCAAGCCGGCTGATCATCAACAACGTCGTGTTTTTGCTGATTGGGTCCTTGAAATGCATGAAAATGATCCGGAATTTCATCAAAAAATCATCTTGACTGATGAGGCCCATTTCCACCTCGGAGGCTACGTCAACAAGCAAAACTGTCTCATCTGGGGCTCGGAAAACCAAGAGTTATTGTTGTTGTCCGGCGAGGTCATTGGACGTTACTTTTTCGAAAATGAGGCTGGAGCAACAGTTACGGTCAATAGATTGGCTATCGAGAGATTATTAATGATTTTTTATGGCCGGAATTGGATGGTATTGATCTGGACAACGTTTACTTTTAACAAGACGGCGCTACGTGCCACACAAGCAATGAAACCATCGATCTTTTACGGGAAAAGTTTGCAGACCGTGTTATCTCTCGAAGAGGTGATCACAATTGGCCACCGAGATCTTGTGATTTAACACCTTGCGACTTCTTCTTTGGGACCACTTGAAAGATAAGATCTACGCCAACAGCCAAGCGTCGATTCAAGACCTCAAAGATGGTATTCGTGAGGCTATCGAGGACATAGGGCAGCCACGGTGCGATTTGGTTATGAAAAATTTCATGAAAAGGATATGGTCGTGTAAGCGTGGTCATAGCTGATGTTGTGTTTCATTACTAACGGCATACCTACCTCTAGAAAGAAATAAACATCCGATCTTCTATCTCAAAAAATGTCATTTTTCTTTCTTTAAATATCAAAATAACACCTCATATTGGAAAACCCTTTACCTACATTCCGATTAAAACAAGAAATGAAGTTTGGGTTATTGTAACCAACTTACTCTTCAATTGTAACCTAATTAGTGTCAGAAATCAAAAGTACAGCACAGGCGCGCAAGGCACCCAAAGAGACCTCCATGGAAATTAAAATTACAAAAAAAAACTTTAATTGAAAAACTTAAACCACACAATAACCAGCGCGCAATGTAAAGTTGAAATAGAAGCAAAATAGATTCGTCAAATAGGCGCATAGCTAGGCAGCAACAACAACGCCATAAGCAAAAACAACAACAACAGCGAAAATAACAAAATTGAGTGTGCGCCGGCCGCAACAAAAACGAGCACATCTAAAAATTGAGAACTCGAACTGAATCATGACCTATTAACCTAATTTCCAACTTGGCCGCTTTGTTGTTTAGTAAATGCCACAACCACCAATGATATAGATACAATTTTTGTTTCGTTTTTCATTTTTAAATTTTTGAACGAAACTGTTGCTTGGTCTATTACTGTTGTGTATACTCGTATTGCATTTTTTTTTTCTTTCAAAGTTGTAGTTTGGTCTAGATTTTGAATAAATTGCGGCCTTTCTCAGTGTGGCAGAAAACTAATTCAACTTTTAATTGCATATTTTCATATCAAATCAGAATTCAAGTCGGATGTTTTTACATATACAAGTATAGATATCTCATAGATTGAAGCAAATATTGAGAAACAAGTCTTATGTATTGTGTTTTTTTTTTTTTCTAATGAAATTTATCCAAACGTGGGAAGAATCTTAATAAGTTGAAATATGCAATGTCATTTTCAATTACTGTTTGTAGATACAAGATAGATTTACGAGTATCTAGTTGTTCTATTTGATCTTGTGCTCATACAGTACACATGTATGAAATTATAATCATCTGGGATAAGAACAATGTTCCTTGGATTATCATAATCAAATGTCAAAAAGTCACAAGTGATGATAGAAATGATTCAGCGGTCAAGTGCAACAAGAAGCAATGGAAATGTAGTTCTTCTCTAAGCATATTCAGATGTCACAAGCATGTAGGTTAGGTCAGGTTGGAGTGGCTGTCTGGATGTAATTGACACACTTAGACCTCAAGGGTTCATTGTGATATCACTAATGAGATTATTCATGGGAGAGTAATGAAATTAAACAAACCATTTTGTACTTTTAATGAAGTTAGAAAGACATTTTGTGTCTATCGTTGCCAGTTCACTGGTATTATCGAAGAAGGGACTACCGATATAGTTATTCCTCCTATTGGAGAGTACCGGACATGTACACAGAAGGTGTTGGATTGATTCCTCCTCCTCCTCGTCCATGCAGCTTCTACAGAAGTCGTTTGCGTAGACCCCAAGCCTCAAGGCATATCTGCCTATGAGGCAGTGTCCTGTTATGATTCCAGTTGTAGAGCTTATATTTTGTCTGCTCAGGTTTCAGGTTTCAGGTCTATGCTTGGCCATATTTGTTTGGTTGCTAGGCAGGTGGTACCCTGTAACCATCTAGCATTTGCTGATTCTAGAGCATACTGTTTGAGAAGATATTCGCATGTAGCAAGTGGTGTTCCTATGTTATGTTTTTGTCTAACATTAGGCAGAAGTGTTCCGTTTTTGGCGTTTTCGGCTTTGCAATTTCTGTGGCCCGGCACCCAAATGAGGTGAATATTAAACTGGATAGTGCCTCTTTAATTCTGCCTGGAAAACACTACATTGATTGGGAAGCCTGTATGATAGACTGAGATTCAGTTGTTCCGAATAGATACCACTTCCAACTCCGTAATCGGTCTTCGAACCGTCTGTATAGAAGTGTACCGTATTGTCTTCCAGAGGTCTTTCTTCTTCCCAGGAAGATCTTGAAGGGATGGAGACATGGAAGCTCTTATCGAATACCATTTTTGGGGTGTTATAGTCTAGGCGATCTGGGATAGATCTGAAATTGTCTAGATTAGTAGTATGACCAGCATTGTTACTGTTCCATTGAGAGGTGGCTCTAAGCCTCACACATGAGTTGGCTGCCACCATTTTGGAGAAGATGTCAAGAGGTGTTAGGTTTAAAAGCACTTCCAGGGCTGCGGTTGGTGTTGATGGAAGTGCTCCTGTGATGTACATACCTGCTGACCGCTGGACTTTGATGAGCTTATTTAGATTTATCATCTTGTCCAGTGCGGTCCACCATACGACAACTCCATAAATGAGTATCGGGCTGATTACCGAAGTGTATAGCTAATGGGTTATTTTTGGGGAGAAGCCCCATTTTGATCCTATGGCCTTTTTACAAGTAAATAGCGCTACGGTAGCCTTTTTTACTCTTTCATCAATATTTGCCTTCCAATTTAGTTTTTGGTCTAAAATGAGGCCTAAATATTTAGCTTGGTCGGAAAAGCTTAATGGTATTCCTTTAATCTTGGGTGGGCTAATCTGAGGAATTTTGTACCTTCTCGAAAAGAGTACTAGCATGTAGCTCGTAATTAAATATCAAGCGCACTCACAGATTCATGCTCTATTGCATTATGTTTGAATTACGTTGTGCGAATGAATATTTTTTGAAAAAATAATTTTCAGTCAGATTAAAAAAAAAATGCAAACAATTTTTTTCAAAAATTAAGGAAGTTGAATATTAGGAAAGGGGAAAGACCTAGCCACCATTCAATTTTTTCTTGTCTCAACCAAATCTACACGTTCTAACTTTTTGGAACAACATTCGTGATTATTCGTGAGGTATTTTCAAATTTGATATGCTTTTTGCTAACATAGAAGATAGAATCATGTCGAATTACTGCACGACACCACTTCCGATAACGAATTCAGGCTGATTGATTTTGCTGCGGGGCGAAATTTTGTGGTAGCAAACACCTGGTTCCCACATCTCAACATCCATAAAGGTACATGGAGATCTCCTGATCAGTCAACCGTCAACCAGATTGATCACATTGCAATCATCGGAAGGCACTTGTCCAGCGTTTTAGATGTTTGAACTTTCCGAGGAGCCGACATCGACTCGGACCTTGTCGTAGCCAAGGTAGCTACGAATATCCCGACAACGGTCAAAACAAGGAAATGCTGCAAGAAAATTCGACGTCGGAAGGCTACAATCGCAATAGATCGCCAGATCTTTCTCTGATCGAGTGTAAAGTTACCTCTTAAGGAGTCCTATGCGACCAACAACAAGTATCGAAGACTAGTAGCAACATTGCCAGAAAGCAGTTAGAGATGCCCCCTCTAATGTGCTGGGTTTCACAGAACCACCAAAACGAAAACCCTGGTTTGACGAAGAATGCTGGCAGGCTCATGCAGCCAAGCAGGAGGCGTACAAAGCGGCGCTGCTTAGAAAGAAAAGAGCTCTATGAGCAAATGAGCAGGAGAGAGGAGCGCCGGCCCCTCAAGAGAAAAAAAAGAGAACATGAGGCTCAAGGTCATCGAGGAAGAACCGATGCCTGCAGAGGCGACGAGCTAGATAGGAGCATGCACAAAATAATCTGTAAGATATGGTCGGAGGAATGCATGCCCGATAAATGGAACCCGATCCTGAAAAAGGGAGATCCTCTAAACTGCGCCAATTACAGAGGAATCATTCCACTTAACATTGCCTACAAAGCCCTTCGCCAACAATCTGATTGGTCCTTCTCAATGTGGCTTCAGGCTAGGAAAATCAACCATCGAATACATTTTCACGTTGCGCTGATCCTGGAAAAAGACCTATGAACTCCAAATCGATACCCACCATCTTTTCATCGATTTTAAGGCCGCGTATGACAGCATCTACAGAGACGAACTGTATAAAGCTATGTCTAGTTTATGCATCCCTGCCAAGCTTGAGCAAAATGACGATGGAGAACTCACTCTGCCCCGTCAAGGTTGGCAACGAGCATTCAGAATCTTTCGACATCAAAACAGGATTCAGACAAGGCGATGGATGCACTGTCGTGCGATATCTTTAACATCGTTCTTGAAAAGATAGTGCAAAACTCCACCGTCATCACCAGAGGCACTATCCTCCAAAAATCTGTTCAACTTCTCGCGTACGCCGATGATATTGATATAATGGGAAGAACACATCGTGATGTCAATGACGCCTTTGTGAGAATTGAGACAGAAGCGGCAAAAATGGGTTTAGCGATAAATGAGGGACAGTACAGTTCTTGGAGAAGAAAATTCAAATTCAAATTCAATTCAAGAACTGTACGAGCTGTACAGCGACACTGACTTAGCTAAAAAAGTAAAGGTCTAACGACTTAGATGGTTGGGTCATGTTGAGCGAATGGAAAATAATGCTCCGGCTAGTTGAGTCTTCGAATCCAACCCGGAAGGACATCGCAGAAGAGGAAGACCACGACTCCGATGGAGCACACAGGTGGTAGAGGACCTGAACCAACTTGGCGTGCGAAACCGGAGACAGCTAGCCAGGGACCGAGCTGGCTGGAGAAGTTTGTTTGGTGCGGCCCTGGTCCGACCTGGACTGTAGAGCCACTATAAGTAAGTAAGTAAGTTAAATGAGGGAGAAACGAAGGATATGCTGTCTTCGAGGAAGGACACCCAACACCGACGGCTCGGACAGAACGTCACAATAGATGCCTACAACATCGAGGTAGTAGAGGAGTTTGTCTACTTAGGCTCCGCTATAAACAAGGGCAATAACACCAGCGCCGAGATCAGACGAAGAATCACTTTTGCTAATCGCTGTTTCTTCGGGCTAAAAAAGCAATTGAGTGGAAAAGCCCTCTCTCGAGCAACTTAGGAAAACTGTACAACACCCTCGTCAACCCAGTCCTGCTGTATGGTGCAGAAGGATGGACCTTGACAATATCGGATGAATGTGCCTTAGGCTGTTTCGAGAGGAAAGTTCTGCGGGTCATCTTTGGCCTTGTGAGCATTGAAGGGGAATGGCGAAGAAGATACAACAGCAAACTTTACTGGTTGTACAACGACATGGAACACACCTAGAGAATTGTTAAGCCACTTAGGCCTTGGCTCTTCAAGAGCTGTCTATTTATTTTACAACGACATGGACCTAGCCAGAAGGGTCAAGGTCCAAAAACTCAGATGGCTTGGTTATTTAGAGCGATGGACACCAATGCTCAAGTTCAGAAAGCATTCGACACGAGGGACGTAGGAGGAGTGGAAGATTGCGACTCAGGTGGCGCACTCAAGTGGAAGAGGACCTCAATTGGAGTGCAAAACTTGAGACAGCTATAGCTAGGGACCGAGCTGGCTGGCGGAGACTGTTGATTGAGGCCCAAGTCCACAACAGACTGTAGCGCCACTTTAAGTAAGTAAGTATATAGAAAAGACCATTTAACGGACATCAATTTATCATATTATAATAAATGCACGTGCATTTCGTAACTTCATTTTAATTCAAATAAATTCAAATAGCAAAAGCCCGGAACACAACGCCAGTAACTTATGTTTTCAATATTTCAACTGGATTCAATGTTCATTATGTTTCTTATTTTCTCCATTCAAATTCTAGTTTTGGTCAGCATTTCTATGTTAATTAAACACCCATTTAAATTCAATCAAAGTTTATGAGCAAAGAAACTCAGTACACACTCAAAAAAAAAACAGAAACCCTAATAAAAAGAAAACGCAATTTATGGGTACATTAGATAGATAGATTCTCGAACAATAGGAACGATTGTTTCTTTTTATTGCCCAATGTACGAGTTTGTGATTTGCCTTCATTGGTTTTATTTTTATTTTCTATTGTGCCCAAACGTGCATAGTGTGATATTATTATGCTCGTAGAATGTAGTGTGGACAACAAAGTACAATAGACAAAATTAAATATTTTTTTTTTTACATAGGTTATAGGTACAATTGACAACCTCTGGTGGAGCACTTTTTTTGACCGTCACATAGGGTCAACATGTCGATTTGGTATACTGTGTCTGTATACATGACTCTATACGAGTAACCCTGAACATTGAACAGCACCGATACAAAGAAATATCTGAAGATATTTTGTTTTTAGTAAATTTTAATGCAAGTCTGGGTTTATGGTTTCCGTTTTCTTCTATTTTAATTTGGAGCCTAGATAATTTAAAAATAGACGGTTCACCTTGAGAATGCAAAATACAATTTTATTAAAATTAAAGTTGTCGTTTTAGTTTCATAGATATGCAGATTGGAATAGCAAATGGAATGAACAAGTTCCAATGTTTTAAGTCTCACCAGCAGCGAGCTCGTTCTATTGTAGAAAGCTTTTGGAATAATATGCTCAAAATATACTAATATGCAGAAAACAGTATTTCTAGTAGACCATCAAGAATTAACTATAATTCGCTTAAATTATAATTTACCAGCATCAAACATGGACTCTGATAAATGTGAAACATCAAATATTATTTATTTTTAAAAGTATAAACCCACATGTTTTTCAAAATACAAAACCTCTGATCCAAAAGCCCTTGGCGGATCGTTCGTTTGTATGAGTTTGGTTTGAGGTGTATTTTTATAAGAATATTTTTTTTTGTAACAGGGTGATTAAGATTAGAAGTCATCAGCACTTTTTTTTAATTATAAAAACTATAATCTGTCTTTTTTTATAATCTGCACCCACTTGAGGAGTTTTTTTATACCCTTTTCATGCCAGAGACACAGTGAGTGCATTAGGAAGAAAGGAAGGGGTAGGAAGGGAGGTGTCGGTGTTCATTGGTCTTGAATTCTTGAACATTGTAATGATTGGGAAAGACAGAGCATGGAAGAGAGTTCCACATACGCGTTGTACGGCTAAAAAATGATTCTCTGTACTTGAGAGTACGTCCGAAGTTGGGCTCGAGGGTAAACTGATGTGCATTCCTCGAAGCACGAGTATTACGGGCGAATCGTTTGAGGGGAGGAATGCAACTGGCTAGTTTTCTAGAGCACTTACCGTAAAAGTAACGATAAAACAGAGAGAGACACGAAGCGTTACGACGGTGGTATAAAGCGGTGAATGAGTCAGTGATCTCCCTATCACAAATCATTCTTACAGCTCTTTTTTGCATTTCATCCAAGAGACTTAAGTAAGTAGCTGGAGCACCAGGCCAGAAATGTGAATTGTACTCAAGCTTTGGACGGATATAAGTTTTATAGATAATAGCCAGATCAGACGGGGAGAAAATTTTTTTGCTCCGTCTTAAGAAACCCAAACATCTTGCGGCATTTTTGACTACATCGCATATGTCGAGCACATACCACAAGAGGTGGTCAGTGATACACACACCGAGAATCTCGAGATGTTCGGTCTCGTTGATTCAAGTGCCACTCACGGACAGTTGCATGGGGGATTTATCTCGCTTCAACGATACAAGACAGCATTAAGTTTTCGAAAACACTACACGGTAGTTAATTCCCCATTGTACAATACTGTTTAAGTGAGAGTTTAATGAGCTTATCATATTTTGCGATTGCAAGGGTGCTATCGACATTCAAATTCTAGTTTTGGTCAGCATTTCTATGTTAATTAAACACCCATTTAAATTCAATCAAAGTTTATGAGCAAAGAAACTCAGTACACACTCAAAAAAAAAACAGAAACCCTAATAAAAAGAAAACGCAATTTATGGGTACATTAGATAGATAGATTCTCGAACAATAGGAACGATTGTTTCTTTTTATTGCCCAATGTACGAGTTTGTGATTTGCCTTCATTGGTTTTATTTTTATTTTCTATTGTGCCCAAACGTGCATAGTGTGATATTATTATGCTCGTAGAATGTAGTGTGGACAACAAAGTACAATAGACAAAATTAATTTTTTTTTTTTACATAGGTTATAGGTACAATTGACAACCTCTGGTGGAGCACTTTTTTTGACCGTCACATAGGGTCAACATGTCGATTTGGTATACTGTGTCTGTATACATGACTCTATACGAGTAACCCTGAACATTGAACAGCACCGATACAAAGAAATATCTGAAGATATTTTGTTTTTAGTAAATTTTAATGCAAGTCTGGGTTTATGGTTTCCGTTTTCTTCTATTTTAATTTGGAGCCTAGATAATTTAAAAATAGACGGTTCACCTTGAGAATGCAAAATACAATTTTATTAAAATTAAAGTTGTCGTTTTAGTTTCATAGATATGCAGATTGGAATAGCAAATGGAATGAACAAGTTCCAATGTTTTAAGTCTCACCAGCAGCGAGCTCGTTCTATTGTAGAAAGCTTTTGGAATAATATGCTCAAAATATACTAATATGCAGAAAACAGTATTTCTAGTAGACCATCAAGAATTCTTAGCGTGAAATAATTTACCAAGAAATCCTGGCTATATTTTTTTTTCAAACTTGAAAACTATAATTCGCTTACATTATAATTTACCAGTCATCAAACATGGACTCTGATAAATGTGAAACATCAAATATTCTTTATTTTTAAAAGTATAAACCCACATGTTTTTCAAAATACAAAACCTCTGATCCAAAAGCCCTTGGCGGATCGTTCGTTTGTATGAGTTTGGTTTGAGGTGTATTTTTATAAGAATATTTTTTTTTGTAACAGGGTGATTAAGATTAGAAGTCATCAGCACTTTTTTTTAATTATAAAAACTATAATCTGTCTTTTTTTATAATCTGCACCCACTTGAGGAGTTTTTTTATACCCTTTTCATGCCAGAGACACAGTGAGTGCATTAGGAAGAAAGGAAGAGGTAGGAAGGGAGGTGTCGGTGTTCATTGGTCTTGAATTCTTGAAAATTGTAATGATTGGGAAAGACAGAGTGTGGAAGAGAGTTCCACATACGCGTTGTACGGCTAAAAAATGATTCTCTGTACTTGAGAGTACGTCCGAAGTTGGGCTCGAGGGTAAACTGATGTGCATTCCTCGAAGCACGAGTATTACGGGCGAATCGTTTGAGGGGAGGAATGCAACTGGCTAGTTTTCTAGAGCACTTACCGTAAAAGTAACGATAAAACAGAGAGAGACACGAAGCGTTACGACGGTGGTATAAAGCGGTGAATGAGTCAGTGATCTCCCTATCACAAATCATTCTTACAGCTCTTTTTTGCATTTCATCCAAGAGACTTAAGTAAGTAGCTGGAGCACCAGGCCAGAAATGTGAATTGTACTCAAGCTTTGGACGGATATAAGTTTTATAGATAATAGCCAGATCAGACGGGGAGAAAATTTTTTTGCTCCGTCTTAAGAAACCCAAACATCTTGCGGCATTTTTGACTACATCGCATATGTCGAGCACATACCACAAGAGGTGGTCAGTGATACACACACCGAGAATCTCGAGATGTTCGGTCTCGTTGATTCAAGTGCCACTCACGGACAGTTGCATGGGGGATTTATCTCGCTTCAACGATACAAGACAGCATTAAGTTTTCGAAAACACTACACGGTAGTTAATTCCCCATTGTACAATACTGTTTAAGTGAGAGTTTAATGAGCTTATCATATTTTGCGATTGCAAGGGTGCTATCGACAGCGAAACAATTTATTGGATTAGAAGTAACAGACAGGAGATTAATGAAAATTAGGAAGAGGTTCGGAGACAAAACGGAGCTCTGGGCACACCAGCTTTTATATTGTTTCAGACTTGAATCCGTCCAGTACAACCTGTATTGAACGGTTTGAAAGAAAGTTTCTATAATCCAACGAAGGAGGGACTCATCGATACCGAAGGCACGCATTTTCGATAAAAGAGCAAGATGCCAGACTTTATCAAATGCCTTTGAAATATCAAGTGCAACAATCTTACTTTCTTCAAAACGATGTAAAGACTTGTTCCACTGTTCGGTGAGATAAACCATCAGATCACCAGTGGACCTGTTGCTGCGTTGTTGCTGCGAAAGCCGTACTGCTGGTCATTAAGAAGTTTTCGATCTTCGAGACATTTCTTGAGCTGATAGATTATCAGCATTTCCATGACCTTAGAAAGAAGGGACGTAAGTACAGTCGGATGATAATTATAGAGAGAAGAAGATTCGAGTTTTTATGGAATTGGCTGGACAAATGCTGATTTCCAAATGCTCGGAACGAGCCTAGAAGAAAGGGGTAGATGGAAAAGACTACGCAAGAGTTTTGCCAGCGTGAAATAACACCTTTTCAGCGCAAAAGCGGGGATACCATCCGGACCAGCGGATTTATGTGTGTTGAGATCCTTTAGGATTCTTGTCACAGCACGAGTGCGAAAGAAGATTTGTCCAATGGAATCTTTGACGCGCTCAAGAACAGGTGGAATCATGACATTCTCTGGCAGTGAAGAGTTGGCGGCGAACTACCTAGCAAAAAAGTTAGCTTTCGCGAGAGAGTGTTATTGTCAACGAGCGTAGAGACCGAGGAAGAAGAAGAATTCTTCATATTTTTACCAAATGACCAAAAAATGTACTGCCTTTGAGACATTGCAGTATTTTTTGCCTTAAAATGCCGAATATGGGCATTGCGGCCTTTCCTGGCTTGTTTAAACTTGTTCCGGTTTTCCTCAGTTGGGTTGGCTCCAAAACACCGGAACCTTACTTCTTTTTCCCTGATAAGCTCTTTACAGCTTGAACCAAACCAAGACTTTTGTTTGGGTTTGATGCTTTTAACTCTATTCGGAATGAAAGTTTTCAATCCCAAAATAATAATATTAGTAATCATATTTAAGCTGGTGTCAACGTCACTATCGAGGAAGCATAGTGACCATGACCAGTAAAAGATCCGGAACAAATTGTTGAGAGTTGGCTTTCTCGCATTGCCATACGGTTCTCTTCGAAGCTCTTTCTCTAACTGGATTTTTTTGACACGAGAAATTTGCAGATATGATACTGTTTCACACCCGTCAACATTCGCAAAATTATATGTTCTGAGAGAAAGGTCAAGTACATTTACAACAACAATTTTTATGTACATGCTCCTTACTTATGTTTTCTCATGTTTTCACCATCTCGCGTGAACACAAATCGTAACTTCTTCGAGGAACTGCTCTGTGACCGAAAAGTTGTGGATCTATATTACAAATTTACGGTACGTATACAATACGTAGGTAGACTGAAGCCTAATGGAGTCCACTAATTTCTGTCTTATCTGAGTTCAAGTCCGCTCCCGCAAAGAAACAAGAGACAAGAAGACACTTGCAATACTGATCAATCAACCACTAGAAGAAGAGACGAGTAGTGACTCTCAGATGTTAATAGGAACAGGGGAATACATGAGAACCCACCACGAGTACATCTACACCGACAACGTTTTGAACTATACTTACATTTACACCTACCTGGCAAAGTGTAGTTAGATGCACGTTTGAGACGCCTATATTACAAATTTTATTGCAGTAATATTGCTGCGAGTCCAGCTACAGAGACTCAGACATATTATCTAAATAATGTGGTGTCATTTTTTATCAACATTTTGAAATTTAAGTCGCAGTTAAGAAAAGTTTTGTCTGTTTGCAAATTTTTTTTGAATTATTCTTTCAGCAAGCAGACATGAGATCACATAGATTACATTGAAACACGTACCAAAAAGCACAGATGGTAGCACGAGCTGTTGACCGTACATGAATACGTGTTGATCGTAATGTATACGTTCAAAGGAAAAATGTAACATTGTTCCCAGTAACTTTCTTCTTTAAGTTGAAAAGTGCAAAAAAAAAATGCCAAGCCATGCAAGAATTCAGAACACTTGACCTTTGGAAATTGGCACATTTGGAAATATGGAAAAATTGCTTAGTTCATTCACTTTGTTGAAATAATGGATGAAAAGATTTATGTTGACTTAACACAACCAATAAAAGAGAAACGTTTGTTCTTATAAAACAGATCAGCAAATTTATATTTTTTTAAATTTGCTAAATATTTATTTACGTTTTGTAGGGAAATACAAGAAAGTTCTTTAAACAAATAGTCACGAAAATTCTTAAGGCATATTTAAGTTCCAGTTGATTCTAGAACACCCTGTTATCAATATTATGCTCACATTTTTATCATCTTTTTCTACAAATCAGCAGCTAATCAAGGTTTTCGGTTTTGTTTGTATAAAAGATTATCAAAAGAATTCTTTACAACATTTACAATAATTATGTTGCTTCAATGTGCTATCTATCTTATTTTCTTCTGTGTACTGCAAAAGGTTCATTAAGATAAACTTGTTGAACGTTTAAGGTGTTTGTAGATAACCGCCTCGTTTAATATTATTATAGGGATAACCTTGAGAGTTATTATAGATTACGCGTTTCCGTGTTGAACATTTTCATTTTGTTACAAAACTAAAACTCGGCAAAAGCAAGTATAGTAATGTAGATAGCGTCTACACAATATACCTCTAAGAGTCTTAGTAAGTTTTAGATAAACAAGTTTTTTATTCATGCCCAAACACGTGAGCGAATGAGAAATCATACAATTTTACATACCTACATATGCGCATTAATCACAGATAGCAAAGATTACAAAAAGATATTTTCTCTAATTGTGTATGCATACCTACATGTTACGTTATATGCTGTGGTGCGTGTAAATACACGTGTGGGTGTATCTTTTCCGGGTTCTGTAACAATATCAAGGTGAATCTACGACTTGCAAACACAGCTGAGTGATATTAAATAATAATTGAATTGTATAAATAGAAGCTAGGCAGGTTCTTCTAATTTGGAATTGTAAGAATCAATGATAAGGCGATAAATATACCAGCTGAAATTGGATTATTTAATTTTGACAAATGTTCTCCCATTTCATAGACGCCCATGGAAGAAGATTAAAAAGCGAACTTCATAGCGACGTGGACCTAGTCCAGAGACTGAGATGGCTCCGTCATTTAGAACGGATGGACACCAATGCTCCGGTACGGAAAGCGTTCGACACTATTCCCGAGGGTCGTAGAAGTAGAGGAAGAAGAATTGAGGGGACCTACAATTTAACGCTTATTCCGAACGGAAAAGTCGAAAAGCACTTTTTTCATGACGGATTGGAAGTGTTGTCAGCTCTTCGCGGGAGGCAGTACCTGTGAAAGATGAAATAAAACCTTTATGGGCACGAGAAAGATTCGAAACTCACGTTCTCCGTAACAGCCAACGCACATGACCACTATATCACGGCCCTACAACCGTGAAATAACGCCGAGCTAAGTAACACCAAATTTTTAATTTCGGCGATCGGCGCGCCCATACATTCATATAGCAGCACTTATAGCAGCTACTCAATGCGCATAATGTCCAGCGAGCCAATGCCGAAAGAGAAGCGAGAACAGCAATGAAGGCTCAGTCCCATCCCCAAGCACAGAAGAGGTAGAAAGAGCCATCCAAGGGCTACAAAATAACAATTCCGCCGGGTTGGATGGCATACCTGATGAGGAACTCTTTTAATATGGAGGAGGTCTTTTGATGGACTGCATGCACCGGGTCATCACCAAAGTATGGGAGGAAGAAAGTGGGGCCACTGACTGGTCGATAAGCTCCATATGCCCCATCTACAAAAAAGGCGATCCGATGTCATGCAAAAACTACCGAGGCATATCCCTGCTGAATGTTACATATAAAATCCTATCCAACGTACTGTGTGAGCGTCTTAAACCGTTCAGCAAAACAATAATCGGCACGTACCAGAGTGTGACAATAATCGGCACGTACCAGTGTGGCTTTAGGCAGAACAACGATAGACCAAATATTCACACTGAGGCAGATCCTTGAAAATACCGACGACTTTCAAGTCGAAACTCACCGTCTTTTCATAGACTGTTTATGATAGCATCTACCGCCAGGAACTTATGATGGCGAAATGTGAATTCAGGATTCCGGAAAAATTGATCCTGCTGTGCCGAATGACGCTAAAGAACACGCAGTGCAGTGTGCAAATGGGTAAGAGCTCATTTATGTTGTTTCAAAAATACGCACGGTTTAGACAAGGAGAATCGCTGTCATGTGATTACTTCAACATAGTTCTGGAGCAAATAGTGCGCAAGGCTGGATTACGCACGACCACATAGACATCATCGGTCGCTCCCTAAGAGCTGTGCTTGAAGCCTTCACAGCGATTTAAGAATAGGAGAATGTCGTTGGTGAACGAGGACAAAACAAAGTACCTACCTTCTATCAACAAGCATCTATCTACCGCCTAGCACAAAACGTCACTGTTGGCAGTAGTAATTTTGAGGTATGTACGAAGATCACCTACTTTGAAACAAACATCGATCCCACAAACGACTCCTTAGTTAAGATCCGACGAAGAATTACCCTAGCGAACCACTGCTACTTCGAAGGTGAATTGATCAACGCAATTTCGAAAGCAAAATTCTTTGACGGATTTTCGGTCCCAGATTCAACCGCGAATTCTATGAGCTGGACCAAGATGCGGAAGTAGTCCAGGAAGCCAAGAAAAGACGACTACATTGCCTTGGCAAATCGAGCGAATGGACGACAACGCTCCACCCAAGATAGTCTTCTCTTCGCCGCCTCCCATGTTCGAGACGACAAATAAGGACGAACCTTCAGTACAAGGACCAAGTAACTGCCGATGCCAGGGAGCTTGGTTTTGGCGACTAGACTAGAGTGCATGCTAGGGACCGTTCCCGATGGAAGGCTGCTGCGACTCAGGCTGAGATGATACATGAATTGGGATCTGGATAAGATTAGTAGGCATTCATATTATGTATGTACATTGTTCATAGATACAAGTCTAACTTCATCTTAATCAATTTAATGTTACTGTCAACAAAGTGTATTGTGGCTCCGTTCTTAAATCTATACAACTTACTCACAAAAAATAAGTATAACCTTCCAATCAATGACCTTAATCGAGGAACATTTGATTTCGTATTCATCTTCTCTTGACTCGAACTCAATTAGCCAATTACAATTTATTGGTTTCTTGGGTACGTGTTCTGTACACGACAAAAATATCGATTACTTTATATCAACATACTACGTTCATGCTTCATCATTTATCAACTTTGAAAGATATTTTCATTTATTTTGGACAAGAAGACAGACTCCGATCCATACTCAACTTATTTAATTCGCAAACACTGGAGGGACATGGACTTTGAGATGTATGTACATAATGTGAGTCCTTATGCTCACATTCAAATGAGTTATCGTTCCATTTTTTATTTAATTTTATTTTTTTTTGTAATTGTATCTTCAAAAAGCATCAAACGCATTTATAGTTAGCCAATTCACAAGCCCGCATATTAAAATATAGGTTAGGTCAACCAGCGTCCGTTCGCATCTGCATTGCATACATGTATATTTATCAGTATGAAAGATATTGTTATGTTATGTGTATAATTCTCATATGGAACTGTGCCAAAGAACATATTCACTCGGGCCTTAGTTACCCAGCCCTTATGAGAGAAATTCTGTTTTATTCAAATACACTATGGATTATTAGATTAGAGGCAGTTTATTGTTGCGTTATTTTCAAATCGAATTGCGGAAGACACAGATCTTGGTTAAATTTCTAGGACAGGTACAAGTTGAAGTATACAAAAACTGTACCTACCTATACCCCGTTGACAATGACACTCCAGTTGTTAACTCACTCGCGGAAGCTAACCTTTTGCAGCAGTCGGCGCAACTCGCTCCAGAGAGTGCATGACTCCGCCTGTTCTTGAGCGCGTCAATGATTCCATGGGAAAAATCTTCTTTCGCACTCGTGCTGTGACGAGAGTCCAAAAGGATCTCATCATACATAAATCCGCTGGTCCGTATGGTATCCCCGCTATTGTTCTGAAGAGGTGTTCTTATACGCTGGAAAAACCTCTGCGTAAGCTTTTCCATCTATCCTATTCTTCTGGGCTCGTTCGAGCGTTCGAAAACAGCATTGTCAGCCAATCCAAAAAAAGGGGAATCTTCTTCTCCCTCCAATTATCGTCCGATTGCACTTACGTCTCTTCTTTCTAAGGTCATGGAAACGCTGAGAAATTATCAGCTCAAGAAATATCTCGAAGACCGAACGCTTCTTAATGATCGGCATGTACGGCTTTCGCAGCAACAGGTCCACAGACTGGTGATTTGATTGTTAATCTCACCGGACAGTGGTACAAATCTTTACATCGTTTTGGAGAAAGTAAGATTTTTGCCCCTGATATTTCAAAGGTATTTGATAAAGTCTGGCATATTGCTCTTTAACCGAAAATGCATGCCTATGGTATCGACGAATCCCTTCTTCGTTGGATAAGAAACTTTCTTTCGAACCGTTCAACCGTTTCAAGTCTAAAACCCACAATATAAATGCTAGTGTGCCCCAGGGCTCCGTTTTGTGTCCGACCCTCTTCCTCATTTTCAGTAATGATCTCTTGTCTGTTACTTCTAATCCAATAAATTGATTCGATGGTGATATTACCCTTAGCTTCTCATATTCCTTTCCAGACTAACATAACTCCTCTTCGGATGTGGAACTGGAACGGCAAAATATGATAAGCTCATTAAACTCTGACTTAAGCAGCATTGTACAATGGGGATTTAAAAACCGCGTAGAGTTTAATGCTTCCAAAACTCAATGCTTGTATCGTTGAAGTGAGATAAACCCCCCTTGCCACTGTCCATGAGTGGCACTTGCAGCAAAGAGACTGAACATCTCGACATTCTCGGTATGTGCATCACTAACCACCTCTTGTGGACCGAGCGATGTCGCCAAAAATGCCGAAAGGTGTTTGGATATCTTAAGAGGGTGCAAGGAATTTTTCTCCTAGTCTGATCCGGCTATTATCTATAGAACCTTTATCCTTCCAAAGCTTGATTACAATTCACATCTCAGGATGGAATACAAAAGACCTGTAAGAATGATTGGTGATAGAGAGACCACTCACTCATTCACCCCATTAGACCACCGTCGCGTCGGTCGTTACGTAGCGTGTCTCTCCTTGTGCTTTCGCTACTTTTACAGTAATTTCTCTTGTGAAATAGCCAGTTGCATTCCTCCCCTCAGGAGAAGATAGTGCAGAACTCCACCGTCAACACCAGAAGCACTATCTTCCAAAAATCTGTTCAACTTCTTGCATACGTCGATGATATTGGTGTAATGGGAAGAACACAGCGTGATGTCAATGGCACCTTTGTGAGAATTGAGACAGAAGCGGCAAAAATGGGTTTAGCGGTAAATGAGGGCAAAACAACAACACCGACTGGTAGGACAGAACGTCACAATAGACGCATACAACTTCGAGGTAGTAGAGGAGTTTGTCTACCTAGGCTCCAGAGGCTCAGATGGCTCGGTCATTTAGAGCGGATGGACACCAATGCTCCGGCCCGGAAAGCCTTCGACACTATTCCCGAGGAACGTAGAAGGAGAGGAAGACCGCGACTCAGATGGCGCACTCAAGTGGAAGAGGACCTCAATCAACTTGCATTGCAAAACTGGAGACAGCTAGCTAGTTACCGAGCTGGCTGGCGGAGACTGTTGATTGAGGCCCGAGTCCACAGCGGACTGTAGCGCCACCTTACGTAAGTAAGTAAGTATTGCTCCCATCAAACAATTCGCCCGTAATACTCGCACTTCTAAGAATGCCCGTCAGTTTACCCTTGAGCCCAACTTCGGACGTACTCTCAAGTATAGGGAGTCATTTTTAAGCCGCACTACGCCAATGGTGAACTCTCTTCCACACTCTTTCTTTCCCAGTCATTACTTGCAGAATCCTTTGTTACTAAAAGTGCATACAACTTATTTTGGAAATGTTTAATTTTTCCGATTGTTTATGAACATTTTAACCAAGAAATTTGAAATTAATTTAAAAACACGTAAAGTTGACATCAGGAACTCAACTCAAAACATGGCAGTGCTTCCTTGTCCACTTTCTCAAATTAATTTATGTTCAGTATTTTCGTTAATTCAAATTTATTGACACAAGCCAAAAACGACAAATCAAAGATTTGACAGATTAAATCGTGTCAATGATATTTAAAATAATTTCATGCAGAATGCTTAGGAACCAAATACCTTCATTGAAATACATTCATTCACTCCCTTTTAAAATCAAATATAAATTCCAAAAAAGTAGAACACAAGAAAAATTGTTGTAACGAAATAAAATTCCCCACAATACAACCATCATCATTGTCAGATTTTGTTTAGCTAACTGGGTCACAGCTAATCTACTGAATTAATTTCTATAGGATAGATATTTGTACTCGTTCTAGCCTTGCCCCCTTTTCTTCTCCTCATCATCGTCCTCCTCTTTAGCCGATGCCCATCACTGACGACGGCGGCGATTGACGACGCTTACAATAAATATATTTGTTGAATGTTAACTCCCTATGTTTTTCTCTGTAAAATTTGTCACCCGGTGTCTGTGTTTGAAGTAACTCTGCTATTCGTAACTTATGAGTGCGACAATGGTGCTTGTGTTTCTTGGGCTCATGTAAAGCCGGCCGGCAAAATTCTTAAAGACGACTAGCGTAACGGCAGCGGACTTTTTTTTTCTTTTTAAAGATACATTTATACCGTGTGAACTTTAAAATAGAATAAGATTCGTATTTGTATTCGGTTTTTGGCTTGGATTTTTGGCCACAGCTGTTGGCAGCATGTCGGTCGGCGCGGCGGCACGGCGGATTGGGGGCTTCTAATCAACCACCCAAACCACACGAGTGCATGTATGTTGTAAGATTGCAAAGTGCGTGCGTTCTTTGTGCGACACGACCGAAACCGACAAGGCGACAAACACCAACAAGAGCAACACATTAAGTAGAACTCAACCTTGTTGTATGCAATTAGTGCATAATAACAGGGTCGATTTGCGACAGTTATGCTTGGGGTATGCTTTGCGTCTCGGCTTTGTATAGCTGATGAAATTTGCCGGGCGGCACAGCGTAGAGCCAAAAAAAAAGTGACACCAACAGGGTAGGCATGAATTTGGCATTGCAACAGGTTGCTGTAGGCATATTCGCACAAACAGACACACCTATACACACATGTATATCTGGATGGCAACGTTTCATTTTCTTCATTTCGCTCAATTGGATTGTGTCATTTTGTTTCGCGAATTATTCTAAGTTTAGCCAAATAGGTCACGTTCCCAATGCGAATGGCGAATGGTTGTATCTATAGCTACAATCAACCTTCCAATATGTATCTACTGGCCTTTTCGGTTAATGCAATAGCAAAATGTGAACAGTAAAATAAATTGAATTTCTTATGAATCTTAAGGCGTGCACAAGTAAGTGTGGGATACAATTTTTTGGTGATTGATGGGGAAACAGAGACTGAACCGACCGGCATGAATTGGAAATATTTTACAAACTAAAGGTAGGTGCGTTTCGAATGCATTTTTGTGTCGCTATTCGGCGCTTGAGGATGGCAGTGACATAGTTTTTTTTTTTTTAAGGATTGGCAAACGTGTGGCTTTTATTTTTTGATTATTAATCGAGCAAAAAATAAACTCATGCGGCCTAGTAAATTATTTTTGTCAATATAGTGACACATTTTTTAATTGTGAAGATTGATGACTAAATATTTTTGATTGCAATTAACGTTGAAAAATTAAGGCGACGTTCTCAGGACCGTTTGCTGAAGTTGTACGAATTTATATAAGTAAGGTTCAAATAAAATACAAAGGAAATAGTACCAGTTCTGAATTTCAGTAGAACTAAGCATCGTATGTGTCGAGTAAACAACCGTTGTATTGTTTAAAGAAGTTATTTTAAGAGTAAAACAAAAACAGGGCAAGAAGCCATTTCCGCTAGTCCGTCCGAAGGGTTCCGTAACTTAAAATCTAATGCAAATTCGTTGAGGACTCACTACTTTTGTACTAGTGGAGTTTTTGGCCCTAAATTTTGAGGAAATGTGCGGGTAGTGGTGTGGACAGTATTTTGTAATCGAACAAACCATCCATGAGATATGGCCAGGGTATCGGACACTGGGTTAGCGGGTAGCCGGAAGGGGGAAGCTGAGTAACGGGGTATCGGGGAGAAGAGAAGCTTGTAGTAGGTTAGCGAGACCCAGGGTACTGGATACCAGGTAGCGGGGTGACAGAATAGCAGTAAGTGAGTAGTGGGGTTATAGAGTATTGGGTAATAGAGTAGGGGGAAGCGGGTAGCGAGTAGCCGGATGTAAGAAGCGGTGAATCGGGTTAAGGGGTAATGGGATATCGGGTAGTGACAAGCAGGTGATTAGCGAAGTAGCTTGGATCCTTTATTTGAGGAAGTTCGAAGTCTGCAGTTCAGCTATTTATATTGTACTTTTAGCAGTAATATTTGTTGTAATAGCAGGAACAGATTTCTTTAACATCGTTCTTGAGAAGATAGTGCAGAACTCCAACGTCAACACCAGAGGCACTATCTTCCAAAAATCTGTTCAACTTCTCGCGTACGCCGATGATATTGATATAATGGGAAGAACACAGCGTGATGTCAATGGCGCCTTTGTGAGAATTGAGACAGAAGCGGCAAAAATGGGTTTAGCGGTAAATGAGGGAAAAACGAAGTATATGCTGTCTTCGAGGAAGGACAGAACGTCACAATAGACACATAAAACTTCGAGGTAGTAGGGGAATTTGTCTATCACCAGCGCCGAGATCAGACCAAGAATAACTCTTGCTAATCGCTGTTTCTTTGGGCTAAGAAAGCGATTGAGTGGAAAAGCCCTCTCTCGAGCAACTAAGGTAAAACTGTACAACACACTCATCATCCCAGTCCTGCTGTATGGTGCAGAAGCATCGACCTTGACAAAATCGGATGAAAGTGCCTTAGGCTGTTTCAAGAGGAAAGTTATTCGTGTCATCTTTGGCCCCGTGTGCATTGAAGGGGAATGGCGAAGAAGATACAACAGCGAACTTTACGGGTTGTACAACGACATGGAAATAGCCAGAAGGGTCAAGGTCCAGAGACTCAGATGGCTCGGTCATTTAGAGCAAATGGACACCAATGCTCCGGCCTGGAAAGCCTTCGACACTTTCCCCGAGGAACGTAGGAGGAGAGGAAGACAGCGACTCAGGTGGCGCATTCAAGTGGAAGAGGACCTCAATCAACTTGGAGTGCAAAACTGGAGACGACTAGCTAAGGACCGAGCTAGCTGGCGGAGACTGTTGATTTAGGCTCAAGTCCACAACGGACTGTAGCACCACCTTAAGTAAGTAAGTAAGTAAGCAGGAACAGAAATACATCACCTGTGACAATTAAAATGAGAAAAGGACATTCCTGTTAACACCAAATATTTCAATTTTCTGTTTTTAGCCGTTACCGTCCGTTCTCTCTACGGTAACAAAAGCTGTTCGGCAGCAAGTTGAAAAGAGCAACTAATCCCGTTTGAGTTTTAAGTCAGCAAATTTTCGGCTTCGAAAATAATAAAACACAAATTACAGCGATTCGAATGGTATTCGGTGCATTCAAGAAGACACAAGTGTGAAGCGTCCATCAACTCCTGCTCTCCACCACCCCTCGGTAAACATCGGATGCCTAGTACCCCAAACAAAGACTAGGTTCCGACCCCTGTGTTAAATTGTTAATGGCAGTAAACAGAGGGAGGGGAAGGGGGCATTCGTCCTTTCTTCAACAGGCGACAGCGGGAGAATTTCTCAAATGGAATGAACGTTGACGTTTACAGTTCCGGTCAGGATGAACAACTTAGTGAACAGATTATAGGGCTGTGACGACATATTTCCGGCTCAGGTCTATAAGGAACGGTTCGACCGGAGGTATAGAAATCTCGTGATCAATCGTGGTACGCACAAACTCCTCAGAAAGAAAAAAAGGGATCCGAACTGTACAAATCAGCTGGAGATGATTTGGTTTGGAGTACAGAATGGAACCTCAGCACAGTAATTCCCAATCCTCCCAACTATACCAGAGGTATAAGTCTCCAAAACATCACCTACAAGATTTTGCCTGATGTGCTGTGTCAACGCTAGAAGCCTGGAAAGCACACCATCGATCAAATATTTACTGTGCGGCAGATCTTGAAGCAGTCCCAGGAACTTCAAATCGATGTTAAGGCCGCATATGACAGCGTTTGGCATTCCAGAAAAACTGCGAAACTCCAACGCTAACACTAGAGGCATAATCTTTTAAAAGTCCGTCCATTTACTAGGATACGCAGACAACATTGACATAATTGGAAGAATACAGCGTGGTGTCAGTGAGGCCTTCGTGAACCTTGAGACAGAGTCACGGAGTCCAGGAAGATTAGTCCAGCGGTTAACAAGGGCAAGACCAAGATTATGCTGATAACAAGAAAGGACCTTAGAACCTTCTTGAAAACCGTTACATTTTTAATATCCTGAAAATTATAACCTTCCGGTTAAACCAATTTCCCATAAAAAAAATTTAATTTTTTGTTCTTCACTACATTCTCGAAAGACATAAAAGTCATACCATAAAAAAAATCTTTCTTCGCTCTGCTACGAAATGGGTAACAGTTCAAAGTTGAATAACCCAATCGTATCAGATGTGTTAGAATCAGTGTGAGGTTCTTGTTTTCCTATTTTAAGATTCAAGATTTATATTTGGCGCATTTGCTATCTCTTTCATTCCTTCATTCTATACCTTTATATGCACTATAAAAATACAGGCAACAAAATAAACAAAAAACGACATTCATCCCTCTTTTTCTTTTAGTCAGCACTTCAGCAGTGGCCAGTGCGGGCCTTCTCGACTGCTCACATATACATATGCTATGTTAATTGGCGTAGGATTCACTTTATTAACATTAAAATAGGAACCCATGTCTGATTCTGAATTAGGTTAAACAGTCATGTATGCTTTAAAAGAACATCGAAAATGGAGTTTGTTTTCAATTTCAAATAAGGTACAGAAAAAGAAGTTGATACTCAAAAGAGCGTCTAGCTATTTTTCGTTGAGCCCCCCTGCAAGGATCGGATAGTCATGGTTAACAGACGTGCAACAGGTGTGTCAACGCTCATGCCGGCATTTCGTTCCAAAGTCCAATGGAAACAAAAATCCAAAACCGTACTCCTTAGGGTCAAAAACCTTGCGATTAGTATTCATCACACATACTCATACAAGGCAGAGCATTAAAGATCACTTCACCCAAATGCTCCAAAGCATAAGGTATAGAAAAGATCAAGTGAAGAAAAACTAAAAAAGGTTCGAATAAAGATAGTATTTTTGTAGAGCCCAAGCCGGACTGCTTTTCAGATGATCACAATCGAGGTCGTTTAGTAATTCCCGTTGTGATGTACAGGCACACATACATGCAAATGACAAGATTTGATGCAGGGGCGTATTATAATATCAGTTAGCCTTTGCGTCACTGAGATTGACTTCAATATAAATTTTTTCACTTTGTAGACATGGTAGAACTAGACTTTTGACCTTTTGAACGTTTGAGAAAAGTGCCAAGGCTCTGCTGTAAATAGTTACACTCCTGAAACAGCTGGAATCATTTTTAAAAACGAAATACCCAAATTGTCAAACGAGCGCGGGGTAAACGTATTGATTATTATTTTTGGGTGAACAAAATATCAAAACAGAAGAAGTCAAGCAAAACAATGGAAATTGCTTCGAGAATCTATCAAAATTGTCCCTTGACAGCTTGATGTTCGGTTGTTTTTTTTTTTTTGTTTCACGGAGATAAAGATAAAGATAATGTGTTTCTTTTTTTTGTCAAACTCAACTTATACGAATATCGATTGACAATTACTTGCGTCGCATATAGGCATACAATTTAAAATAAATAGAAAATCGTGCATGGGCGGATAGGTTTTTGTTTAAGAACTGTTAGTATAATTTCTTAAAGCAAACCAGATACAGCAGCTCGGGAGCTTTACGAGCAGAAAAGGAGGGAGGAGAAAGAAAAAAGGGAGCATGAGAAGCGTGCGATCGAGGAGATTGAGGGATACCACAACAGGAACAAACATCGAAAGTTCTATAAAAAAGTGAAACAAATCTCCAGGACTTACACACACCGAACTGAAGCCTGTAGAGACCATCATGGGAACATGGTATTAGTGGAACTGCAGTCAGTGCTGAGGATATGGAAAGAACACTTTTCCAAGCTGTATAATGGCGATGACGAGAAAAACTCCGTCACAATACAGAACCATTCAATTTAGGTGCAGAAGGCCAACAATTCCACCCACCCGACATGGACGAAGATAGCGATATCTTAACTTAAGTCGAGCAAACGAGCAGACGGACTAGCCGCAGAACTGTACAAAGCAGCAGGAGATGATTTGGTTAGGAGCATGCACCAGCTCATCTGCAAAATTTGGTCAGAGGAAAGCATGCCCGAGGAATGGAACCTCAAAATCATATACCCGATCCTCAAGAAAGGAGATCCCCTGAAATGCACCAATTCAAGAGGTATACGTCTCCTTAATATTGCCTACAAGATCACTTGAAGCCTTTCGTCAACAACCTGATAGTCCATCATCGATCAAATATTCACCCTACGGCAGATCTTGCAGAAGACCCAGGAACTTCAAATCGATACCTACCACCTTTTCATCGATTTCAAGGCCGCGTATGACAGCGTCTGTAGAGACCAACTATATAGAGCAATGTCTAGTTTTGGCATCCGAGAAAAACTCGTCCGTCTGTGTAAGACGACAATGGAAAACTCACGCTGTTCCATCATCGTCGGAAAAACCTAACGGACGCTTTTGATGTCAAAAAAGGTTTGAGACAAGGCGATGCGTTGTCATGCGATTTCTTCAACATCATACTTGAAAAGATTGTGCAAAGCTCCAACGTCAACACCAGAGGCACAATCTTTTAAAGGGATACGCAGACGACATTGACATAATTGGAGTAACACAGCGTGATGTCAGTGGAGCGTTCGTGAGTCTTAGACGAAGCCGGAAGATGGGTCTGGCGGTTAACGAGGCAAGACCAACTTAATGTGTCAACAGAAAGGGCAACCAACATTGACGGCAACATAAACAGATTTAACTTCGAGATAGTTAAGGACTTTGTCTACCTGGGATCCGCTATCAACTCAGACAACAACACCAGCGCTAAAATCAAACGAAGAATCACTCTTGCCAATCGATGCTTCTTTGGAATTAGAAGGCAATTGAGTAGTAAAGTCCTCTCCCGAGCAACTAAAGTGACGCTCTTCAACACCCCTCATCATCCCGGTCGTAATGTATGGTGCAGAGACATGGACCATGACAACATCCGATGAAAACGCTTTGGGATGCTTTGAGAGAAAAATTCTTCGAGTGATTTTTGGTCCTTTCTGGTTTCTGCATAAATGTAGAATGGAGACGAAGATTCAACAAGAACTGAACGATCTGTTCAGCGGCACTGACCTAGCTAGAAAAGTTTAGGTCCAACGACTAAGATATTTGGGACATGTAGAGCGAATGGAAAATAATGCTCCGGCTCGTAGATTCTTCGAATCCAACCCGAAGAGGAAGATTGTGACTTAGGTGGCTGGAGACGTTTGTTGGATGAGGCTCTGGTCCGACCTGGACTGTAGCGCCACCATAAGTAAGTAAGTAAACAACTAAAATTGACAACAACTCAGTTTGAAAACATTTTTAATTCGGATCTGTTTTTTAGCCCCATCTTCATTTATATCATTTAAGGGTGTGTAACTTAATTGTGCTAACTACATAATTTGCTTTTCGTCTAGTCTGGGTCACAAACTCGATATAAAAAATTCAACATAATTACTCGCTTCAACGAATCCCTCAGTAATCGTTAGAAAATTATTTTTATATGGGTATTGTCTATTAGATGGCATGGCATTGATTTGTTTTCAATGACAATTTAATTAAGTCTTAATGATGGTTAATGTTTGCCTGCTGAATTAGTAATTTTCTATTTATATCAAGTCAACTATGTTTTGAGTGAGTGAGAATTTGTGAAATTAAGTAACGAACAATTCAAATGGAATTGGTAAGCGCACAAAAGACCATCAGCATTTTAAACTTTCTTTGATTGTTTTGGGCTATAAAAACATTGTCGCCATACAAATCTCCAGGCCCCGATGGAATGCTGCATAATAATGCTTCATGATCAATTTGAACTAGTACTACCACGGCTTGAGAGTATCTTTAAGAGAGAGTATGCTAAGAAATAGGAGGATTCAATCAAAGTTAGAATATTCAATGTATGCCAGTAGAGGAACACCCCAAGGCGGTGTAATGTCTCCTCTTTGATGGCTTTTGGTCATGAACAGAATTCTTGTGAAACTCGAGAGTACTGGAGTGAAAGCGGTTGCCTACGCCGATGATTTGGTCATTCTAGTTTCAGGGCACTGCAACCACACAAGCCTGATACCATCAGACATCCTTTCCTGTCCTAAACACCTCCAAGAAGTTTAGAGTCTTGTTCCCGTCAAGAACCGAATGGAAGGAAGACGATGTGACGAAAGACTTCGACACAACTATCTTAACGGATGGTTCGAAGATGTAATGCGGTGTTGGTGCAGGTGTCTTCTGTGAATCTCTGAAAATTTCAAAATCCTACAGACTGCCAGTGTATTCCAGGCAGAATTGTTAGCCCTTTAAAATATCCGACAGAACCAAAATGTAGCTATACTAATAGACAGTCGGGCAGCTATTAAAGCCATTGATTCAGCTCTATCATCCTCTTAACTGGTCCAGCAATGCAGAGATGCCCTCAAGGATCTTGACATGAGCGTGACTCTAATCTGAGCGGGCCATAGGGGCTATGAGGGAAATGAGAAGGCAGATGAGCTAGCTAGGCCAGAATCAGCCCTTCACAACTCATTATAGGGAGTGAGATTATATGCTCCTTTTGGAGTTGTGAAGGGCAATATCCTGATCTATTTAGAATCTCACGTGATATGTTATCAAAACGGCGCACTCAGCGCTAATTGTGTGCTACGTGCAATTAGGATGATGAAGACGCCAAACAGGGTTTACGGGTTCCACGACAAGATCCATGAGCAATGCCGTGGCTATGATATTAAAATTTTCCTTGGAGATTTTAATGCTAAGCTGGACAGAGAAGAAAACATTGGTGGAATAATCGGACGACATAGCATACACGGCACCAACTCCGATAACGGATTTAGGCTAAACGACTAGGGGGATCAATGTGATCAATCAGATTGATCACATTCTGATCGACGCACCACATATCTCTAGCATGCAAGATGATGCCCGATCCTCAAGAAAGCAGATCCCCTCAATTGCACCAACTAAAGAGGTATAAGTCCCCTAAACATCGCGTACAAAATCAATATATTAAAATATTTTGCAAAACTGCAATGTCAACACCAGAGGCACAATCTTTCAAAAGTCCGTCCAGCTACTAGGATATGCAGACGACATTGACCTAATTGGAAGAACAAGTCATGATGTCAGTGAAGCGTTTGTGAGCCTTGAAACTAAGGCGAATAATATAAGTTAGCCACCTAGTTAATGCTGTCAATAAGCAAGGAGTCAACGTCAGTATGAACAGATTTAACTTCGAGGTAGTAAAGGATAGACAATGACAGCAGCGCTGAAATCAAACAAAGAATCACTCTTGCCAATCGCTGCTTCTTTGGACTTGGAAGACAATTGAGTAGTTAAGTCCTCTCCCGAGCAACTAAAATGTCACTGTATAGAACGCTATCCTCATGCATGGTGCAGAGACATGGACATGGTTGACAAAATCGGATTGAGCTATTCGAGAGACAAGTTCATCTAGTGATGTTTGTTTATTCAGCAACACCGACTTGGATGGTTGGTTCTACATGACCCAAAAGAAAAGAAAATCCAACCCGGAAGGACATCGCAGAAGAGGAAGACCGCGGTTTAGGTGGAGCACACAGGTGGTAGAGGACTTCAACCGACTTGTGGTGCGATGGAGACAGATAGCTAGGAACCGAGCTGGCTGGAGAGGCTCCCGCCCGACCTGGACGTTAGTAAGTAAGTTGAGAGACAGAGTATAATATCCTTGAACGTTTTAGTCATCAGGATCGGTCTGTTTGAAATATAGAATATTGTATAGCCTGTGAATACTCAGAAATTCTATTATACTGCAATGAAATTCAAAGAACAAGGGCGTTCAACTGATACAATTTTTCTATCTGTTAAGATCCAGTTCAATTTTCCGTCTTCCCAAATTTGCTTCTACTGAAATTTGCTCTAACTTCTACCATATTACAACTGACCTAATTTTTATCCTAAATTATGTCAAAATCTGACTTTTTTCTATTACGTAATATTTTCGAACAAAGACGAAACAAATGAAGTCACGACCGAAACGTAAAAGCTATTCATCACCGGATTATACCCACACATACCTTGAAGTAAATGTACGTACCTTATCATTTCGATTTGGATTTCAATATATTCTCTGTTTATTTACTTTATTTTTATACGTTCCTATGCTCCCGTTTTAGTATTTGATTCATCTTATAAAAGTAAAGTACCTTCAGCTGCTGCCATTCAAATGAACACATCATCATTCAATCTGATTCCTCATATTCCTATAGTCATATTCGCATCTTTTATTGCTAAGGAAATCATACAAACAAAATTCCATCTCTTTCTTTTGCCAAACAAAAAAAAAAAATACGAAAACATTTCGTCACAATCCATCCACAACATAAAACGTATCTGACTATCACGAACTGCCCGAAAGCTTACACCGACAAAACTCTTCCGCCCGCCCTTCTCAGTGCCACAATTCCCCAATTCCAACCGTTTGATAAATTATATAGAGGTTTCCTCTCTCAATAAGAAAAACATCTATTTTTTTTTCTTTGTGTGATGTGGCTTAGGAAAAATACAAACGAACTGGAAAATGTTCACGGAAAAAAAACGTAAACAATCTAGCTAGACCACAGTAGCAAACAAAAAATGTATCTGGTGGTGTTTTTTTTTTTTTGTTTGTTTGCTTGGCTGTGTGAGTGGTTTAATTTTTTTCGATTGTATTCGTTTTGTATTCCGAGTGCGTAACATTAAATTGATTGAATTCCATCTCCCCGTGTGACCTCATTTTTGTCACTCAGCTTGAATTGTATACTAGGCCAACGCTCTATACACCATACTACGCATCGTAGTAATATCTTTTTGTTGTTGTGTTGTTGTTGTCCTCTTCTTACAACTTATAAGATTTTAATTCACTTTGTGCTAAAACTTGTGGTGTCTTTTGGTTGTATCTGTACATTGAACTGAAAAGTGGGGGGCAATGGGCTGGGTTTTAGTCATAAATCGACACAAAAAAGTGCGATACGCACTTTTTCATACAGTGCTGTGAACATAAAAATTTTTCTTCTTACTACTTTTTATTGCAAATATTTTACGTTCTGAAATAGAACCTTTCCAAGCTGTATAATGGTGTGATGACGAGAAAAACTCCGTCTGCAATACAGAACCATTCAGTTTGGGTGCAAAAGACCAACAAGTCCACCCACCCGACATGGACGAAGTGAAGATAGCGATATCTAAACTAAAGTCGAACAAAGCCACTGGAGCAGACGGGCTAGCCGCCGAACTGTCATAGCAGCTGGAGATGATTTGGTAAGGAGCATGCACCAGCTCATCTGCAAAATTTGATCGGAGGAAAGCATGCCCGACGAATAGAACCTCAGCATCGTATGTCCGATCCTCAAGAAAAGAGATCCCATGAACTGCACCAATAACAAAGGTATAAGTCTCCTTAACATCGGCTACAAGATCTTATCTGTCGTGCTGTGTGAAAGTTTGAAGCCCTTCGTCAACAACCTGATAGGTCCTTATCGGTGTGGCTTCAGACCCGAAAGTCCACCATCGATCAAATATTCATCCTACGGCAGATCTTTGAGAAGGCTCAGGAACTTCAAATCGATATCTACCACCTTTTCACCGATTTCAAGGCCTCGTCCCGCGTATGACAGCGTAGAAACCAACTCTAAAGAGCCATGTCTAGGTTTGGCATCCCAGAAAAACTCGTCCGTCTGTGTAAGATGACAATGGAAAACTCACGCTGTTCCATCATCGTCGGATGTCGGATGATGTCAAAAAAGGTTTTAGGCAAGGCGATGCGTTGTCATGCGATTTCTTCAACATCGTTCTTGAAAAGATTGTGCAAGGCTCCAACGTCAACACTAGAGGCACAATCTTTCAACAACAAAAGTCCGTCCAGCTACTAGGATACGCAGACGACATTGACATAATTGGAAGAACACAGCGTGATGTCAGTTTAGCGTTTGTGAGTCTTCAGACGGAGGCCAGGAAGATGGGTCTAGTGGTTAACGAGGGCAAGACCAAGTTAATGCTGTTGACAAGAAAGGACTACCAGCAGCGACGTCTTGGAGCAAACGTCAACATAGACAGATTTATCTTCGAGGTAGTTAAGGACTTTGTCTACCTGGGATCCGTTATCTTCTCAGACAACAATACCAACGCTTAAATCAAACGAAAAATCACTCGTGCTAATCGCTTCTTTGGACTTAGAAGGCAATTGAGTAGTAGAGTCCTCTCCCGAGCAACTAAAGTGAAGATCTTCAACACCCCTCCTCATCCCGGTCGGTCGTAATGTATGGTGCAGAGACATGGACCATGACAACGTCTGATGGAAACGCTTTTGGCTGCTTTGAGAGAAAAATTCTTCGAGTGATTTTTGGTCCTGTCTGCATAAATGGAGAATGGAGAAAGATTCAATAAAGAACTTTACGAGCTGTTCAGCAATCTTACGATTAAGATGGTTGGGGCATGAAGAGCAAATGGAAAATAATGCTCCGGCTCGTAGAGTCTTCGAATCGGATGTCGCAGAAGTGGAAGACCGCGACTGAGGTGGAGCACACGGGTTGTAGAGGACCTAAACCAACTTGGCGTGCGAAACTGAAGACAGCTAGCTAGGGACCGAGCTGGCTGGAGAAGTTTGCTGGGTGAGGCCTAGTGATAATGAACCGCAGAATTGTATACAAAATTATGCCTGTAGATAGCTCCGTAACCTTTTTTACCTTACCCTACTCAATCTAGAAATAGATTATGACGTATTTTCTTAAAAAGTACTTTCTTTCTACACACTACTGTTATTCATGCTATAGTTATTTTTAGACATAAATACGTAGGCAGAAATTATGTTGAGACTTGACAATGTTGGTTTCATAGGGCAAATTTGAGAACTTGAGATATTATTTGTATTTTCGTTTCTCTTTCTCTTTTTTTCATGGTTATCAACTATGAGTTAAAAGTTGCTTTGGGGAATGGGGAGCCCAGTGTGATGAGATTGTATATGTGTGAAATAATAATGCGTAGATGCGTGGATTATGTTGGATTGCGTGGGCAGCATTGGTAAATACATTTTTTGTTGCATTAACCTTCTTCTCTTCAGGAAGATTCCATATTTTAACTCATAATTAAGTACCTACTTAACTTTCATTCTGATAATAATATCTACAGTTTTCTTTACGTGTGTTAAAATTTTCTATGGTAAGCAATAAGCATCAACTTTCTCAAACATAATAATATATCTTCTTCATTTCCTGGATGAATGAAAATGCGTGAGTTTTTGTTTTCTCTGTGTTTACTATTTCCATTTTCAATCATCTCCTCTCACCGAGTTTATTCTCTTAAGAACTCTTTGTGTCCCTCTCTTTTGTTCTCTACGGTTTGTTCTATGAGTGACCTAATTTCAGAATAAAGCAACGGAAGGAAGCATAAAATTTGGCAAAATTATTCACTTGAAAAAGGCAAAAGGGAAAAAAGCTCTAGGAGTTGTATGTGGGTGTTTGTGTCAATGTTTAGGACTTAAGGCAAAGAACTAATGCTCATATACTTATTTAATATGTGTTTCTGTAAGAATGACGAGCGACCGGCAGGGCTGTTACTATTACTGCGTGTCAATTTCCAAAATGCGTGTATACACAAAATAGCAAAATAAAAGCGGATGCTATAGAAAATTTCATTCAGGGCTTTCAATGTTAACTGAAGGTTGAGTAGGGTGTTAAAAAAGAAAGACTCAACCAAACAACAACAACAAAACCAACATCAAGGAAAGAAATACCAAAACAGTGTAGTATTATGTCTTGGATATGTAGACACTTCTGTATTCTATAAAATGAGTTTGCGTGGTACGGGAAGTCGTAGTAAATATAGGTATGTAGGCCTAGGCATGAGTATAATTTTTTATCATTGATACATCTCAATTTCGAGGTTGATTTGCAATAAAAAAACACAACTGATATTGAATTGAGGCTTTTTCCATCTCTAAATTAAATTTTTCTGTTTGTCAAATTTTTGTTGATGAACTTTGAATAAAGGTTAGGTACTTTTTTAACTTTGAAAGACCATACGAAGCATTAACTGTTCGTACAAGAAAAAAGTTGGGAGTATTTTAACTGAATAGGTCCATATTTAACTTCTGTTTTGATTTGTAATTCATAAACAGATTTAAGGTCCACTCCATAGCCTTGATATTGCGGAAGAATAGAAGGGCCTCCAGTTCGAAGCGGAGTAGGCTGTTGCTAATGATTACCCCGAACGAAGAAGTATTCCCACCAAGGCGTTTCCAACGAATGACGGAAGCGGAAAATGTTTTGTATGAATCCTCTTCTGCGACGAACCACGTTCCTGTTGGGATATCTATCTCCTCGATCGCATGCTTCTCATGTCCCCTTTATTTTTATTTCTGAGAAGAATATGCTCTCTCCTTTTCTGCTGGTAGAGCTCACGAGCTTCTCGTGTCCTTCTTTGTAGCGCCGCCACCGCTTTGTATGCCTCTTGTTTAGCTGCATGTGCTCGCCGGCACTCATCGTCAAACCAGGGGTTTTGTTGTGGTGGTAGTGTAAACTCTAGCACTTCAGAGGCGGCATCTCTGATGGCTGCTTGGCAGTGTTGCCAATGGTTCTCTACATTTTGTTCTGGCAGCAAAGGACTTCTGAGGAGATTTTCGGTGACACGATCGGAAAAGGATCTTGCAATCTCTTGGGATTGTAGCAGTTTGACGTCAAATTTCCTCCTAGCATTTTTGCGTGTTGGCTTTGATAGGGATACCCGGATTCGTATTGATCTAGGTCTTGTCGAGGAGCTCGTAGACTCTGTCTTTGTTGTCTTCATCATTTTCCTCAGTGGGAGCGTGAGCGCAGATGAGGCTGATGTTGGTGAATTTAGCCTTGATACGGATTGTCGTGCTGCGCACATTCACTGAGTTGAAACTCAAGACCTTCCTCCTGAGTCGAGTCCCAACAACAAATCCATATCCAAATAGACCCTGATTCTGTTCCCGGTAGCAGTCGCCGTAGTAAATATCGCAGTTGTTCATTTTACGTAGGTCTGGACCATCCCATCGCATTTCTAGAATGGCGGTTATATCATCTTTATAGAAGTCAAGGGCTTTCGCTTGTTGTTCGGCTGCACGTGGTCCATTGAGGGACCTAAAATTCCAAGTGCAAAACCGAAATTCCGAAATTGTTGGCGTGGGTCGTCATAATTAATTCAGTTCGTAATCGAGGCTTGTTGGTGGTTCGGAACTATAGTTTCTTTATGTGGCTGGGCAGTTACCCCGACGCACGACCCCCAACCTGGAGGGCCAAGTCATTAGTTTAACTCTAAGATGAAGAGCCAGCCAAACCGGTCCTTATAGGCCTGGGCTGCGAATATTTCGTACTAGTCCTTTAATGTGTTCACTAAGTAGTTCATCCTGCTGGAACTGTAGACCCCACCGTTGATTCCATCTTGGGAGTTCTTCCGCTGCTGCCATTTGAAAAGGAGGCATTCCTTAGTGGACGCATACTTCCACCCCCTCTCTCTCTTTGCTGCGCCAACATCTTCCCACTATGATTCTGACCCAATCTTGTTGAGGTACTGGGCACCCGGTGTTCACCGTGGGGAGGTGGAGAGTAGGAGTTAATAGACAGAGGTTGCTGTGGACGCTGATATCCATATACGAACTCTTGTAGTAACATCAAGTACCAGGCTAGGGGTTGTACTTCGGTGTGACTTCACGGCTACGTAAAAAAAACATTTAGTTGCGAAGCAACAACAGGCCTAGGAAAAGACAGATATACTGATTAGCGTTCGATACTATTCCCGAGGCACGAAGAAGAAAAGGAAGACCGCGACTCAGGTTGCACGTCCAAGTGGAAGAGGACCTCAATCAACTTGGAGTGTAAAACTAGAGACAGCTAGCTAGGGACCTTGTTGGCTGGCGGAGACTGTTGGTTGAGGCCCAAGTCCACAACGAACTGTAGTGAAAGTTGGACAAATTAAAAAAAAAAATGCCTAATTTAAATGACTGTCATGCAACAGTTACAAGTTATAAGAAGCATTGTTCTATTGCACAAAAATAAATAAAAAGTGTCTTAAGGCACATTGCCTACGCAAACCTTGACACTAAACACTTGAAATAAATATAAACATAACTGTACTGCCTGAAACATCTTTGGATGGGTGTTTGTATTTAAATTCGTGTTTACGTTTAATTCGAAACAAATCAAGCAGACTTGAAGGCTATTTAAGTCGAGTATTATGAACGTTTGCAATTAAAAAAGTCGATATTAAAATCCACAAGAAAATTCTCTGAGAATCCCTGGTTTTTCTATTATTTTTTCGTCATCATTATCATGTAATGTAACGGTCGGAGCATAGGTCACCAACAAATCTCTTCAATCCTTCTCAGTCCGGTGCTAGATACTTAAGCTGTAGAAGGTACCGTTTCCCTTTGAGCGTCTGCTACTGCTAAGACTATTCATCTCCACGTTGTCCTTCATCTTTCAGCTACTCGTGCAAATCCCGTTGAGGCCACTGATGTTACTTGCCAGGACATCATCGCACCGGCATAGTCTTTTGAAAACTACCATATATAGCTTTGGTCGCGGTCAGTACATCAATTATCGCCAGTAGAAAAAGGATTGGTGACAAAACGTTCTCACTCCTTAATAAGTATTGATTGATTGATTGATTTGAAGTTTTTAAGATGCCATCAAAACTGACGGAAAGAGCAATAGGTACCTAGGTACTCTAAATGACTCTTATAACCACAATCACAAATGCCAAGCAAAATAAATTTTCTCCATGCTTCATGGTATAATCCCAAAGTAGCTTTACTTAATTCGCACATACTTAATAATTGTTATCAAGATAAAAATGGGAGTAAGTCAACTTCTGTCGTTAACATTATTATTTGCGAGTATACCAGACATGCCTTTTTGACTGTATTTTTTTTTTTTTAACACAGATTTTGACCTACATGGTTTTTTTTTTTTATTGATAAGAATATAAGTTTATTCCATACAAACATGTACCTGCAACTTTTTTTTAAGTCTTTCATCACAATTAACAACAATTGTATTTTGATTTCTTTATTGAGTTTCTTATTTAATCATTGTTTATTCTGTTATTCGTCACTTAATCAGTTTTGATCGAGTTGTCGATATGATATTATTTCAAAAGAGAACACTCGAAACTCGCATAAGCGCTTTCAAGTAGTTCAAGAACATCAAATTATAAATCTTTCAGGTTCAGTAGGAACAACATACTTCTGAGGAATATGAACGTAGGTATTGATAAAATTCAATTATTACATAACCTGAAAACGAATGTTAAACTTTCTATGAGTAGAAATACCTAAGTTAAAAATTAGCTTATAATTTTTCATTTCAACTTGTGCACCATTCAAGGTCAGCTAAATGTTTGCAGTTGTTTCTTTTCAACATTTCACACTTATTTGTGGACATGTGTCAAAAATTTCTCTCTTTTTTTTAAATACAAATAATATGCTCAAAAAATATGTGATTTATTTCTGTCTTCTAAGCATAGAAAAACGAAAAATCCAAATCGGTTGGTTGCATAAATTGAAACCGTGAAATTGCAATTAACAAAAAACAAAACAAACAAACCCACTGGTGACATTTATCTTAAACACTGTCATTTTTTTTCTTCTACATGACAGACAAGATTAAATGCCAAGAATATTTGTTTCTTTCTGAAAGTTTTATTAAAGAATTCATGTCATAGACATAATTTTTTGTTTCTTTCTGCAGAAAGATCTCAAGCAAATTAAAAAAATATACACATGTATATGAATGTGTGTATAAAATGACTACACAACAAGTATTTGCCATCGAAGGTCAGTACTTCCACCAACAACCATCAGTTCTATTAAAGCTAATCCCATTTTGACAAATGACCTAGAAGATCAACTGGCAACGCTCGTACTGTCGCTGTTGTCGTTGTCATTGTCGTCGTTCGCTCAGAAGATAAGATGACATCGCAGCGTTTTAAATGCCGCTCCCGCTTTCATTTCGTAGTTCATTCTAATTCTTAATTTGTTTTGTTCTTTTTATGTTTTATGCTTTGTTGTAAGTATTTATTTTTTTAAAGATTTTTGTCATTCGTTACTTAATTTAATTGTACATAGAAGTACATAATATTTGCGATGTTTGGAGTAATTGTAAACACCATGAGCATGACTGACACAAACGAGATTATTTTAAGCAATAGGCCCGTTCGCGTACTTTCTGCACTAAAATTCATAAAAACAAACATTTTAAAGAGTGGGGGTAAGATTCTCTCACAGAAAAACAAAACTTCAAAAATTTACTCACATTTTAACCGTCAAGTTTTTTTTGTATGAAAAGTTGAATCTTTGTTTTTAAATTTATTTTTTTATTTGCTACTAGCTGACCCACCAAACTTCGTACTGCTTCAAACATAAGACCGATACTTTTGTACCTCGCTAAGCAACCAATACCCGCTACCGCATTGCTCCATTACCCCCTACCACGGAAGTTTTTCCCAGCTACCCAGCTGTCCGCAATTTCTTCCCGCTACCCCAATCCTATTACCCGCTATCCCGTTACCAGCTACAACGTTAATACCCTACACGGTACCCTTTTCCTGCTACCCACTACCCGCAATCTGCTACCCGCTACATGCTACACTGCACTGCACCCCGCTGCCATGGCCATATCTCATGAACAGCTTCGTCGATCTTGTAAAAAATACTTAAAACCCATCTACAGCACTACCAACATTCCCTTAAAATAAGGTACACAGGGGTCTGTGGTAGGAGGGTAAAAATTTAGGAGTTGATGACCATAAACAAATTACAAAAAATACAAAAGAAATGTTTGGGTGAACCACCCTTAACACTTAGGTGTGTAAAAATTAGATATGAACCTCACGAAATTTCATTAAAATCGGTCAAACCGTTTCAGAGGAGTATAAACACAAAAACTGTGACATAAGAATTTTACATATTAGATAAAACGTCTCCTTGCTGGGGCACTTGAGTTTTATTAGCTTCGAGAAAAAGATCTTCTTTCGAGTTGTTTAAGCTTCACAATGTCATGATAATTTATTTGTAATTAATATCTCCAAAGCATACGGCATACAGCTTCAGCTTCTGCAACTGCTATTTTTCAAATACTCGTAGGTATGTTTTTCCCAGCTTTACTTGGGCTTATAGTCCTTTCATGTAGGAGTTCGGAGGGTTAGAAGCTCATAATTGAGTATATGCAAAGTGTAACGAAGAGTTACAAATTTCAGCTTCCACTCACCAAAACCGACAATAAAATAACCGACAATAAAATAAACAAACCATGCAACCGACCGTTGAGAAAATTAAATTCGAATTCAAATTTTAAATAATCACCCGACCCGCCCATGCATTTCTCAACCAGAAGCTCACGTCATCGCATACATACACACAATGCATGCATTTCATTATTTCGAAGACATACTCCATGCTAACCGACCGATCATTGAGGAAAGCATGCAATTATTTTATTTGCTTCCTTACAATTCACGTTAGGTTCTTACACAAAATCCATAAGGGAATTAAAATTGCAAAGCAAAAACAGGTTTTTCTCTTCTTGGGGTTTGTACCAATCTTGTGTACAGAGAAGTGAAAGACGCCGGGAAGCAAGCAACCTACACTTTGTGTATGACCGCTTCGCCTTCTTAACCGGAAACTTTTTGTCCTAAAATTTATATTTCTTTTGCCCGTCGAAAATCCACTTCTTCCAAGTGTATCTCCGACTAGGAACGGCTTCTTCTGACCTGTTTTTTTTTTTATTTATTTGCCGGACCGATTTGGCCTGTTCATTCTGTTGCTGCCCTTCTTCTAAGCGCACCACAGACAAAGAGCTGTCAAGTCGGGGACAGTTCGATCGTTTATTCTCTAGTTTGGCGCTAGGGACAGTAGCAGCATTTGGAGTTCTGCTGTTTATTCTTCGATTCACTTCCTCTAAGTGTATTGGAGACAGAAAATCCGCTTTTTCCTGTTTATTCTGTGCCTGCTCCTTTTCTAAGCGCGCCGCAGACAGAGGGCTGTCAAATCGGGGACAGTTCGACCGTTTATTCTCTAGTTTGGTGCTAGGGATAGGAGCAGCATTTCAAGATCTGCTTATTTATTATAAGACTATTATAAGAACTTATTTGATTAAGAATTATGATTGTACCTAGATTGTAAGCCTTATACGAAATAAACTGTTATATTAGATCATAAGAAAAGTTGTAATAAATTTTGGATAAAAATACTGGAAAGGTTGGTCGTTATTCGAAGTTGGAACTTTTTAACCCAATTTTTCTTGATTTCTTTGGGATCGATCCTGGACACTCTGAGCTTACCTCAGCATAAGATAAAAAAGCATCTTAAAAGTTACAAAACCTCTCAGGTTTTCCCCTGTTTGTTCGGTATCGGTGACGTTGAAATAATAAATCCTCAAAACCAAAAAACTGTTTCCACCTATTCGGTGTAGCTTTGAAGATGAAATTACTTTTCAAAGTTATCTTTTTGCAATCAGGGTTAAGCAGTCTGCGTTCCTGCATGCAAAATATTACAAATTAATCGTTGAGGTAACAGTCATCTATAAGAAAAGACTAAACAGAACAGAGACTCTCTTTGTTCGAAATGAAGTAATCGATGCCTTTCACCTTAAATGAACCACCATGTCTTCTTTCGAGTGGAACGGATAGATTGTTTCAAAGACAAGCTTTAAACGTTTGAAACGACAAAAATTGCTGTCGAAAATCTTGTCTATGTTCCATTCGAATATCCATTTTGAAATTTTCTACTTTTCTATTTGAAAGCAAATCTTCCAGAAAATGTTTTCTCATAGACTCTGAAGCTACAATTTCAGTCATTCCACCTACAAATGCAGATAAGCGGAACAACGAATCGAACAGCGTTCTCTACGCATAGAATGGCGCTGAAATACCAACTTATGAAGACCAATTGATATCACTCTTGACCTTCGTAGAAACTTTTCCTGGCCTTTTATTATTGCTCAAGTCACATAGCCAATAATAGGATCAAATTTCCTTCAATCGAACTTCAAAAAGCAGTTGGGCAAGTCCTTTTGGTACTTAGCCAACGGTTCTTTGAACTGTTAGCAGCCTTCGAAAGGAAAGTCATGAGGGTTGGGGTTGGTATGGGGGAGGAAGAACGGGTCATGAATGTCCTATTAGGGAGACCAAATTCGAGCTGCAAGGATAGGTTAGTTCCAGACGCCAAAAACCTCGTTTTATTTATCCGATGCAGACGAAAAACGATCAAGATCGAAAAACAATCACGACCTTTTTTAAATTTACCCGTTCTCAAATTTTATAAAAAAAAAAGAGAAATCAACAAAACAAAACAACCAAAAAAATAAAATAAGAAAGCTAGTGGCCTTAAGCTGAATTAATTTATTTCTTGAAGCGGCTTGCATTCGAATTTGTTCGTGTAACGTGCGTTGGGGTCCAAAGTCCAAACTTTTAACGCATATAAAGGTATTGCTGATCCATAATCAAACCTGGGATATCTTTCGGAACCATCTAATGGGTCAAGTCAATAAAAATGAAAATTAGTTTTTGATTGAAGTGCAATGTGTGTGTCGTCTTTGAGGTTAAGCTTGTTTTTCTAGTCTTGGTTTCCATACCTATCTTTTACTACAGCCAGCCAACAAATGCACATTTGATAAATTAACAACAAAAATGTGAAAGCTTTGATTTTGGTTTCCGGTTTGTGTGTAATATTCAAAAGTCCGAAATAAATTTCCCGTCCAACTTGTTGTGCTAAGTGTTTGTTTTGGTCATAAGTTCCGGAATAAATTTTGATTTCGTTTTGTTATGTGCGAGAATTTCGAAAGCTTTTTTTGGGTTAAGTTGTGATATAAGAAAGAGGTCTTATTAGACCATGTTGGCTTATATTGCATTATGTGGTACAATTTTTGAATTTAATGCTTTGTATGTTAATCGATTCTTCAAAAATGAAATTTTTTAAAGAAAAGTTCTCTTCAACAGAATATATTTTTCGTATTTACAATTTTAATGGAATATTATCACGCCCCTACTGAGGAAAAGGATGAAGACACCACCGACAGTTTCTACGAGCTCCTCGACAAGAGGAGGAGGAGGAGAAGAGTCTTTGGAGATTTGAATGCCAAGCTGGGTAGAGAAGAAATCTTTGGTGGAATAATCGGACGACATAGCCTACACGACACCACCTCCGATAACGGATTTATGCTAATCGACTTCGCTACGGGGCGAAACGTAATGGTAGCAAGTACGCGATTCCCACATCTTGATATCCACAGGGGATATGAAAATCTCCTGATCAATCAACCGTCAACCAAATTGATCACATTGCGATCGACGCACGACACTTCTCTAGCATGCAAAATGTCTGTACATTCCGAGGTGCCAACATCGACTCGGACCACATACCTTGTTGCAGCCAAGGTACGAATGCGGATATCCCGATCAAGGCAACACTCGAAAATGCTAGGAGGAAATTCGACGTCAAACGGCTATAATCGCAAGAGATTGCTAGATCCTTTTCCGATCGTGTCTCCGAAAATCTCCTCAGAAGTCCTTTGCTGCCAGCACAAAATATAGAGAACCAGTGGCAACACTGCCAAGCAGCCATCAGAGATGCCGCCTCTGAAGTGCTAGGATTTACACGGCCACCACAACGAAACATCTGGTTTGACGATGAGTGCCGGCGAGCACATGCAGCTTAACAAGAGGCATACAAAGCGGTGCTGCAAAGAAGGACACGAACAGCTCGTGAGCTCTATGAGCAGAAAAGGAGAGAGGAGAGCATAAACTTATCAGAAAGAAAACGAGGGAACATGAGAAGCATTCGATCGAAGAGATAGAGGGATGTCACAACAGGAACGAGGTTCGAAAGTTCTACAAAAAGGTGAAACAAACCTCCGAGGCTTATACACCCCGAACTGGAGCCTGTAGAGACCATCATAGGAACATCGTAGTAGAACCGCAGTCAGTGCTGAGGATATGGAGAGACCACTTTTCCGAACTGTATAATGGCGATGACGAGCAAAACTCCGCCAGCAATACAGAACCATTCAATTTGGGTGCAACAAGCCAACAATTCCACCCATCCGACCTTAACGAAGTGAAGATAGCTATATCTAAACTTAAGTCGAACAAAACCGCTGGAGCAGACGGGCTAGCCGCCGAACTGTACAAAGCAGCTGGAGATGATTTGGTTAGGAGCATGCACCAGCTCATCTGCAAAATTTGGTCGGAGGAAAACATGCCCGATGAATGGAACTTCAGCATCGTATGCCCGATCCTCAAAGAAGGAGATCCTCTGAACAGCTCCAACTAAAGAGGTATAAGTCTCCTTGACATCGCCTATAAGATCTTGTCTGCCGTGCTGTGTGAACGTTTGAAGCCCTTCCTCAACAACCTAATAGGTCCTTATCAGTGTGGCTTCAGACCCGGAAAGTCCACCATCTATCAAATATTCACCCTACGGCAGATCTTGCAGAAGACCCAGGAACTTCAAATCGATACCTACCACCTTTTCATCGATTTCAAGGTCGCGTATGACAGCGTCTGTAGAGCCCAACTATATAGAGAAATTTCTAGTTTTGGCATCCCAGAAAAACTCGTCCGTCTGTGTAAGATGACAATGGAAAACTCATGCTGTTCTATCATCGTCGGAAAAAACCTAAGGGACGCTTTTGATGTCAAAAAAGGTTTTAGACAAGGCGATGCGTTGTCATGCGATTTCTTCAACATCATTCTTGAAAAGGTTGTGCAAAGCTCCAACGTCAACACCAGAGGCACAATCTTTCAAAAGTCCATCCAGCTACTAGGATACGCAGACGACATTGACATAATTGGAAGAACACAGCGTGATGTCAGTGGACTTTTTCAGGGTATCACAAGGGATCTACATTGATCTAAGTGTGACGGTAACAATATCAACTGTCAGCCCATATAACCTAACCAGTGGACCGTTCGTGAGTCTTGAGACGGAAGCTAGGAAGATGGGTCTAGCGGTTAACGAGGGCAAGACCAAGTTAATGCTGTCGACAAGAAAGGACTACCAACATCGACGTCTTGGAGCAAACGTCAACATAGACAGATTTATCTTCGAGGTAGTTAAGGACTTTGTCTACCTGGGATCCGTTATCTTCTCAGACAACAACACAAGCGCTGAAATCAAACGAAAAATCACTTGTGCCAATCGCTTCCTTGGACTTAGAAGGCAATTGAGTAGTAAAGTCCTCTCCCGAGCAACTAAAGTGACACTCTACAAAACCCTCATCATCCCAGTATGGTGCAGAGACATGGAACGCTCTGAGCTACTTTGAGAGCAAAATTCTTCGAGTGATTTTTGGTCCTGTCTGCTTTAATGGAGAATGGAGACAAAGATTCAACCAAGAACTGTGCGAGCTATACAGCGACACTGACCTAGCCAGAAAAGTTAAGGTCCAACGACTTTGATGGTTGGGACATGTAGAACGAATTGAAAACAATGCTCCGGCTCTCAGTCTTTGAATCCAACCCAGAAGAACGGCGCAGAAGAGGAAGACAGTGACTCAGGTGGAGCACACAGATGGTGGAGGACCTGAACCAACTTGGCGTGCGTAACTGGAGACAGCTAGGTAGGGACCGAGCTAGCTTCAGACGTTTGTTGGATGAGGCCCTGGTCCGACCTGGACTGTAGCGCCACCATAAGTAAGTAAGTATTTGGAGCCAGATGGCTTCTATCCTTTGCTGTCTCGTGCCCTCCAAACCACTAAATCCCTGAACTTACCCGTCATCAAATAATTTCAAACTTTACTTTGTACATGTGTTTTTGGCCTAGTTCCTAATAAACGACTGGACCGATTTTGTTGAAATTTTTTGAACATTTGATGATGATATTACTGAAATCCAGTTCCCGAAGTAGATCACTTTCAATTCTCAGGAACATTAATAGACGGTTTTGTCCTATCGTGGTTCGAAGTCTATTTTTTATAACTTTCATTTTTTGAATTGAAAATGATCGCTCTCCAGTGTAATTTGATACAATCCCAGTTATCAGTATACAAAATGAAGTAATTTATGCCTCAAATACAAATCCAAGTAGCCTTCAGGAATATAGTTTAGAACTTAACAACTCAATGAAAGATTTGCACTTGGTTCCGCATTTCAAAAAGTCCTCAGCACAAATATCAAGGTCACAAAACCTACTATGCCTTGCATATGTTGTCACTGGAACTACCTTTCCGAGAACCTGACCTAATTTTTGATTTTGAAAAATGCAATTGCTGACATACAAAAATAATAAGCTTCCAAGAACCCTGGAAAATTAGGTACATTCAATTCTGCAAAGTTAATATTTTCCACAGTAACCTTCAACATTTTTGCAAGAATTTTTTTCAAAATTTATTTTGAAAAGAAAATAACCCAAAACATATACAAATATACCAACATGTACACATTACAACGCCCATGGCCTACATTCTTGTAGTTGACCTACTTTTCATTACACACACAACCATAACTCTATGGTAACCCTCCCAAACCAACCCATATAATGCCCTTAGATACATAACTGATTTTATATACGACAAATACATAAATAATTTTTGCACTCACCTCACATCCAATAGTCATAATCCTTACAGTAACTTCGTCCTTGGCCAAATCATGGCTAACAACATCGCCCGAAGTTTCACGTCCGTTATAAGTTAAAAATACTCGTTGGCTAGGGTGCAATTGCACTCCCATAATTGACCGAAAACCGGGCCCAATTAAATCCGTTTCACGAAATTCCTTCATCATGACACTGCGACGCAACGATTGTGCTGGGCTATTAGTGAGCAAGTTTGACGAACGAATGTTATGTTGGCGAGCATCCATAATGACTCCACCAGTGGTAGTAGTACCGTTATTGCGTCCCGGTGCAGCTGTTGAACTTAGTACCGATACCGACGACGACGACGATGATATAGCGGAAGACGACGGCGACGACGACAACGACAGCGACGACGTTGATACAGTTCCGTTTCCGTCTGCTGCAGTTGCAGCCAATGGCGATGGCATTATAGAGGAACCCTTATCAATTGATTGCTGTGGCTGAACTCCAACAATTGTTGTTGCTGATGTTGTTGTTTTAAAATCAAAACGCACCGTATATTTTGTGTCGGGCGTTAAATTAATACAGTTATTATTTTCACTTGGCTGCGATGGACTTGGGGGCGTTTTAACGTCTTGTATTACACCCGAATACCATAAACCGTCTGGACCCGGTGCACAAACTCTGGTACCGATAATGGAACGTTTAGCTAATCGCCTACCAGTGGACATTATTTTTTTTATTTATTAAAAAAGAATCAGGAAAATAAAAAAAAATAAAAGAAAAAACTTTTAAAATTGAAGAAGTAATTTTGACGAGATTAATAAGGTTTCACTTGATTTTGAAGATTTGTTTTTTTAAAGATTTGAAAGTGACACCGGAAGTAGGTAGGTATTGTTCGAATCACTAGGTAGCACTTTTGAATGGGGTGGTTGTTTTAATTTTATCACTTTCTCTCATTACTTTAAAAATAAATCAAAAATAGAAAGAAGAGATTGGTTAGAAGATTTTTTTTTTCTTTGTAGCTTTACACAACACAAATCACTAGAGTTAGATGTTGCTAAACATTTACCGCTCAACAGCACTTGTTGCAAGGAAAAATATATACGAGATTTTTTTATTTTTATTTCACTTTTTTTTTTTGTTAATCTTTTGAGTATGTTTTGCACAACAATTAAATCACTAACTTATTTCACAAATGACATATTTGCAGGGGTATTTATTGTTGCAAGAGCTTTTGTTGACAGTGATGTTGATAAGACTAATAATGATGACAAAGTTGATGACGTTGTCAGAGATTGAGAGATTTTTTTCTGTACAACTCTGTAACCGAAGACCGATTTGTCCAGTTGTTTAATTAATAACAATATTATTGCGATAATAAGTAATTTAGCACTCAGTGTAAATTTAACAATAAAATTATTGGCAATGTTGTTGCTGTTAAAATTTTGTGTCACACCAAAAACATATATCGGAACATATTTGTTCAGAAAAAACGTTACATTCAAATTTCTGTTGCACATAATATTATCAACCATAATACACGAAATTCAGGATTTTGTTTTTATTTTCGAAAAAATAAAACTACAAAACTCTCAGCACAATAATAATGTGGAAGAACTTGGCGACAGCACAGTTGAATGTTCAATGTTTTCACACTAAAAAAAAAAGAGTTTTCTTTATCTTTCAGGAAGTAAAAGGTTTTACAGAAAACAAAATATTGTTTATGATTTTTTGTTTTTGTTTGGATTGTTTACATGGATTTATATCGATTTTTGTCTGACAAACGGTATATTTACGAACACAAAATGCACATAGGATTTTCATGGAAATTCCCTTAGATGGTTTTCTCTCTTAGATTTTGTTTCTTTGTTTATTTGGGAATCAACAAAACTTCAAATACACAGAATCACTTTGTTTTAAGGGCTGTTGCTGTAGGTGTAGCAGATATATCCTTGTTCTGCTGACTCGGTGATTTTATTGTTGAGATTGTTTTTTTTTTTTAATATTAACTACGTTAGTGGTGATGGTTTATTATCCCACCCACGCAGCGACTTTAAATACAAATAAATTGATTCCAATCGAATCAGACGTCTATCTGATGGATTCAATTTGTTTATTTGATTTTTATTATTTTAATATTTTTACGGTATACTTAATATTTATGCACAAACTTTAATGCTATCCGACTGAACACGAGAATTGGCTATCAACGACTGAGTATTGAGAAACGCTGAAAAGAAATTGAAATCGAAAGAAATTCCCCATTGTGTTGGAAACATTATTGCTGTGTTTGTATACATGCGACGAACACGAAATGTCGAGAAATGTTTCAATCTCTTACATTATACAATCGAACAGAATAACTGTATGCATGCAATGTTGTGTCTTGTTCTTGTATGGTTTGGTTATGTTTTGGTAAATCGTTGATGGGGAAATAGAAGAGCTTAACAGTTAATTTACTTTGAAACATGCAAGTGGAAAAGATCTCTTATGTTTACAAAGTGTGGATTGGATTCTCTTGAAAAGTAGAGCTTTTTGTTTTTATGTATGTATATCTCATTTCCCCCCATCTTTTTGGGGATTTTCCTTTTGTGCTTATCAACAAAAATTCTAGACCTATCACCCATTTGGGATCGAGAATCTAAGCTCATCTTCAACATTTTTAAAGATTCACACCTGTTTCAGAGACATTTTCAGCTGTTCCCTCTTTTTGCTTATTGGTTTGTTTAACAAACAACATGTTTTGGGTTATTTCCATACGATTGCACCGGTATTACATATACATATTTACTTTTTCTCCAAACTTTAAAATTTATGGCCTTCGAGAATCGAGACGAGATGTATCTGGAATTTTCTTTTTTTCCCATTATGCAGATATTAATTAAGCACAACATAGCTAAGAGAATTTAAGTTTGCTGGTTTTGGTAAAGGAAATTGCAAGTTAACTGTAAGCGTTAGCTCCGAAAGTTGGAGAATACTCTTTTTTTGACAATAAATAGGGCATGTTGCCAGATTTACTATTTTAAATCTAATGAGTACATTATTTACATCGTATGTTGGTGGAAGAGAGTGGTAAGAGAGGGACAATGTTTTGGAGGTCGAACGCGTTTGTTTTGAAGATACATACAAAAACAAATTCATAAGTTTTAAAAATCTTCCAGAATAGAAGAAATTAGATTTCTACACAGATGCAGACTAAAAGCAACCTTCTAAAACAATTTTTAATTGTTTTGTTTATTGAAGACATGTGATTTTTGCTTTAAACAATATTTCTATATGTTAGTGAACATCTCAAAAATGTAAAAATAGTAAGATTCGAATTCATTTCAAGAGAAGTAAGAAGATTGTGTTAGACTTGGTCAGACACCCATGTGTTTTTTTTTTTCTAGGACTTCTACCAAGTTTATTTTTTTCAAAGAAGGCCACCATTTACCTCTTAAGTTTATGGCGTTAGCCATAAGTTTTTGCCAATTTAATTAGTTGCTAAGTTAGGTTAGGTTGCCAGGTTGGAGTGGCTGTCTAGATGTTATTTCTTAGACCTCAAGGCCACTAAAGAAGTGGCTCATGGGAGAGTAATGAACTTAAACAAGCCATTTTGTACTTTTAATGAAGTTAGAGAAACATTTTGTGTCGATCGTTGCCAGTTCACTAGTATTATCGAAAAGGGACTACCGAGATAGTTATTGCTTCTATTGGAAGGGCTGGAATTGTACACAGAAGGTGTTGGACTGTTTCCTCTTCCTCCTCGTCCATGCAGCTTCCACAGAAGTCGTTTGCGTAGACCCAGGCCTACCTATGAGGCAGTGTCCTGTTATGACTCCAATCGTAGAGCTTATATTTCGTCTGCTCAGGGAAATCAAACCTTTTGAACGTTTCGGATCTATGCTTGGCCATATTTTGTTTAATTGCTTGGCAGGTGGTACCCTCTGACCATCTAGCATTTGTTGATTGTAGAGCATATTGTTTGAGAACTAGTTGCTAAGTAAGCTGACTTTAGGAGAATCTAAAAATGGCCAAAGATTCATATGGTAGGGTTGGCAATGCATCACTGCATTAACACAGGGAATGCCTTCGTCATGAAGGTCAATTTTTTCCTCCGTTGTGCTAAGTCCTTTGTTTTTAATTTGCAAATGAGGTTAGGTTTTGGGAAAAGATCCCCCGCCTCGTCCGACTAGTTGAAGCCGTGCACCGCTAGTAGGCTACGGCCCCGGAATTTAGCATTCTTTCCTTTGGCAACACAAGTAACTAGTAACAACCTTACTCAGCTTGTCACTGAGCCCACTCGAATAATCGGACGTTAATGGCCAAGCGTAAAATACCCTTGACTTGTTCCTTACGTCTGACCCTGATTAATACATTTTCAATGTATTAGGCAGATCAGACCATAGTATTATATCTGCAAATTTCTCGTGTCAAACTAATCCAGTATCCAGTTAAAAAAAAGAGCTCCGAAGAGAAATGTATGTTAATACGAGAAAGCCAACTGGGACGGTCTCTATAACTTCTTCCGGATCTTTAACTGATCACTATGCCTTCTCGATAGTGACGTAGACTCCAGCGCAGATATGATTACTAATATGATTATTTTGGGAATGAAAACTTTTAACCCGAATAGGGTTGAAAGCATTAAACCCAAGGAAAAGTAATGGTTTGATTTAAGCTGTAAAGAGGTTATCAGGGAAAAAGAAGTAAAATTCCAACTGAGGAAAACCCGAACAAGTTTAAACAAACCAGGAAAGCCTACAATGCCTATATTCGTCAGACCAAATTTTTACATCACCAAAAATTAAGGTAAAAAATACTACAATGTCCCAAATGCAGTAAGAATTTCCGGTCATTTGTTAAATATTTTTAACAATTTTAAGAATTCTTCTTTCTTCCTCGGTCCCTACGCTCGTTGACAATGACATTCCTGTTGTTAGCTCTCTCGCGGATGCTAACCTTTTCCCTGCCAGAGAGTGTCATGACTCCTCCTGTTCTCGAGCGGGTCAATGATTCCATGGGACAAATCTTCTTCCGCACTCGTGCTGTGGCGAGAGTCCTAAAGGATCTCAACATGCATTAATCCGCTGGTCCGGATAGTATCCCAGCTATTGTTCTGAAGAAATGTTATTCAACGCTGCCCAAAACCCTTGCGTAAGATTTTGAATCTATCCTATCCTTCTGGGCTCGTTCCGAGCAGTTGGAAAACAGCATTTGTAAAGCCAATTCCAAAAAAAAGGCGAATCTTCTTCTCCCTACAATTATCGTCCCATTGCACTTACGTCCCTTTTTTCTAAGGTCATGGAAACGCTGGCAAACTATAAGCTCAAGAAATATCTCGAAAACCGAAAACTTCTTAATGACCAGCAGTACGGCTTTCGCAGCAACAGGTCCAATGGTGATCTGATTTTTTTATCTCACCGAACAGTGGAACAAATCTTTACATCGTTTTTGAGAAAGTAAGATTGTTGCACAAGTTGTATTGAACGGGTTCAAGTCTGAAACTCACAATATAAATGCTGGTGTGCCCCAGGGCTTCGTTTTTACTCCGACTCTTTTTCTCACTTTCATAAATGATTTCTTGTCTGTTACTTCTAATCCAATAAATTGATTGGCTTTTATTTTTCGTTTTCAGGTTCACATATGGGATGTGAATCTGGAATCTTTGGATGTGGAACTGGAACGGCAAAATATGATAAGCTACAATGGGGAATTAAAATCCGTATAGAGTTAAATGCTTCGAGAACTCAATGCTGTTTGTATCGTTGTAGCGAGATATACCCCCTTGCCACTGTCCATGAGTGGCACTTGCATCAACGAGACCGAGATTCTCGGCATGTGTATCACTCACAAGAGGTGTGGACCGAGCACACACGCGATGTCGCCAAAAATGCCGCAAGATATTTGGGTTTCTTAAGACGGTGCAAGACATTTTTTTTCTGATGTCTAGATCAGACAGCTATTATTTAAAGACTTAAATACGTCCAAAGCTTGAGTACAACTAACATCTTTGAACTGGTGCTCCAGTCACATACTTAAGCCTCTTGGATGGTATACAAAGAGGAGCCGTAAGAAAAAACGTTGATAGAGACATCACTGATGTACTCACTCCTTTACACCACAGTCGTAACGTTTCGTGTCTCTCTCTGTTTTATCGTTACTTCTACGGTAAGTGATCTAGAAAAATAGCCAGTTGCATTCCTACCCTTAAAAAATTCAACCGTAATATCCGCGTTTCCATATGTGTATATGACGAAATAAGGGTATAAACACTCCTTGAGTGTGTGCTTATTATAAAAAAAAATGCTAGTAACCCATTCCTGGCTTTCTTCCTCTTCATAAGTCTGATTTGATTTTCCACAAAGCTCCCCTTCTCTTTCTTCAAAACAAAATGACACATAGTAGTAGAACTACTCAGTGAACAACTTCTTTGGGCTTCTTTGACATCGACATATTCGGAGCTCAGGCCGTTAAGGAGCGGTTTATCCAGCTCTTTGCCCTTGGAGTTAAAATATGGATCTGGCCCTCCAGGTTGGGGGTCGTGCGTTTTTCCAATCGCGTGAAGAAAGTCTGATTGCAAAACATCAGCAAGTCTCGAATACGGAAGGATTTACTGGTGACGAACCAAGCAGATTTAATAGGGACGAGATTCGAACCCGAAGAACTGCGATATCTACTACGTCGATTGCTACCGAGAACAACAACAGCGTCTGTTTGGATGCGGCTTCGTCGTTGGAGGTAGTTCTAGAAATGTTTTCATTTTTGCAGAATCGTAGTTATACCGTCTAACGTGATTTTCGGATTTAGAACACTGCTCACTGACAAATCCCTTATTTTCCTACTATTCGATTTCCGAGTGTAGTCTCACTCTGAATCTAATTTTTCCTTTTTCTATGACTAGCAGTCCAATGACATGTGCTATGAGTGGTACATTCCCTAGTCCCGACTTTACATTGAGTTTAAATCGCCTTCACCTTGTTTTCGTCATCAGAAGTTTCATAATTATTTATGAGAGAGTATGACTTATTTTTATTTTTCGATTCAGCAGCATGGGCTATGTAAAACAAACAAACAAAAGCTTCTTCCTAATTAGGCTCAAACTCGTGATAAGTATAAGGCTTCTAGCACAATTCAAACGCCACATCAATTTCGTAGGCCAGATTATTCGCAGCATAATTTTGTAATGCGGAACATACTAAATTTAATAACTGCTAAGTTATTTCTCCGATGAAAAGTAATGAACTGCATTCCAAAACCCAAAAATCAATACATTATTCGACTTTTTCCTTGAGCAAAAAGAGCATAGTATCATCATCAACAGCAAAATCAAACAATGCAAAAGCATACCACAAGCATATATTGATAAGATAAGCAAAGAAGCTTTGCCCCATTTCAAAATATGGGTGACTTTATCTCAATCCTATATCTATCAACAAACTTCCAAAAAGCATATTACCTAAGAACTGGCAACGCAGCCTTTTTCGAAATTAGGTCAAGTAAATAGAATCGTAATTTCTTGAATCTCTTTTCATCAAATAAAGAGCGCTTCATGTTTATAATCACACTCGTGGGATATTTGTTTCGATACCCATTTCTAGAATAAGCAAGCTAGTAAAGAAAGATACGATTTTTAGGAGAACAACAGACGGACGCCAATGCCCAACCTGTACCTGGGCGTCCAATATGAAAAACAAAAATGATGTACCACAATTACACTTCTCCTCTCTGTTTATAATATTTTGCATAGTGAATGCCTCTTAGTTTTAAGAAATGCCAGCAAAGAGTAACAATTGAAACAAAAACAAACTTCTTAGCAACATTCCTATTAACATTATCAACATTTAAGACTCAGTTTAAGTTTCAGATTCAGATACATTAACTTTGTTTCAAGAGGTCAAGAGAGTGAGTTTCTAGTATGAGTGTGAGTAGAATAGAAAAATCTCTTATATTCTTTTCAATGTATTCGTTTTTGTGTATCTTTTGCTTTTCATGAGAAATCGAGAGATTTTCTGATTAACTCAAGAGCGAATGAAAAGGAAACGTCAATGTTTTCGTTGCATTTCATTCACTCTTACGTGCTTAGAAATTCCCGCTAGAAATCCAGCTGATTTAAAAGTGAATATAAATGTACATCACACAAACAAAACATCATAGGAAATGTTGCTAAGGTCTACTTGTATAAAAGAAAATGGAAAACAATTCCAAACAAAGAAAATTTTGGTTTCTTATTTGAAGATAAAACTAACACATTTTTTCTTCATAGTTCAAACCTACTTCATTGCAAATAAACTGTATTAAAATTAATTCATATGGGCACATATTTTGACAAATTTGTATCTTAAATTTTAAGATCTTAGGAAAACTTATCTATTGCGTTTGCAGCAAGTATCTAGTATATGTATGTATGTATCTAAATGATGAAATAGAAAAACAATGAAACTGGTTTTCTAGTACATAGACGATAAGGTTGTATTGGGCATTGGCTACCATAAGCCAGTGCAATTCATGTGTGTGGTAGTGTTGCACTGTTGCGTCGTCGGTCGGTCTTCTGATAGCTGGTTTTAGTAACTAGATGAAGATGCTCTTATCCAGGCTTGCCTATTTTATTTATATGGATGGATACAAAAATTGGATACAGGAAAGAGATTTGAAAATTGGAACTTCTTTGTTCTAGGGGTTTGATATGTATTTGTTTTTCTTCAATCGTTTCGTAGCTTCATATTTTTTGTTTTGCGTCGCTAGAACGAGAAGGTTTGTTGTTTTTGTAGTCGCTATAGAAGAAAAGGAAATTCACGGCGCATTTAAAAGAGAGAAACTCGTCCCTTTAGTCCTAAAAGTCCTTTTTTTCGTATGTTATGCATTTTTTGTGGTACAAAGAAATAGAAATAAACAATATGCTGGTATGTGAGGACCCTTCCTTACTTTGTCGCACGTTTTAGCGTAAATAACATTGCCGTTTGAGTTCGATTGATGATTGTTTGTTTTCTGGGTTTTTTTTTTTTTTTAACGTGTAAAATGTATATGTGCGTAGTGCGTACATTATTGTGTACAATGTTTATAAATATTTTGTATACTAAAAAGACAATAAATTGAACATACTATTTTGTCTATGTTTTATGGCTTTATTAGTTAGAGCGCGGTATTCCATCAAATTCAATTAGGTACATGGAAGGCATTGTCATTGAAGTATACTCTGTAACTCTCATTTACAAGAACCTGTTGATGGTTTCGAGCTTGAGTCGTTTCCGAATATTTGGGTATCAACAGCAAGATCAGCGATCGACGCGACGGAAGGCACTTGTCCAGCATTTTAAATGTTCGAACTTTCCGAGGAGCCAACATCGACTCGAACCACAGCCACCAAAACGAAACCCCTGGTTTGACGAAGAATGCACGCAGGCCCATGCAGCCAAGCACGAGGCATACAAAGCGGCGCTGCATAGAAGGACAAGAACTGCTCGTGAGCTCTCCGTGAGCGAAAAAAAGAGAGGAAAGCCGGTTTCTCAGGAGAAAAAAGAGAGCATGAGATTTCAGCTCAAGGATGTTGAAAGCCAACAGCAGGAATGAAGTTCGGAGGTTTTATCGGAAGGTTAAACAGCTGACTCAAGGTCATCGAGCAAGAACCGATGCCTGCAGAGATAAACAAGGGAATATCATAGTAGAATCGCAGTGAATGCTGGGGATTTGGATAGACCACTTCTGTAGACTGTATAACTGCGACGATGAACAAAACCCCGACGTCGTCAGACAGAAGCCTTTCATCGGACACGATGATAGTCAACAATTCCGTGAACCCGACCTAGATGAAGTAACGGCAATATCACGGCTGAAATAGCAATATCACGGCTGAAAAGCTCGTTCGCTTGTGCAAAATGAAGATGGAGAACTCACTCACTCATCAAGATTGGCAACGAGCTTACGGAATCTTTCGACATCAAAAAAGGATTCAGACAAGGCGATGCACTGTCGTGCGATTTCTTTAACATCGTTCTTGAGAAGATAGTGCAGAACTCCACCGTCAGCACCAAAGGCACTATCTTCCAAAAATCTGTTCAACTACTCACGTTCGCCGATGATATTGATATAATGGGAAGAACACAGCGTGATTTCAGTGGCGGCTTTGTGAGAATTGAGACAGGGGGACAGAAGGGTGAATGAGGGAATAACGAAGTATATGCTGTCTTCGTGGAAGGAAACCAAAAACCGACTGCTCGGACAGAACGTCACAAAAGACGCATACAACTTCGAGGTAGTAGAAGAGTTTGTCTATCTAGGCTCCGCTTTAAACACGGGCAATAACACCAGCGCCGAGATCAGACGAAGAATAACTCTTGCTAATCGCTGTTTCTTTTGGCTAAGAAAGCAATTGAGTGGAAAAGCCTTCTGTCGAGCAACTAAGGTAAAATTGTACAACACCCTCATCATCCCAGTCCTGCTGTATGGTGCAGAAGCATGGACCTTGACAAAATCGGATGAAAGTGGCTAAGGCTGTTTCGAGAGGAAAGTTCTTTGGCCATGTGTGCATTGAAGGGGAGTGGCGAAGAAGATATATTAGAGAACTTTACCGGTTGTACAACGATATGGACCTAGCAAGAAGGGTCAAGGACCAGAGACTCAGATGGCTCGGTCATTTAGAGCGGATGGACACCAATACTCCGGCCCGGAAGCCTTCGACACTATTCCCGAGGGACGTAGAAGGAGAGGAAGACCGCGACTCAGGTGGCGCACACAAGTGGAGAAGACCTCAATCAACTTGGGGTGCGAAACTGGAGACAGCTAGCTAGGGACCGAGCTGGCTGGTGGAGACCGTTGACCGTTGAGGCCCAAGTCCACAACGGACTGTAAGTAAGTAAGTAAGGTCGGATACAAAAACGGAGCCCTGGCCACACCAGCATTTATGTATGTTGTGAGTTTCAGGCTTGAACCCGTCCTAAATGACGTGTATTGAACGGTTTGAGAGGGAGCATTTTCAATAAGAGAAACCAAACTGTATCAAATGCTTTTGAATTATCAAGTTAAAATATTTTACTTTCTACAAAACGATGTAGATTTGGTCCACTGATCGGTTAGATAAACAATCAGGACCTATTGCGGCGACAGATGTACTGCTGGTCGTTAAGAATTTTTCGGTCTTCGCGATAAATGGAGAATGGAGACGAAGATTAAACCAGGAACTGTACGAGCTGTTCAGCGACACTGACCTAGCCAGAAAAGTCCAACGGTCCAACGACTTGGGTCATGTTGGGCGAATGGAAAACAATGCTCCGGCTCGTAAAGTCTTCGAATCCAACCTGGAAGGGCGTCGCAGAAGAGAAAGACCGCGACTCAGGTGGAGCACACAGGTGATAGAGGACTTGAACTAACTTTGCGTGCTAAACTGGAGCTTGCTAAGGACCGAGCGACCGAGCTGCCTGGAGAAGTTTGTTGAGTAAGGCCCTGGTCCGACCTGGACTATAGCGCCACCATAAGTAAGTAAAAAAGTAAACGCAGATTACGCTAGACCTCTCTAGCCATAACTTTTAGTTAAAACTATGACTAATAACCCATTTGTTTCTATTTTTCTATACTGCCAATCGCTGGCCAACAATGCGGCCTACTCGATCTTGTCTAAGTGATGAAAGCGAAGAAAATGTTCAACCAAAGACCATATAACAAGCTTGTTATATGGTCTTTGGTTCAACAATAAAGCTTTCGAGCTAAAAAGAAGACCAAATTCAAAAGTAACGACGTAAAATTCTTAAGCGTTGATTCTGCTCTCAATTACGCTGTAGGATTTTAACATAACAAAAAAAGTACAAGAATGTTAAAGCATGGTATGAAATTTGTTATAAAAAGACTATAAAACAGAAGAACTAAAGGATTGCACACATTTTAAGGATTGGATGAATGTATTTGATATTTACTCCGATAATTAAGGATTAATATCAAACCCAAAACTGCGTTCACAAATTTTGAAGTCTTACGACTTCATATTCTGTTAAAAAGGCCAAACAAAAATAAAAATAAAACGCAAAAACCAGGATACGAAGAGTTTGCGCACATTTTACTATCACCTTTCCACCCTACAAGGATAATGATACTTTGTACTTTTGTACAGCTAATAGCACTTCATCTCTCCAACAAACTTTATTTTGATTGAGATTAAGATTTAGAAAAAAAATCGGATGCATACTGTTTACTTTAAGCTCACGCACACGACCCCGCATCGTCAACATTTACATACATGTATCGTGTAAGGCACATGCACGTGCGAAATTTTTGAGATACATCCTACTTTCGCAATAAATAGGTCAACGTGCTGTTTGTATACTTCGTTTTTGGCAATAGGGTGAGTTTGGGTTTATACTCTATACAACTACAACCCGCCTGCCATCTACAGCTATTGATAACCATGCTCCAAGTTTTTGGGGGAAAACTACGAAAATGTACGACAAAGTTTGACACAATAAGAAACGGTGTACTCCAGTTTTATTTGAGTTTTGAAGATGATGCATGACAGCACCTTGAGTAGCTTAGTTACCGTTATTTTCATGATAAGGATAACGAAGGAAAGGAAGAACTAAATTATTTGAAATTAAGTTTTTCTTCTTTAGGAGATGGGAAGTGGGTTCTTGAGGGATATCATAAGCAGTTAAAATCTGAAGCAGGAAAGAATGTATTGCTTGACATTTTTTGCCATTCAGGCACATTACCATCTACCATCATCATAGGTACTAGGTACACAGATATATATGAAGAAACTACGTCGTCGTGTCGCGGTCGTAGGGTTAAGTCGTGGAATCACATTCAACGCTGATATTTCTTGTATCTGCATTTTGTGCATTGTTGAGACCATTGCATACTTTTATTGTTTGTCGTAAGCTTGTTAATAGGGAACAAATTAGTTTTTATCTCTAGAGTCTAGACCGTTCCTTAAGTGATAGATTGTTGGTTGACTTTATAGGTAACAGTGACTAAAACTTTAAAAGCCTTCTTGCCTGATGAGGACAACAACGATGACTTTTTAAAGCTACAATATTGCAATGAAATAAGGAGACATGCAAAAGAAGTTGTGTTGCTTAATTTTTTGATGGTAAAAGGTGAAGTGGCTCTGGTGTTGATAATGTTGTTGGGTATTACCAGAATTCCAGTGTGTATGAAGCAGATAGGTACTCTATTCAACCAGGACACGTTGTAGTATTCTTCACTTCCTTTAACAGCAGGTGTTTTCTATTTATTTGGGATTTTTAGGTAAGAAATTGACGATTGTTAATGTGAGAACGTCTTAGGGCTGGAGCAATCCTATTTTCCATTAATATTATGTACTCGGACTATGCCCCAGAGTTGAATGAATAATCTTCAGACCATTAACGTTGATGCAATTCAGGTCTTTTGCATTTTTTGTCAATGTTTTTTTTTTTTTTAATCTAGCTACAGTACGAGCGTGAAAGAAAATCGTTAACATGAAATAATTAAATCTTTCAAGTCATCGATTGTTTTTGTCTTGAAGACATTCTCATATTTATTACAAAATAATTATTGACTCTCGGTCTTTTTTGGCTCAATATTTAGTCACATTCACATTAGAGTTTGGATCATCGAAAGGACTCAACTCCTTGTAATAGATGCGGGGTGAGACGTAATGGTAGCAATTACGCGATTCCCACATCTCGATATCAACAAGGGGACATAGAAATCTCCTGATCAATGAACCGTCAACCAAATTGATCACATTGCGATCGACGCACGACACTTCTCTAGCATGCAAGATGTCCGCACATTCCAAGGTGCCAACATCGACTCGGACCTCTTCCTTGTTGTAGCGGCTACAATCGCAAGAGATTGCTAGATTCTTTCCGATTGTGTCTCTGAAAATCTTCTCATAAGTCCTTTGCTGCCAGCACAAAATATAGAGAACCAGTGGCAACACTGCCAAGAAGCCATCAGAGATGCCGCCTCTGAAGTGCTAGGGTTAACACGGCCACCACAACAAAACCCCTGGTTTGACGATGAGTGCCGGCGAGCACATGCAGCTAAACAAAAGGCATACAAAGCGGTGCTGCAAAGAAGGACACGAGCAACTCGTGAGCTCCATGAGGAGAAAAAGAGAGAGCAGCACAAACTTCTCAGAAAGAAAAACAGGAATAATGAGAAGCGCGCGATCGAGGAGATAGAGGGATGTCATAACAGGAACGAGGTTCAAAAGTTCTACAAAAAAAAACCCTCCAGGCTTATACACCCCGAACCGAAGCATGTAGAGACCATCATGGGAACATCGTAGTGGAACCACAGTCAGTGCTGAGGATATGGAAATACCACTTTTCCAAGCTGTATAATGGCGATGACGGGCAAAACTCCGCCAGCAATACAGAACTATTCAATTTTGGTGCAGCAGGCTAACAATTCCACCCACCCGACTTTGACGAAGTGAAGATAGCGTTATCTAAACTTAAGTCGAACAAAGCCACTGGAGCAGACGGGCTAGCCGCCGAACTGTATAAAGCAGCTGGAGATGATTTGGTTAGGAGCATGCACCAGCTCATCTACAAAATTTGGTCGGAGGAAAGCATGCCCGAGGAATGGAACCTCAGCATGGTATGCCCGATCCTGAAAGAAGGAGATCCTCTGAACTGCTCCAACTAATATATATAAGTCTCCTTAACATCGCCTATAAGATCTTGTCTGCCGTACTGTGTGAACGTTTGAAACCCTTCGTCAACAACCTGATAGGTTATCAGGTTGCTTCAGACCCGGAAAATTACCCATCGATCAAATATTCACCCTTCGGCAGATCTTGGAGAAGACCCAGGAACTTCAAGAAGAGCAATGCCTAGTTTTGGCATCCGAGAAAAACTCATCCGTCTGTGTAAGATGACAATGGAAAACTCCCGCTGTTCTTGACTCATTTGATGTCAAAAAAGGTTTTAGACAAGGCGATGGGCTGTCACGCGGATTCTTCAACATCATTGTTGAAAAGATTGTGCAAAGCTCCAACGTCAATACCATAGGCACAATCTTTCAAAAGTCTGTTTAGCTACTAGGATACGCAGACGACATTGACATAGTTGAACACAGCGTGAAGCGTTCGTGAGCCTTGCAACTGATTCATCCTCTCGAACAAGTATAAAGTGTCACTGTACAAAACCCTTTTCATCTCAGTCCTCATATATGGTGCAGAGACATGGCCCTTGACAACATCGGATGAAAGTTGCTGCGAGAGAAAAGTTCTTCGAGTTTATTTTTGGTCCAGTCTTTAAAAATGGAGAATGGAGACGAAGATTCAATCAAGAACAGTACAAACTATTCAGCAACACTGACAAGAAAAGTGAAGGTCTAACGATTAAAATAGTTGGGACATGAAGACCGAATGGATAATAATGCTGCGGCCCATAGAGTCTTCGAATCCAATCCGGAAGGACGCGTCGCAGAAGAAGAAGAGAGAGAAGAGTGACTCAAGTGGGACCACAGGGTAGAGGACCTCAACCAACTGGAGGCAGCTAGCTACGGCTCGAGCTGGCTGGAGACGCTTGCGGGATGAGGCCCTGGTCCATATCTTGGTCTATAGCGCCACCTTAAACAAACCTCTTTTTTCCCATTCAATAAACAAAATGAATGTTTTCGTTAGTACCTTTAAGTTCTTGTTTCTTCACATGAGGTATAAGCTAACACTTGCGTTTTTTCAACCATAACCGACACAAAGACGCATTCAAAAAATATTTTACATATTTTTCTTACATAGAATTGGTTTCATGCATATTATTCTGTTTTTAACCCTCAGACTTGTTCTTTTTACGTACTTATAACGAGCACCTATAAGTTGCCCCTATTCAATTGAAATGCTTCTTACAGTAATATGAGAACATGACCTATATTCTATTTTCAAGCTCTTTAACTCCCCTATTTGCCAATTGCGGTAACCTTCAAATGTCCTCTAAAAATATTACACAAAACAAAAACGTATCAATTTTTTTGTAAAGCGAAACTCCTTGCTAGAGGCGATGAATGAATTAAGAAGCGTATTCAACTGAAAGTCAACCAGGCCTCTGAACATATTAGATATTATTCCTAAATTTGACACAAAATGTCGACTTCTACCCGCTTGAAAACTTGTCTCCTTTTTCAATAATAACAAGTGCTCCAAATTTGAAAGCGTTTTGCCGGCATTAAAACAGTTTATTTTTGTATGTTACAACCAACCTCAACCTCCTTCAAGAACAGTCTTCGCGCGTTATTGAAATGAATGTGCACAAAAAACAAGTATACGTAAAGCTCTTTACGTATTTAGTAGGTACACACCAACTATATGAGAGCTTTAAGGCTTTATTAAACCTTCTTAATCCATAAAAATGAAAATAACAACTGAGATTTTGTTTTCAAAATTATTTCGCTTCTTTAATTCACAAAAGAATTTATTTTCATGAGGAGTGTCCAGCAGTCAACAAAGCTACCTCAGCTCTGAACAACTGAAAAACTCCAATAAAAAATCACAATCTCACTTCTCTCATAGCTTTTCATTGCTGAATATGGTTGGTCGGCCGGCGGCGGGCGGCGGCACCCTACCAAAAAAATATAAAAACAGCGCTCAAGCCCACGTCCCTCTTATGCCAAAGTTAGCGTCTTTCGCCTCAACACCAATGTATCTATGTAGATGTAGGTATTTACTGAAAATCCGAAAGTAGGTCATGCATTTCAAATAGATGCATGTCAAAACGTAGCATTGAATTGCGTCGTGTGTTCTATTTCTTGATGTTGCTCGCTAGCAGCTTTTGGCTTGGGCTTGGTATGTTCCATTGAAAAGCAGAGTTGTTATGTGATTGGTTTAATAATCTAGTGATACGAACCCCAAATCCAGTTTGAAGCAGGTATAAATGTATAATGTACAGAAATCAACCGGTGTACCTATATTCATCGGAGAGATAATTTGAAAAATAATAGGCGTTTTTCTTTTTTACATCTGAGCAGAGCCTGACCTGCCAAACTCAAAATTGTATTTCTTTTTCAAGCTCAGGTAAGGTTAGGTTAAAATGGCTGCAGGATCCACACACTAAGGCCGAAGGAAATGGTCCATTGTGATACCACATGAATCTAGAGGATTACTTCTTACAAGTCGAACCATTCTGAGCTTTTTATAAAGCCAAGAAGATATATTTATAGCTAGTTCACTCGGATTATCCTACAAATATTCTCCCAGATAAAGTTTGCGTCATAGGGAAAGAGCAGGGCATGTGCAGAAAAGGTGAGAGATTGTTTTCTCTTCTTCTTCGTCCATACAGCTCCAACAAAATTCATTTGAAACTACTTACTTACTTACTTAAGGTGGCGCTACAGTCCGTTGTGGACTTGGGCCTCAATCAACAGTCTCCTCCAGCTAGCTCGGTCCTTAGCTAGTTGTCTCCAGTTTTGCACTCCTAGTTGATTGAGGTCCTCTTTCCCTTGAGTGCGCCACCTGAGTCACGGTCTTCCTCTCCTCCTACGTCCCTCGGGAATAGTGTCGAAGGCTTTCCGGGCCGGGGCATTGGTGTCCATCCGCTCTAAATGACCGAGCCATCTCAGACCCTGGACCTTGACCCTTCTGGCTAGGTTCATGTTGTACAACCCGTAAAATTCGCTGTTATATCTTCTTCGCCACTCTCCTTCAATGCACACAGGGCCAAAGAACTTTCCTCTCGAAACAGCCTAAGGCACATTCATCCGATTTTTTCAAAGGTCCATGCTTCTGCAGGACTGGGATGATGAGGGTGTTGTACAATTTTACTTAAGTTGATCGAGAGAGGGCTTTTCCACTCAATTGCTTTCTTTGCCCAAATAAACAGTGATTAGCAAGAGTTATCCTTCATCTAATCTCGGCGCTGGTGTTATTGCTCGTGTTTATAGTAGAGCCTAGGTAGACAAGCTCCTCTACTACCTCGAAGTTGTATGCGTCCGACGTTCTGTCCGAGCCGTCGGTGTTGGGTGTCCTTCCTCGAAGGCAGCACATACTTCGTTTTTCCCTCATTTACCGCTAAATCCATTTTTGCCGCTTCTGTCTCGATTCTCACAAAAGTGCCATTGAAATCACGCTGTGTTCTTCCCATTATATCAATATCATCGGCGTACGCGCGAAGTTGAACAGATTTTTGGAAGATAGCGCCTCTGGTGTTGAAGGTGGAGTTCTTCTCAAGAACGATATTAAAGAAATCGCATGACAGTGCATCGCTTGAGGCTACACCAAGTCGTATTGTGCGTCTGCATAGGACAGTGTCCCGTAAGGACACCTATTAGGGAGCTAATATGAAATCTAAACAAGTATTTAGAGCGCTTCAGATCAAGTGACGGCCATATGAGCTTTTTGGCTGCGCACGTAGCTAAATTGTACCACCTAGACCTTGTTATCGTGAAGGCTGTTTCTTTTAGCAAAAGTTTACATATAGCTACCGGTATACCTATATTTTAACTTCAGGTGAGATAGGTGTGACGGTTCCATTTTTAGCGTGTTCGTCGGCTCTACAATTTCCCGTGATGTCTCTGTGGCCCGGCACCCAGCAGAATAAATAAAAAATAAATAGAGTTGCACGATAGCTCTTGAAGAGCCAAGGCCTAAGTGGCTTACTCTCATCAACAATTCTCTAGGTGCGTATGAAGAATTGAGGGGACCTACAGTTTAACGCCGGTTCCGAACGGCAAAGTTGAGAAACACTTTTTCATGACAGATGATACACTTGGAAGTTTTGTCAGTTCTTCGCAAGAGGCAGTGTCCGTGAAAGATGAAATAAAAACTATGGGTAGGACTTGGCACCCAGCACAGGTGAATATTAAATTGCTGCGCTATCTCCATAAGAGATGATCGACAATCGAGGGCCGTTTGATAGTTAGTTGAGACACCGTCGAAAGATATCAGAAGTTGATATCATGTTTTCTTTTAGCCAGGATAGAATAACCTCTTTGACCACCAACATTTGGGCTTGGAAGACGCTACAATGATTTGGGAGGCGGAATGAGAGGCTTAGATTAGGCATTTCTGAGTACACACCACTACCAACACCTTCTGTCTTCCAGACATTTTTGTCTTCCCATTCATCTCTGGATGGAGGAGACCGGGAAGTACTTTGTCAATGTAATTTGGTATAGAACCGAAGAAGTTACAAATGATGGAATGATGATGGATGGTGAGTCTCATACCTGTACTCGCTGACACTTGTTTTGCTGGGTGTCAGATGGAGGAGAGTGTCTAACGCTGCTGAGGTTGTGGTTCTCAATGCCCCACTTATGCAGAGCCATGCAGTGCTTTGAACTCTACTTAGTTTGTCTCAGTAGTTGAATTTCTACAGTTTAGTCCACCATATTGTTACCTTTGTTTACCTTTTGCTTTGTTAAATTTTATTTATATTTTTATATTTTTTTATTTGATTGTATCTTTTACAGTGGGTTTCAAAGCCCTTCGATTAGCAAAAGTTAACATATGTACATTTATTGAATTTAAAAAAACAAAAAAAAAACTTGAAACGAATAATAAATTAATACGGTGCAGTGCATTAACGCCCATGGTATTAACACCCGCGGGTGTTAATTCCAAAAACAAAAGGAACTAACCCCCGCGGGTAGTAATTCCTTTTTTAAATGGTACTAACACCCGCGGGGGTTAATTCCTTTTTTTGGCGGGCTTTAATTCCAATTTTAATTGGAAATAAAACCCACACGTGAAACAAATTTAAAAAAAACTCAATAACTTAATATGGTGACATTAAATAACGCATAGGGCCTTATTTCCATTTCTTAATAAACAAAAAATTAAGTTCCTGTATGTGTACACATTGAACGCAACTTCAAAAAAATCGTATAAATAAATAGGACCACGTTTCTTTATTAGCCGTCAGAGCAATCAATTTTTCAAAGCTGTTGAGGTTTCCTTTTATTTGGAAAATCACACTACACATCCTGTTATGTAAATAAAGATTCATTTTCAACATCTTATTGAATTTCGACTGAGAATGAGGCCGATACGTAAAATTCAAGATCGATTTGATTTTATTGCGAGCGAAGCGAGCGGAAAAAATTTTGGCCAAAAGAGAATCAATTTGGGGTGTGAAAATAAAAAAATTCGCGCGAATTTTTTTATTTTCACACCCCAAATTGATTCTCTTTTGGCCAAAATTTTTTCCGCTTGTGTCCATCCATATTTCTGATGCAGCTTTTAATGGAATTGAAATAGCTCTGTTATTTTAAGTGACAAATAGTTGCAATAAGACGATATTGGCTTCAATAATTATAGTGTGCTTGTAGAATACCGTACAGTTACCGAACTTTGACATCCCAGAGTGCAGAAGAACGTTTGCATTGGAAAATGTTGTCTTAACACTTAACGTCACATAGATTTAGAACATGCTGTATGTTTCAGCCGATATGCACAGAAAAAACACCTTGAAAATATGTTAAAACTGTCCACTTATTTTATTATTATTCTACAAAGTTTATAAAGTTAATTGCGAAGGTCGGAAGCCTTGAATTTGATTTCTGGACTAATGACCCATCATAGTGGGTAAGTAGTCCAAACATGAAATTCGCGCAAGTGTTCATGTTCACACCTGAGGGTGAAATGATCACTTCCAAAAAATAATAACACTCGCGGGTCTTATTGCCACTTCCAAATGGCATTAGCACCCGCGGGCGTTAATTCTTTTTTATGGTGGGCTTTAATGCCAATTCAAAAAGGAATTAACAGCCGCGGGGGTAAATTCCGTTTGTTTTTGGAATTAACACCCGCGGGCGTTAATGCCATGGGCGTTAATTCACTGCACCAATTAATACATTGAGTCAGATCAAGCAAGATAAGGGAATAAGATAACTTTACATGAGTATTGGTCGGTATATGCGAGGTTGAAAACCCCATTTGCCTCCTATGGCTTTCGTGCAGAAGAAAGCGAAAGAAACATCATCGGCATACGGATTCACTCTGTGGCTTTACTTCTCGAGGGATATTAGCAGTTCGTAAACTACTATGTTCCACAGGAGAGGGGACAAGACACCACCTTGCGGAGTACCTCCGCTGACAGACATTCTCATACAAAAATCCCCCATCTTAGAGTTGATGATCCTGCTTTTAAGCATTAGATTAATCAATTCACAAAGTGAGTATTCGACGTTCAGGGCCGTCATAGCAGGAGTGATTGAAAATGTGTCAGCGTTGTTGAAAGCGCTCGCAATGTCCAGGAAGGCAATCATAGTGTATTCCTTTTGCTCTAGGGAGTAATCGATAGTTCTTGCCAGAGTATGCATATGTTTCTACCGATTTCCCTTTGCAGTAAGCATGCTGAGACATAGATATTCTCTAATCAATGCTGTTTTAAGAAAGAATGACGATAGGCTAATAGGTCTTACATCTTTAGGGTTGAGATGCGAGCATTTGCCGCCTTGTGGATGAATACAACCTTTAATACACTCCACCGCTGAGGTATGGACCAGAGGTATGGACCAGACTGCTATGATTTTATCTGGACCTGGAGATTTGTAAGGTTCGAAACCATTCAGAGCTCATGTCAATTTTTGTAACTACAGATTTGGGGAATGTTAAATTAATACCAGACCTGGGAGGGTTTGTTGTATTAACGGATTTGGAGCTATCTGGGAAATGCGTGTCCAGTAGCAGGTTTAGCGTTTCTTCGCAAGAGTTAGTCCATGTACCATCTGAGTTTTAAATAAGATTACTGGGCATGATTGGATTTGTCGAGAGAATCTTTCTTGATCTCGATGCTTCCGAAGATTCTCCTATTGAGCTACAGAAGGATCTCCATGAGGATCTCTTGGCTAATCTCAGTTCTTTTTTATACTTTTTGAGGGATTCCTTATAGGGGGCATCTAGACCTTTTTGCAAGATTGAAAAGTCTTCTACAACCTTGTCTAAGTGATTCTAGTTCTGCAGCCCACCAGTATGGTTTCCTCTTTCCCCGCTCTGTAGTAAGGGGACAGGCAGTTCCCATGGCTTTATTGAGGGCTGCTGTAAGCTCATCGACTTTTTGGTCGAGTTCAAGAGCGCATAAGGGAGATCAAAAAGTTCTGGTTTAATCAGACTTTTAGGGTTGGTCTTATATTAAGGCCAATCTTTCTTCCGTTAATTCCGGAATTGGATAGGTTTTGGGGACTCTTCAATAAGGGTGAATTAGATGTATCTATGGTCGGAGAGCGAGTGCTCCTTTGATACTCTCCAATTCAATATTTTATTCGAGAGATGTATCAGGACAAGAGTGATGTTAGTTAAGAAGGTGGGTTCATTACCTACGTTACTTACTACAAGCACAAGGTTAGTTTTTAAAATGTAATCACCATTTGTCATTGATGTCGGTACTACCCCACGTAGTGTCACAACCGATAATGATGTTGGTTTTACGTCTTGTCTATTCAGCAAAGGTCATCTCCAAAGTGGTACCAGGAAGTGGGCCCTGGTGGTCGTGGCCCAAATACGCTGATACCAGCCAGCAGGTATTGTTGTTAATTACCAATCTGGCTGTGGTGACATCTTTATGTTTATCAATGAGATTAGGAAGTAAAAATACATTTATACTACTTTTTACTAGTATGCAGGATCTTGGGTTACGCATATAGAACGTATTAACCAGGAGTTCTCAATCCTCTAACTAAGGATTTCACATTAGCTTCTGAAGTAGGTTTTGGAGGCTCCCACGAAGCGTCTACCTCATCGTTTAGTTTCGAATCCTTATCTTATCACTCCTTTGTTTCCTGCCAGAAAACCCACAGAGTCTTTATTGATTACAATAATAGCACTTCGATAAAGGCCCTTCGGCTCCACCAGTTTCGCGATCTTCTAGTCGTGGCAAGAGAGGTGCGGGTTGCTGAGCCTGATCATCCCATGGATGCCTTTTATACATGAGGGTTCCATTTTGAGATACATGCGCGAGCTCGGAGTCTTCAAGGAATGTCCTCCTTAGCAACAACCTCGAGTCTTGCGCCTGGCCAAACTTCACCCAGCACGCTGACAGCAAGCGTATATAGATGGCGCGACCTTTGATCGTGACAAGGAGAGGTAATAAGAAGTAATCGAGCCACTTATATTACTCCTATCAATGAGCGCAACCACGATTTGTTTTGCTCCTTGAGTACATCAGTAAATGGTTTAGTAAGAGGTATCCTTGGAATGTTGGGAGTGCTGGATTTATGCACTTTATGTTTCTTGGGAACGGTAGTGAACTCCTCCAGATTCCTTTCTCGCTTTGGCATGGATTCGCAGCTGGTCTTGGAGTGCGAAAATGGATGGTCAGCGTTGGCCAATAATCGGAAGAAGAGTTGAAGACGGACCGTACCATGATCCCGGTATTGGCACAGTTGAAGACAAAAACTCCAACGGCCAGGTCGGCGATGAAATTGATTGTAAATATGTATTAAATCTAGTAAAAGTAGAAAAAATTAATTAATAAGAAGTTTGTTCATCAAGATTCGCGTAAGTTTGGAGTTTCATAAATTACGTCTACTTTAAGGTAAGCACTTCTTCATCATCTTACCCTTCCTTATGACTGAAAGTTATAAATTCCACTAGCCGGCGTTTTAAAAATCACCGTCTCGATAACTAACACCCCAGCAACCTAAAAAATACGAATAGCTCACGCTCACGGGTGCATTCCAAATAAATATTAAGTGCATACATACCGAAGCCAAAACGCCAAATCATTCCCTAGGCAAGCCAAGTGACGACATATAGGTTGGTATAAAACTAAAACGACGACTAAGCGCACATTAAAATCCAACAAGTGGAATTCCTAGCCGAATTGTATGCATACAAACTTTTGTAGCTTTGGAGAAGCGTGGGCTTCTCCATTACCACATAATACTCCTTCAACCCCCCCAGCTCTACAATGTTTTTGGCTATCCATAAACATTCACCAGGTGCATATGCGATTCGGCTGCCGTCGTCAGTTGAGCTGAGCAATTTTAATTATTCTCCTAGCTGATAACACATTACAGGTTACGGCCAGCAAAACAGCACAGTCTTCAGTATGTCTATCTGTGGATCTGATCTGGTGAGTGAGGCTACTATGAATTGTATAACCAGTTCACGTTGCGTAATGCATAAAAATCGAAAGCCGTTTGTGCTATAGGTAATGCCAAAGCCTTTGAGCACAGCAGTCATTTGACAAAACATCGTTGCTGGTGTGTTGACGTTTGAGAGCACGCTTCTTCGACTCCCATGTCCCACAGGTCTGTTCTCATTGTGGCGTTGTTAAGTTGTAGGTGCACAATGAAACTTCATTTTCGCTTTTCAATCTGGATTACGACAGCAAGGCAACCGAGTGGTGGCTAATTGTGGTCTGCCCACACAGGTGCGCCTCGTTGGAATGCACCAGTTTTATGGTGTTGTTGATAAATAGGAACGATGTTATTTAAATTTCACTTTTCTTCACTGAAGACGAAGAGTGCTATAGTAGTACATATTTTATGACATGTGTCCATCGTCGACGACAAAAAAAACGTTACCGTAAGCCTAGAAAAACCTGATCCTATGCATAAATCAGGATTTCGGTTTGTGAAAATTTGGCGCTCGTTTGTGACGTCTGCTCGTCAACGTTTTTTACAAAAGAAAATGTTTACAAAACAAATGAATATTCTTATGGAAACATAAGACTTAACAATTTGAAGTAAAGTAACTTAACGTAAGTAACGTGAGTTGGAAACATCAAAATGCTAAGCTTTATCGCATACATATATACTTCAAAAAACAAAATAACAAAAAAAAAAAGAGTGGCTCGACAGCTCTTTAAAGAACCAAGGCCTAAGTGACTTAATCTCATCAACAATTCTCTGAGTGCGTGTGAAGTATTGAGGGGACCTACAATTTAACGCCGATTCCGAACGCCGAACAGCAAAGTAGAGAAGCACTTTTTCATGAAAGATTGATACTCTTGGAAGTCTTGTCAGTTCTTCGCAAGACGCAGTGCCCGTGAAAGTTGAAATAAAAACTTCATGGGCCCGAGCAGTATTCGAACCCACAAGGTTCTGCTAAGCAGCAAATGCACCCCTGTCCCAAAGAAAAACATTACGTAATTCGTAATTCGTTGTTAGAGAATTAATAACCAAAGCCAAAATTTGTTTGTTTCTTCATTATTTTGCTGGTAAATGTTTAAACAAAATTAATCTTTTGTTCTTCGTTTACAAGCAATAGGCAGACAGAAACAGATGTAGCTTTCACTCAAATTAGTAAAGTAAACAACTGTGGATCCTCAAACGGTTGGGACGGCCGGTGGCGGGCCCGGGCGATTGGTATGGATGGTGGTCTACAATGAAGAAGTCCTGGGGATTGTATGTTTTCATTAAGATTGGACCGGATCTGAATGGGACAAAGCTCTCTTGATTTATCTATCTGAGATTTAGACGTAACGATGTCTGGAGACGACAAGAATAAAATCGAAATTGACCGTTGCGTAGAAATAAAACTTCAGTCGTTGTTCAGACATGATTGGAGAAGGAAAAACAGATTTGTGGACCATGAAAGATTCAATGAATTGCTGGTACTGTGCCACTATAGCAAGATGTCATTTCGTATGCACCATTTGTTGCAGAACACTTCTTAATTATTTATTTTTTATTACGAATCTATCATTCCGAAACTATATGTAGGCGTGTATTTAGAGTAAGACTTAATTGAAATGTTAATTAGCTACTCACTTAAGGTGGCGCTACAGTCCGGGGTGGACCTGGGCCTCAACCCACAAACCTCTGCAGCCAGCTCGGTCCCTAGCAAGCTGTCTCCAGTTTTGCACGCCGAGTTGGTTGAGGTCGTCTTCAAGTTGCGCGCGCCACCTGAGCCTTGGTCTTCCTCTACTACGCCTTCCCTCAGGGGTGGATTCGAAGACTTTACGGGCCGGAGTATTGGTGTCCATCCTCTCAACGTGATCATAAGCCATCTGAGTCTTTGGACTTTCACTCTTTAAGCTAGGTCAGTGTCGCTGTACAGCCCGTACAGTTCGTCGTTAAATCTTCTCCTCCATTCACCGTTTATGCAGACAGGACCATAGAACTTCCGTAGAACGTCACCTTAGTTGTTCGGGAGAGGGCTTTACTACTCAGTTGTTTTCTTAGCCCGAAGGAACATTGATTAGCAAGAGTTATTCATGCTGATGTCGTTGTCCGTTTTGATAGCGGTACTAAGGTATACAAAGTCGGTGTTGAGTGTTCTTCCTCGATGACAGCATTTATTTTGTTTTGCCCTCATTGACCACTAAACTCATTTTTCAGCCTCTGTCTGTATACTCGCAAAAGCACTGTTGACATCACGCTGCGCTCTCTCAATGATATCAATGTCATCAGTGTAAGCGAGTAGTAGCACAGACTTCTTGAAGATAGTGGCTCTAGTGTTGTAGGAGTTCTGCACTATGATGTTAAAGAAGTCGCATGAGAGTAAATCACCTTGTCTAAAGCCTTCTTTGACAACGAATGCATCGGTGAGGATATGAGTTGGTGCATGCTCCTTACCAAGTCATCACCGGCTGCTTTGAAGAGTTCGGCAGTGATGCCATCATCTCCCGGGGCGTTGTTGTTTTTAAGCTTAGATATTGCTATCTTCACTTCTTCAAGGTCGGGTAGACGGAAATCTTATGGCTTGCGTCGTCTTCATTAAATCGTTCATTCTGCCTGGCAGCGGAAATCTATTTGTCATCGCCGTTGTACAGTGGTCCTCCCATATCCTAAGCATTGACTGTGACTCTACTGCGATTATTCCCTGTTGGTCTTTACAAGCTTCAATCCGTTCTCGGTAACCTTGAGAAATTCGTTTCAACTCTTGGTAAAACTTCCGAACCTCATTCCTGTTTTTTAGTCGCTCAATATCCTCGAACGATCGCTTTTCATGTTCTCTCTTTTTCTTTCTGAAAATCTTGTGTTCTTCTCTCCTCTTCTGCTCGTAGAGCTCCCGAGCTGATCCCATCCTCCTGTGCACTGCTGCTTTGTATCCTTCTTGCTTGGTTGCATTTGCATGTACCTGCCTGCATTCTTCATCAAACCAGGAGTTTCGTTGTGGTGGCCGCGTGAAACCCAGCACATCAGAGGCAGCATCTCTAATGGCTTACTGACAATTCTGCCACTGGTTCTTAATACTCGATGCTGGCTGTAGCGGACTTCTCCTGAGGTTACTTGACACTCGGTCGGAAAAGGATCTGGTGATCTTTTTCGATAGTAGCCGTCCTACGTCATACTTTCTTCTAGCACTTCCTGTTTTTGGCCTTGGTCGAGATATCTGCTGCACTACCTTGGCTACAACAAGTTAGTGGTTCGAGTCGATGTTGGCCCCTGGCCTCGGCTAGTTGTTCGGCTGCCCGTGGTCTGTTAATGGACCTAACATTCCACGTGCAGATCTGAATCTCGTTGTCCTCATTTCGTTTGCATGTCAGTAAGTTTGTCATCAGTAAGTCCGTCCGTATCCAAGGCTTGTTGTTGCTTCGCAACTAGCTTGCCTTTATGTGATTGAGAGGTCCCAAAGCACGAACAATAACCTAGAGTGTTAGGTCCTTATTTGAACTTCAAGGGCAAAGAGCCGGATAAAACGCTTCTTATCGGCATGAGCTCCAAATATGTCGAAGTAGCCCGTTTTAGGTCTTCAGTTTCACTGAGTAGTTCAATCTAACTGAAACTGTAGACGCCACCGTTGACTCCATCCTGCGAATTCCTTCGCTGCCGCCTGGAAAAAGGAGTAGTGCCTCATTTAGAACACTCTCCCCGCCTTCTCCCGTTAGCTGTCGCCAAAGCCTTCCATAGGGGTTTTCACCCTATCCCCACCTAAGGTACTAGACACCCAAGGGTCACCATCGTGAAGGTGAGAGTAATACTTGGTATACAGAGGTTGTTGAGGACTCATGGGTTCTCATGAGTGCCATTTGAAGCACCAATTGATATGTTAATACATTTTTTCGAACTCAGAGGGAGCTGAATGGCAAGTGTCAAAATTTGTCAGTTTGTTTGCTGAAAGCAATTGAATTAAAATCAATTGACAGTAAAATCGAGTTTAAACCTGGATCGGGGTCTTGATATTTTGTTTACTTTACTTTACTTGATAGTCACAATAACACAAGGGGTGAAGTAGAAGAATTGTGTTTTTTTTTTCAACGAAGCCTAGTGAGTTGACTTGTGTCAGCGATTTTAGACGCAAACTTGTAAATATTGTAAAATTCGTTTCACAGCAAAAGTTTCTCCTCTTGGTAAATTAGTCTTTTCAATCCTTAAAACTTCTTTGATAAAAAAAAAAAATAAAAAAAATAACTGTTTCCGCCCGGGATCGAACCGGGGGCCTTCCGCGTGTTAGGCGGATGTGATAACCACTACACCACGGAAACCAATGAAGTTGGTAACAAAAAATGAAATCTTCTAGTGTGAAGGATATTTTTGATAGACAAAACAATACATAAGTATGTATGTATAAAGACTGAGGTTGTTACGAGAGGTGCAAATCCAAAATAATGTCTTTGCCGTCATTACACAAAAAGTCAATGTTAAAGCTTTAACAATTTAAAACAAATACAATAACTAGTTTATGAGAATGACGAAATAAGTTCTTGCTTTAGTTAAAAAAATGTATATGCAGGGTGATTCACGAGCGTTGTGCCAAAAAGCTAGAGCGTGTAGGTTGAGTTGAGACAAGAAAAAAATCGTATGGGAGGGGGGGTCTATTCCCCCCTCCGTTTAGCCGGGTGGGGCAATTTTCTGAAAAATTGACTTATTTTATAAAAAAAATATTAAAAATCAACGGCTTCGTTTACAACACCGTGTTGTACCTTTTTGAAAAGCCAGAAATATCTTCTTTCATTTTGTTTTTAAATTAAATTGTTTTAACGAATAGTTTAAAAAATATTAATTTTCAAACTCAAAATTTTCAAAAAAAAAAAAAAACAAAAAAATCATTTTTGAACCAAGTTTTTTTCAAAATTTTATATATTTAAGTACTAATTTTGTTTTAAAAATTCAATGCCATTGTTAATTTTTAGTCGAAACAACAGAAAACCGGATGCAAAAATGTCTTTTCGTTTTTGAGAAATAAAAAAAACCATGACCACTTTGTTCTAAAAGAAAATCTTTGTTTTTATTTTTACCTATCTCGACTTTTAGTTTTATTAATTTATTATGAAACATTAACCTTTCTTTTAATATTTGTAAACTGAAAACTGACCTGTAATTTTTCTTATTATGCCTGGGGGCCGCTGCCACCTGTCGGTGAAGGGTTCTACCTGCTAGGAGCTTAAGATGATTAAACCGCAATTTTTCTTGAACGAAAAGACCTAAAGGTGAATAAAAGGCATCACATATTTAGTAAACAACCATTTCCAATTGAAATATTGACTCATCAACACATAACAATGTCAAACTCATACTCTCGAGAAGAGTTAGCGGACATGCACTTCTGCTACGGTTTATTGCTTTTTCATTAAAAAAAAATTGCGGTTTAATCATCTTAAGCTCCTAGCAGGTAGAACCCTTCACCGACAGGTATAATAAGAAAAATTTCAGGTCAGTTTTCAGTGGTTATCAATGAACAAAATGATTAATCCAGGGAAAATCCAATACTTTTCTACTTTATTGGGGCCTCATAAAATTCCAATTACAAATATTAAAAGAAAGGTTAATGTTTCATAATAAATTAATAAAACTAAAAGTCGAGATAGGTAAAAATAAAAACAAAGATTTTTTTAGAAAAAAGTGGTCCTGGTTTTTTTTTTTATTTCTCAAAAACGAACAGACATTTTTGCATCCGGTTTTCTGTTTTCGACTAAAAATTAACAATGGCATTGAATTTTTAAAACAAAATTAGTACTTAATTACACAAAATTTTGAAAAAACTTGGTTCAAAAATTATTTTTTTTTTTTTTGAAAATCCTGAGTTTGAGAATTAATATTTTTTAAACTATTCGTTAAAACAATTTAATTTCAAAACAAAATGAAAGAAGATATTTCTGGCTTTTCAAAAAGGTACAACACGGTGTTGTAAAAGAAGCCGTTGATTTTTAATATTTTTTGTTATAAAATAAGTCAATTTTTCAGAAAATTGCCCCTCCCGGCTAAACGGGGGGGAGGGGGATAGACCCCCTCCCATACGATTTTTTTCTTGTCTCAACTCAACCTACACGCTCTAGCTTTTTGGCACAACGCTCGTGAATAACCCTGTATAAACATTAAAAACGAAAAAAAAAAAACAAAATTACTATCTTGGGAAAAATATATAATTCGCAGTTTTGTTCCACTATTTGCGAAGACATATAATATGACTTTTAAGCTCAAAGCACCATTCACATGAGCACGAACAACGACCAACGAATGAACGAAAATTCGTCCATTTTGACATTTCTTTCACATGAAGCACTATTCACATGAGCACGACCAACGAACGACGAATGAATGAAGAAAAGTGATTTTAGATACGTTTGGAGCCGTATTTCCTTATACATTGTCAACAAAACGATAAAAAGTGTAGTTTGTGTTTGATTTGCGATGCACAAATTAAATTTTTAATTTCAAATGTTAATAAATTAGAGAAAACAACTTTATTCGTCGCGAAAATAATTGTAGTTGATACGAACTGCCAAACTCTATTCGCGTTCCACATCATCCACACTCCCGACGAACAAAATATTCGCGCGCGTCTAACCTCAAAAATCATTCTTCCCTTGTGTTTTGGTTGTTCATTCGCTCATGTGAAAGAAATGTCAAAATCGACGAATTTTCGTTCATTCGTTGGTCGTCGTTCGTGCTCATGTGAATAGTGCTTGAAAGTTTTTAATTCGTCGCGAATGAACAACCAAAACACAAGGCAAGAATGATTTTTGAGGTAATACGCGCGCGAACATTTTATTCGTTGGGAGTGTGGATTGTATGTGGATCGCGAATTGGACTTGCCAGATCGCAACGAACAGATCTGAATTCGCGACGAATATTTTATTTTCCCGTATTAATACATTTAAGGTTATTTAAGATCAAATTTTTATATTTTAAAATCTTCAAAAACTATATTTCAATCATTTTGCTAAATATTAGCAAGATTTGAGTTCGGTAAGGTAATTTAAACCATATTTCTTCACCGACGGGTCGTGCGTCGGTCGTTCTCATGTGAACAGTCATTTAGAGAACAAAAAGGATGACATACAAAATCGTGAAACGTTCCACATTTTTATAGAATATTGAATTTACCTTCTCAATATTATTTTGATTGTTGCCTTTGTGCACATCACTACCATGATGAAAAAGTGGCTTCGCTTAAGTTGTGAGACCAGTAAGGCGACGAAAAATAAGTGATCTATAATAAGAGCTAAGTTTCGCTCGTTGGCCTTGCTAAGGTCTATTGAAGAAAACACGAAATTTCAATGATAGGTCTTCTGAACCTAATAACAAATTCTTTATTGGAAACACTTAATAACTACAACTTAAATATAGAAAATTATTCAGTTTTGCTTAAATTTTATTGAACTTGCCGAAGCAGATATCCGTCGGTGTCATTTCCGGTGTGTTCGGATATAGCTTTTGGATTCCGCTTGAGGGATGTCCGGTTACTTGCTGCGTTTACTGGCGGTAGGGCTTCCGCTTCTGGTTTTCCTGTTCCTGTTTCCGTTTGAGCCGTTGGTAATTCTTCACTCCACCGGTTTATTTCCGGGGGATCAGAAGGTACGTTTACGGCCCCAGCACGCAGCAGGGCAGGCAATAGCTCTGGTGGATTGCAGGTATATTTAAGGCTCCTGGTGGCACTACACGGCAGGCAATAGCTCTGGTGGATCGATAGGTATGTTTCAGGCCCCTGGTGGCACTCAGCACGACAGGCAATAGCTCTGGTCGATCAGCAGGTTTATTTACGGCCCCTGGTGGCACTCAGGACAAATTTCTTTCGATGTTTAAAATCCCTTAATACTGGTGGGGGGAAGCTTTCACAAAGAAATGGATGTTGCGGCACGATCGGTATTCGGGACAATTTCCTTCGATATTAAAACCCCTTACCACCGGTGGGGGGAAGCTTTAATAAAGAAATGGCGTTCGGAGGTGGAAATGACCAAAACCACTCGAATGGGAAACCAAAGTTGAAATGATAACTAATAGTAGTGACGAAAAGTAGTGGTAGTGGTGATTTTCCTACGAAAGTACTAATCCTCATATAAACTTTACTACTAAAACCAAGTGTGAATTGTATGAGTGCCAAAGTTAAACTCTCCTGTGACTTGGTTTCATTTGCTTATGTGATGTGATGTTACAGAGTAACGTGAACACTGCTATGAACCCCAACCCACCTTTATGTTTTTGGGTTGATTCTTGATGAGTGATGACATTTCTTCGTGAAAATAACTTGCACACTACAGATGTTTGACACCGCTGTGATTTGATTTTTTCTTTTGTATTTGTTTTAATACTAATAAATAAATTAATTATTTTAAGTGCAGCGGTTACTTCACATCACTGCATATCTGCACAAAAAATATTTTTGTATTGAATAGTCCATTTATCGAAGAAGGGTTTAAGATATACAACGTTACGCTTATGAAAGCATCAGTAAAAAGTGTAGCTAAAACGGGGAAAATTATACATATATGAAGGCATCGAGTTAAGGATAATTTCGATTTAGAGAGTCCACTGTTTTAAAATAACTGCAACAAAATTCCCATGCGGGCATGATGCACAAGTCGAAGACGCAATTCTGACCGGTGGATGAGGTAAGAGGCAACTACTAGTAAATAATAAAATCAAGCTCAAATATAATTTAAATTCAAATAAAAAATATTACATTGCAACTATTTATAAAACATTTTATTATTTTTATTATTCCGAATACATAGGTACGCTTAGATTTATTAATAATTCTTAAACTTTAACTTAGAACTTCACTTTCATTATAAATTTTAATGTACTAACATGCATTATAATACTATGTAAAATATATTTGTTTGTTATTTGTGTTTTTTTTTTTTTTTGTAAAAATAAACATTTATTAAAATTATCATTGCAATGGATTTTATATTTATTTTTTTTCAAAATTTTTATACTTACTTTTGAAATATAATTTTCGAACTAATATATTTACAAATAATACAAAAAAAATGTTGTTGATTAAAACTCAACGAAAGAAATCTTTGGTTTTACAATTAAAATACCTTAACTTGCATTTCGAAGCGATATAATATTTGTGACAAATATTTAAACAAAGAAAATGTGGTTTTCGTGTTTTAATTTCTAATTTTTATTTTATTAGTCTTTGTCATCTAAAAGTGTGTCCTCACTAAACATTGCATATTACTGATTCGATAAAATAATTTAATGCAAACATACCGAATATACTTGCACATTAGAAATCATTTTTGTGTTTTTAATATCTTAAGTGGTTTTTGTGTTTACTTAAGCTTAAAATTTTGTCTAAAAAATTGTCATTAATGTAATGCAAACGATTTTTGTTGGGCAAGTATTTAATGAAAATGTCGAACGTATTTTATCATTGAAAAATCTTTTGCTTAACAGAACAGCTTTTAAATTTGTTTTAAATTTGTGTATTTATTTTTAATTGAACAAGTTTATTTATTTAAATTGGTAGAAACGCGTCTACTTTGATTATTGTTTTAAGTTTTTTTATTAAAATAAATAATGAAATTTATTTTGAGTCATTTTTTGTTGTATGTTAGCTGAATTTATAACCCTGCATACG
>CAKKXW010000005.1:44644267-44673368 GCA_920937365.1 Sphaerophoria rueppellii
TGTTCTGTTAAATCTTGAATTGTTTTTGGCATAACGAATGTCAAGGAGTTACGCAGGCTTATATCAGAAATACAACCTATTACTATTCTAACAGTGGTCTCCTCAGTCAAATCAAAACTCAATCTGTTTATTTGGGCTACTTTTTCCATGACAAAGTCAGCATACGATGGAAACGTTTCACTTTCTATATTTGCCACGCTTCTCAGCAGCTCAATTACATTTGATGCGCTCGAGAATGTGTTTATCAGTGATGCAGATAAATCTTGCCAAGTATAAATTTGATACCCATGCTTGTCATACCACACCTTAGCCCTCCCCATCAAGGCTAACCTCACTCTGGGAATGATGTCAAAGTCGGACATTTTGTCGCGTTCCACCCTCGTTTTGATGTCTGAACACCATTTATTTATGTCTACTCTAGAGTGATCTGGGTCAAAACAAGGGAAACCCACATAATCATCTCTTTCCTGACGTTGTGTTGCCTTTAAAATTTGATTGATTGCATCTACTGTTATACTTATTACTAATTGCTGCTCCTTGCCTCTATCCCCAGTGTCTTCATTTTCGTTTAACATTTGGAAGAATAGGAAAATCGGAACGAACTCACCAATATAAAGTCAGCAGCTCCAATTTGGACTTGATTTTATTTTTTTTTTATTATTATTCTTATTATTTAAGCTTCGTTGGTTTATCCCACTTCTGATGATAAAAAATATTTTTTTTATTTTCTCCGGGTTTTTTCTGTTCACTATAAAGATAAATCTTAGAACTGTTTTCACTACTTTTGTAAAAGATTCTGTGCCAAGTCTTAGTTTGGCTAGCTTCCTTCACAGTCCAGACGATACTGAACTCCAGAAGCACAGATTCTCTTTTTTATACCGTTTTACGTTGACATTTCAATAGAATTATTCTCAAACATAATTCGATCAAATCTTCACTAAATGTTCAAGTAAAAATTATTCAAAGTGTTTTCGATCTCTAACATACATATATGAAGGCTTCGAGTTAAGGATAATTTCGATTTAGAGAGAGTCCACTGTTTTAAAATAACTGCAACAAAATTCCCATGCGGGCATGATGCACAAGTCGAAGACGCAATTCTGACCGGTGGATGATGTAGAGGCGAACGAAGTCGCGGGCAACTACTAGTAAATCACCCTTATTATAACAGGCGTTTTACTAAAACGACATTTGTCACTTTTTGTGGCGAGTCACTTTCTTGGCGTTTTAGAGCCGGTATTGCGTTGCTTAAACGCTATGATTTTCATTCCACACACATTCCACATAAACAGCTGACTTTGACAACTTGATAAACACAAGAAAAATTTTTTGTTTTCAAAATTATTTTCAATTTTGTAGGATTTCTTCTTCTCCTGTGTTTATTTTCAATTTAACAATTTGTTCGCTTAAAATAAGTACAAAATGAATAGCATTGCATTGTTTGTGTTGTTAAATAATCCAGAAGAAGAAAATAACAGAGAACGTATCAGTATCTGGGAAATATCCCCAAGGTCTCTCAGAACTCCCACAAAATGCCTTAAGTAAGCTAACAAAGTGGGCTAAGCAGTGTGGCTTGGACGTCAATCCACATAAAAGAGAATTAGTACTCTTTATGAGAAGGTACAAAATTCCAGATGGTTCAAAGACCGACTACGGCATTGGAAGTGGTATCTACACGAAATAACTGCATCTCAGTCTATCATATAGACTTCCTTATCAATGTAGCGTGTTCTTGGCAAAAGTACTGGCTATAAAGGAGACGCTATCATGGCTCAGAGAAAACGTTATATCTTGAAGGGATATACGTATATTCTCGAACAGCCAAGCCGCTCTCAAATCTCTCGCGTCTGTCTCCACAAACTCTCAAATAGTCCACGACGGTCGATCATCTCTAAATGAGATGACGGAACAGTTTAACATTCACCTCTTTTGGGTGCCGGACCACAGAGACATCCAGGGAAATTGCAAAGCCGATGAGCTCGCCAAAAACGGAAAACTTCTGCCTACTATTAGACAAAGACATAACAGGGACACCACTTGCTACATGCAAACATCTTCACAAAAAATATGCTCTAAAGGCAACAAATGCACCACAGTACAGCACAGCTGCATGAGAAATATCAGAACAGTTTAGAACGCAAAATGTGTTGTACCTAAAAAGATGAAACAGAAAATCCTGTCCTAAACAGACTCAATGAACACCAAAACAGAACAGTTTGGAACAGCAAATATGTCAATGAACACCAAAAAGCTGTACTTTTCTGTTCCAAACTGTGACAAAGTGTGCAAAACAGTGTCGCTGAACATAGATACCTAACAAAAACTGGACAGCCACTCCAACCTAACCTAACCTAAATATACTGGCCTCTGTTTTTCCTCACCTTCTGCCAGTCCTTTTCGGTTCTAGTCGGCGGTCCCGAAGAATTGAGGGTATTCGCAACCGATTCCCATTTTTGTTTTTTGTCATCTGTTTGGGGGACGCCCCTCTTGAAATTCCAAAAGCCGCTTCATTTGGTCCGGATTCGTAACTTTCACCCTAAGCAAACAAAAAATAAGTGAACACAGATGAAAAACAGAAAGAATTGTGAAAATCTTACATTTTTGCTGTATTTTTGCACAAGGCGTTTGATTATTTGCAGCCGCCAGAAATTAACGTTTTACTTGTCGTTTTGGAATACTGAAACGACAACTGCAATATGAATAAGAATGACATTTGTCGATCAAAAATTTAGCATCCACTGAACGCCAAATGTCAAGTAGCGTAACGCTAAGTAAAACGCTTTCATAACGACTATCACAATGCCAAATTGATTGAACGACAATTGTCATTCAAACAAAACGCCTGCTACAATAAGGGTGAATAATAAAATCAAACTCAAATATAATTTAAATTCAAATAAAAAATATTACATTGCAACTATTTATAAAACATTTTATTATTTTTATTATTCCGAATACATAGGTACGCTTAGATTTATTAATAATTCTTAAACTTTAACTTAGAACTTCACTTTCATTATAAATTTTAATGTACTAACATGCATTATAATACTATGTAAATATATTTGTTTGTTATTTGTGTTTGTTTTTTTTTTTTTTTTTTGTAAAAATAAACATTTTTTAAAATTATCATTGCAATGGATTTTATATTTTTTTTTTTTCAAAATTTGTATACTTACTTTTGAAATATAATTTTCGAACTAATATATTTACAAATAATACAAAAAAATGTTGTTGATTAAAACTCAACAAAGAAATCTTTGGTTTTACAATTAAAATACCTTAACTTGCATTTCGAAGCGATATAATATTTGTGACAAATATTTAAACAAAGAAAATGTAGTTTTCGTGTTTTAATTTCTAATTTTTATTTTATTAGAGTCTTTGTCATCTAAAAGTGTGTCCTCACTAAACATTGCATATTACTGATTCGATAAAATAATTGAATGCAAACATACCGAATATACTTGCACATTAGAAATCATTTTTGTGTTTTTAATTTCTTAAGCGGATTTTGTGTTTACTTAAGCTTAAAATTTCGTCTAAAAAAATTGTCATTAATGTAATGCAAACGATTTTTGTTGGGCAAGTATTTAATGAAAATGTCGAACGTATTTTATCATTAAAAATCTTTTGCTTAACAGAACAGCTTTTAAATTTGTTTTAATTTTATATATTTACTCTTAATTGAACAAGTTTATTTATTTAAATTGGTAGAAACGCGTCTACTTTGATTATTGTTTTAAGTTTTCTTATTTAAATAAATAATGACATTTATTTTGAGTTATTTTTACTTGTATGTAAGTTGAATTTATAACAACCCTGGGGCCTGATTATGGGATTCGCGGCGTATCGTTTTCAATTCGACCTTTCAAATTCGACTCGCTTCGTTTTTCCTTATTAACGAATTCGCGACGGATCGAAAAAAAATCTTCCAATATTCCAGTGATTTAACACTTTTGGTTTGATTATTTCTTCCAATATTCCAGTTAATATTAATAAGCACTCTTTCGCCTGCGAATCCGCCAGTAAAATGATGTCGGATTTCAACTCGCCAGCAAACATTATGAAATTTCAAATACGCCTTCGAATTCGTTAATTGGTCGACGAATTCAAAACGAAGAAGGCGGAAGCGAAAGCAATAATTGAAAAATGTCAAACTCGCTAGGAAAACGATTCGACGCGAATCTCATAATCAGGCCCCTACATATGTCAAATACTTTCCTTGCCAAATATGAACAGATTTAAAAAAAGAATTGTTAAGAATCTCAATTGACAAGCTTAAGGTTATTTTTATTTTCGGACTACATTTTGCGAAAGCAATATGAAACTCAGAGGAATGCATGCCCGATGAATGGAACCTCAGCATTTTTTGCCCGATCCTGAAAAAGGAAGATCCTATAAACTGCACCAACTACAGAGGAATCAGTCTACTTAACGTCGCTTACAAGATCCTCTCTGCCGTAATATGAGAAGGTTTGAATCCTTTCGTCAACCATCTGATTGGTCCTTATCAGTGTGGCTTAGGGCCAGATTTTCACGGTGCGGCAGATCTTAGAAAAGACCTATGAACCCCAAATCGATACCCACTAACTTTTCATTAGTTTTAAGGCCGCGTATGACAGCATCTGCAGAGACGAACTGTATAAAGCTATATCTAGTTTTGGCATCTTTGCCAAACTCGTTCGCTTGTGCAAAATGACGATGGAGAACTCACGCTGTTCCCCCAAGATTGGCAACGAGCTTACGGAATCTTTCGACGTTAAAAAAGGATTCAGACAAGGCGATGCACTGTCGTGCGATTTCTTTAACATTGTTCTTGAGAAGATAGTGCAGAACTCCACCGTCAACACCAGAAGCACTATCTTCCAAACATCTGTTCAACTTCTCGCGTACGACGATGATGTTGATATAATAGGAAGAACACAGCGTGATGTCAATGGCGCCTTTGTGAGAATTGAGACAGAAGCGGCAAAAATGGGTTTTGCGGTAAATGAGGGAAAAACGAAGTATATGCTGTGTTCGAGGAAGGACATCCAACATCGACGACGGCTCGGACAGAACGTCGCAATAGACGCATACAACTTCGAGGTAGTAGAAGAGTTTGTCCACCTAGGCTCCGCTATAAACACGGGCAATAACACCAGTGCCGAGATCAGACGAAGAATAACTCTTGCTAATAGCTGTTTCTTTGGGCTAAGAAAAGAAAAAGAAAGAAAAAAAAAGTAGAAAAGTCCTCTCTTGAGCAACTAAGGTAAAATTGTACAACACCCTCATCATCCCAGTCCTGTTGCATGGTGCAGAAGCATGGACCTCGACAAAATCGGACCCTAGCCAGAAGGGTCAAGGTCCAGAGACTCAGATGGCTCGGTCATTTAGAGCGGATGGACACCAATGCTCCGGCCCTTAAAGCTTTCAACACTATTCCCGAACGACGTAGGAAGAGAGGAAGACCGCGACTCAGGTGGCGCACTCAAGTGGGAGAGGACCTCAATCAACTTGGAGTGCAAAACTGGAGACAGCTAGCTATGGACCGAGCTGGCTTGCGGAGACTGTTGATTGAGGCCCAAGTCCACAATTCTCTGAGCGCGAGTAAAGAATTGTGAGGACCCACAATTTAGCGCCGATTTCGAACGGTAAAGTTGAGAAGCCGTTTTTTCATGACGTTTTCTCAGCTCTTCGCAAGGGGAATTCGTGAAAGATGAAATAAAATTTTATGAACACGAGTAGGATTCAAACCCACACGTTCTGCACATAACCACTACGCCACGGGCACTACAGAGTTCATGATGTCCTCTTTAAATTTGACAATAAAATAAATTACTTTTTTAGCTTAGTATTTCGGACTTTTGGATTAAACTTTGCTTTAGAAATATTCGTAGAATTCGCAACGTAAGAACATACATGAAGTGCAACATGACGAAATTACAAAAATTGTGATCAGTGATCGGATGTATAGCAAACGCTTGTTGGAAAGCTGATGCATTTGAGAGAAATAAGGCCTCAGAGAAGTTAGTAGTTATGTTTTTTTCAGATTTTCAATGTTTTGTTGGCAAACAAATGCCTACGTACTGCGCTTATCTTTTACATTAATTTGGCAAGATGATAAAGCTTTAACAGTAATAACCCAAGTGTAGAGATACACTTCATGATTGTCGGCCTAATTTAAACTTTTTCAATATTTCAAAGGTGATTTTCGTCTTTCCACCAATTTAACATCTTTAACACATAAATCATGCTTTGATTTTGCAGCAAACTTGATCACAGCTTGTGTCGAAACTTGTGGTATATGTCTCAAATCTAACCAAGTTAATTTTTCACATTTGCTTAGATGATCCAATGATAATTCGGTTATTAAACGGCACGCACTCAAGTTCAATTCAACAAGGGTGGTGATGGCACTCGGACATGTTCCAATCTGTGCTACACCAGCATCAGTTACTCTCTGGCATGACGATAAGTCCAAATGAATTAAATAAGGCAGTCCTTGTGTAATATAACGTAATGCAACATCCGATACATCGGTTCCTGCAATTTTAAGTGTTTTTAAACTTCTCAATCGAGACTTTGAGTCAGTGAGTCCAGGTCGGGAGTCCTTTGGTGGCGACAGAATATCTCTAATCGCCGAATCGTTGAGACCTCGCACAAAGCTTAAGTCCAAAATTTGCAAAGGTGGACAAAGGCATGTGTGCAATGCTAAAACTGCTTGAATAGGACAATTTTGCAAGCTGAGATGTTTAAGCGCTGGCATACGAGCAATTATCCATGCCAATTGACGCTTTGCTATTTGTGTCCAATCGAGAATTAGGTGCTCCGGTTGGCGACGTACAATTGCCATTAATAAGGAAGCTGATAACTTGTGCTCAGCACAACTCATAATTTTCCATAAATCCGGATCAACAGATACATTTGACCAGATTTTACACACAGAAGTACACGTGACCAACGATTCAGGTGGCAAGTAACGAAAAACTATCTTCAAGAGAGTCGGATCTAGAGCTAAATTTGAGGGTGATTGTGTTGTGGGTTGTTGAAATGGCGTTGGTCGGATTGCGTATAAAGGTTTTTTCAAAACTTTTGTTGATGAATTAAGCATTTGTTGAGCCAGCTGCGAACGAATTGAATTTTTCTTCCGCTGCTGTGCAGCCGATGTACTCGTCATTGTGGTCGTCGCTGTTGTTGTTGCTGTTGATGATGTTGCCAAGCTGCTGCATGTTGTTTCTAAAGTATCCGTATTAAGATTATGATGATGGTGGTGGTTTTGATCTTGCATCGTGATGAAACTGGAACTGCTTTCATCACTTTTTCTTCGTTTTGTTGAGCTGGCATTCATGTTTCGACAATTGTTGCTTTCTAGACAAATATTATTGTCAGATTTTTCATTTTTATTGTTTGTGACATCTTTCGTTGCCGTCATTGAACGTTTTAGTTCTTTTTTGCAACTTATCGTCTCCATTTCGGATTCACTGGAAAACACAAAATCGTGATGTGATGTGTTTGTGACTATATTTGATACACCGCCATTATTTTCGTGAAAATGCCTCCCATCAGAGATTGAGTTAACGTCGCTGCTACAAGACACTCGTCGGACTTCTGATGATTTTTGTCGAGCACGAAAATGACGAGGCTGAAATTAAATAGAAACCGTTAAAACATCGGTCAATTCAAAATTGAAACAAAAAAATACCTTGTAGTCGGTGTTTTTTCCAGATTTGCAGCACGTCGGGCACTCCCAACTGTTAGGTAGATCTTCATTGATAATCCCTTTGACATCTTCTGTCATTCCATTCGATAGAGCTGCACAATCTGGATGAGCTATCTCATAACATACAGAGCATTCCATGAGCGCTGAAGGACCCTCCAAAGCAGCCTGCAACTTTGCTTGTGGCGATACAGGCGTTTGCCGCCATCCATCTAGATGACAATAAATGCATTGTGCCGTAACTGGTAGCATCGGTGAAAGACACTGACGCATCATACATGTTTGTTTCGCTCGCCCTGGGCCCCCGAATTTCACCATGTCCAGGCAGAAACTACACTCGCCACAATCCGAGCGTTGGCAAGCTGCACAAATCTTGCAGCGTGTTCGTCGACGTCTTGGTTGATTTTGACTTGTCTTTGAGTCGACTGAGATGTTTTGATTGGACGATGAGGCACTGACTATCACACTGTTTTGACTCGTTCCTAAACCAGAATTGGTGATTGTCGCATTAGTTGTGGTATATGGCAGATCTGATGGCATTACGTTGCTACAGGTTGTACTTGTTGCTGATGCAGCAGCAACAGCTGCAGCAGCCGCAGCTACTACTGCAGCAGTGATCATCTTTTTTGGAGGTTTATTTTTTGTAGCTGAAGGCGGTATGAAGTTCATGTCCTCCACGGAAGGTGTGCTTGCACTTGCCGAACTACTGCCACAACTTGAAACAGCTAATATATCAAAATGACCATTCGAAAATGGCTCCTCTTTGATTGATTCTTCATGTGGTTTTTCGTCTTCAACCGTTGCTACAGAACACGATGACTCTGTTTGTTGGACATGTTCTTGTAGCAGTTCTTCATTTTTTCTGGAGATTTCAAGCTTAATTTGTTCCTTGACTTTCATACGATCATATATCTGAAACTCAGGTTGCATATTTGGTTGCGGTTTGAGCACTGGTTCGCCGGTTATTGCCATATCAGGCTTATCTTTGCAGTGTCGCTCGACAAGAGTTCGAACATCTTTGATTAGTGCCACAGGATCGCGTACTAATTCTGGGACATTCTTTTTTTGTGGTGGCAAGTCATACAGATACATTACGATCTCTTTCAAACCAAACAGCTCATAGTGAGTTAAATGTACATGTGGTTTGGATTCGACTTCGGCTTCAGATATTGATGGTTCCCCTTCAAGATGAGAACGGCCAAGCAAAGCAAAAACATAACGTGCAAGCACATACCAAAGCATCTCGGTGAAGAATGGATATCGAAACTTCTGTGGCACTTTGGTAGCATCTTCAACTTGAGCCGTTTTGAGTTGCTTTACTATACCAAACGAATGTAGAAAATTTCCTCCAAATACCAGCGAATCAGTTGGAGTATATACCGCATGAATCCAGCCAGTTGGTATGAAGAACGTATTGCCAGCTGTTAGATAAACTCGTGCGCACTTTTCAACTGTGTCGCCAAAGAAAACATCTGATTGCTTGCCTGACAGAACCCATTTTTCATATAATTGAAGGTTCTTCTCAGTTGGTGGTATGAGCCAGAATACTTTGCTTCCTTTCAATATATGATACCAAACTGATGTTCCACCAAAATCTATGTGAAAATCTGTGTAGCAATTTTTAACCGACATCAAACAATATTTTTGTACTTTCGGATACATCATATCTCCCAGGACGTTAGTTCCCTCGGTTTGTGCATCTTTAAGCTGTTTAGGCCAAACAACATCTACCCAATCTATCAATCGAACTATGTCTGGACTTTGTATGAATGCGTCTAAGCGAGTGTGTGAGAATTCAAGAGAGATAACATTCAACAGTCGATGTTTGTCTGGGCTCTCATAATAGTGCTCCCATTCTTTCATTGTCATTTGGTGATTCTTCTGTGTATTAACATCCATGACGTCCAACATACGTCGGGAGCCAACACACAATCGGACGTCGTTTACCTCAAATTCTTGAGCCGATGGCATACGAATGCCCAGACCAGCTTTATCACGAAATAAGAGTGGAATATTGAAGCCATATTGTTGGAGAAAACTGAAAAAATATAAAACAATAGAACTGAATTAATCGCAATCTAATTGTCTTCAACTACCATCACAATTTTATAGTGAACAACAGGTGTGTTGTGTTGCATTGGAAGTGGTATAATTATGAGAGAGTAGGGAATAATGAATGAGAAAAATCTACGTACCCAACAGTCAAGTCGGCACCCCTCATTTCTCGCACCATGCCTGCTTGGGCAAATTTTGGAGATTCCAATTTTTCAGCAACGCTGAATCCTCGAACGCCCTCATCTTCACCCAAAGTCCATTCTTCTAAGTAGAGTTTTCTCTGTTTTCTTTCGCGCTGCAAAGTAAGATGGTAACATAATATTTAGAATTGCTGCTAAATTGGTCTTTATTATAATTTGTAATAATCAATACACTAGGGATGATAATTTATTTGATATTCAAATTCGAAAAAAATTGAGTAGGTAGTCTTTTTTGTTGTTGTTTTAGTTTTTTTTTATGTTCGAAGGGTAGACACGTGCATTCAAATGGACACAAGCGTCCACTGAAACCTCTGTCTATCAACTCCTACTCTCCACCTCCCCGTGGTGAACATCGGGTGCCCAGTACCTTCGACCGAAGATTGGGTTCCAACCCCAGTGGGAAGTTGTTGGCGGCAGCAAAGAGAGAGAGGGGGAGGAGGTATGCGTCCACTAAGGCATGCCTCCTTTTCAACAGGCGGCAGCTGAAGAACTCCCAAGATGGAATCAACGGTGGCGTCTAGAGTTCCAGTCAGGATGAACTACTTAGTGAACACCTTATAGGGCTACTACGACATATTCGCAGCCCAGGCCTATAAGGAGCGGTTTGACCGGCTCTTCGTCTTAGAGTTAAACTAAAGACCTGGTCCTCCAGGTTGGGGGTCGTGCGTCGGGGTGACTGCCCGGCCACATAAAGAAACTATAGTTCCGAAACACCAACAAGCCTCGGATACGGACGGAATTAATGATGACGACCCACGCAAACGATTTAAGGACAACGAATTTCGGTTCTGCACGTTGAATGTTAGGTCCCTTAACAGGCCACGTGCAGCCGAACAACTAGCGGAAGCCCTTGACTGCTATAAAACAGATATAACTGCCATCCAAGAAATGCGATGGGATTGTCCGGGCCTACGTAAGATGAACTGCGACATTTACTACGGCGGCGACTGCTACCGGGAACAAAATCAGCGTCTATTGGATGTGGATTTGTAGTTGGGACTCGACTCAGGAGGAAGGTCTTGAGTTTCAACTCCGTGGATGAGCGCATCACTACAATCCGAATCGAGGCTTAATTCACCAATGCGCTCACGCCCCCACTGAGGAAAAGGATGAAGACAACAAAGACAGGTTCTACGAGCTCCTCGAAAAGACCTATGAGCAATGATCTAGCTATGACATTAAAATCGTCCTTGGAGATTTTAATGCTAACCTCGGTAGAGAAGAAATCTTTGGTGGAATAATCGGACGACATAAGGCGTATTTCTTTTTTAGCTCTGAGCAGGGTACGGAGCTGTCAAAAAAAACCCGTATTTCTTTTTTAGCTCAGACATATCTGAGCGCTCAACTTTTGTTTATTTTTTCGATCAGACCATGGTCAGAGCGCGATCTACGAGCTCGGTTAAAATTGATGGAGTAGATGGAGTAAAAAGTGTCGCGCGGCCAACTTCATTTATTTTGTCCATATCATGAGTGATATGACGCGAAATGTCGGGCGAAGCAAGTTGTTTTCCGAATGAAGGTAAATAAAAAATAATTTTTGTCAGCTTGTCAATTTTTTTTTATATGTGGCGATTCCGTGCTCAGGTTTGTTTCTTTATTAATTCGGAAAGGTCTGAGCTTACTCTGCTCAGACCGAGCTCGATGAGCTCAGGCTCTACTCCACACCCTGCTTGGAGCTAAAAAAGAAAAAACGCCATAGCCTACATGACACCACCTCCGATAACGGATTTAGGCTACTCGATTTCGCTGCGGGGCGAGACGTAATGGTAGCAAGTACGCGATTCCCACATCTCGATATCACCGTCAACCAGATTGATCACATTGCGATCGACGCACGACACTTCTCTAGCATGCAAGATGTCCGCACATTCCGAGGTGCCAACATCGACTCGGACCACTACCTTGTTGTAGCCAAGGTACGAATGCGGACATCCCGACCAAGGCCAACAGGCGAAAATGCTAGGAGGAAATTCGACGTCAAACTGCTATAATCGCAAGAGATTGCTAGATCCTTTTCCGATCGTGTCTCTGAAAATCTCCTCAGAATTCCTTTGCTGCCAGCAAAAAATATAGAGAACCAGTGGCAACACTGCCAAGCCGCCATCAGAGATGCCGCCTCTGAAGTGCTAGGGCTTACACGGCCACCACAACAAAACCCCTGGTTTGACGATGAGTGCCGGCGAGCACATGCAGCTAAACAAAAGGCATACAAAGCGCGGTGCTGTAAAGGACGAGCTGCTGCTCCTGATCTCTACGAGCAGAAAAGGAGAGAGGAGCACAAATTTCTCAGAAAGAAAAGAAGGGAGTATGACAAGAGTACGATCGAGGAGATAGAGAGATGTCACAACAGGAACGAGGTTTGAAATTTTTACAAAACGAAACAAACCTCCAGGGCTTATACACCCCGAACCGAAGCTTGTAGAGACATCGTAGTGGAAACGCAGTCAGTGCTGAGGATATGGAAAGACCACTTTTCCAATCTGTATAATGGCGATGACGAGCAAAACTCCGCCAGCAATAAAAAACCATTCATTGTGCAGAAAGCCAACAATTCCACCCATCCGACATTGACGAAGTGAAGATAGCGATATCTAAACTTAATTCGAACAAAGCCGCTGCAGCAGACGGGCTTGCCGCTGAACTGTACAAAGCAGCTGGACATGATTTGGTTAAGAGCATGCACCAGCTCATCTGCAAAATTTGGTCATGCCCGAGGAATGGAACCTCAGCAACGTATGTCCAACCCTCAAGAAAAGAGATCCCATGAACTGCTCCAATAACAAAGGTATAAGTCTCCTTAACATCGCCTACAAGATGTTATCTGCCATGCTGTGTGAACGTTTGAAGTCTTTCGTCAACAACCTGATAGGTCCTTATGAGTGTGGGTTCAGACCCGGAAAGTTCACCATCGATCAAATATTCACCCTACGGCAGATCTTGGAGAATTCAAGACCGCGTATGACAGCGTCTGTAGAGACCAACTATATAGAGCAATGTCTAGTTTTGGCATCCCAGAAAAACTCGTCCGTCTGTGTAAGATGATAATGGGAAACTCACGCTGTTCCATCATGGTCGGAAAAAAACCTAACGGGCACTTTTGTTGCAAAGAAAGGGTTTAGACAAGGCGATGCGTTGTCATGCGATTTCTTCAAGATCATTCTTGAAAAAATTTGCGCAAAGCTCCAAAGTCAACACCAGAGGCACAATCTTTCAAAAATCAGTCTAGCTACTAGGATACGTTGACGACATTGACATAATTGGAAGAACACAGCTCAGTGGAGCGTTTGAGTCTTGAGACGGAGGCCAGGAAGATGGGTCTAGCGGTTAACAAGAGCAAGACCAAGTTAATGCTGTCGACAAGAAACGACTACCAACATCGACGTCTTGGTGCAAAAGTCAACATAGACAGATTTATCTTCGAGGTAGTTAAGGACTTTGTCTACCTGGGATCCGCTATCTTCTCAGACAACAACATGAGCGCTGAAATCAAACCAAGAATCACTCTTGCCAATCGCTTCTTTGGACTTAGAAGGCAATTGAGTAGTAAAGTCCTCTCCCCAGCAACTAAAGTGACTCTCTACAAAACCCTAATCATCCCGGTCCTAATGTATAGTGCAGAGACATGGACCATGACAACATCTGATGAAAACGCTTTGGGCTGCTTTGAGAGAAAAATTCTTCTTCTTTTTGGTCCTGTTTGCTTTAATGGAGAATGGAGACGAATATTCAACCAAGAACTGTACGATGTACAGCGACACTGACCTAGTCAGAAAATTTAAGGTCCAACGCTTAGATGGTTGGGTCATGTTGAGGGAATGGAAAATAATGCTCCAGCTCGTAGAGTCTTCGAATCCAACCCGGAAGGACGTCGCAGAAGAGGAAAACCTCGACTCAGGTGGAGCGCACAGGTGGTAGAGGACCTTAAGTAAGTGTGAACTGAGCTGAAATGTGAGCTTTTTGCAACCCTGCTTAACAAGCGTTTTTAATTAAATTTTTGACGCGGAATCACGAGAATTGTATGTTGATCGGATTTTAGTTTGGCCATATAAGTTCCGCCTTTCATAGTATTTCCGTAGTCTTGATATTCCGCAAATAATTGTTCACTAAGTTTTGGCTTCTTTTAATTATTTTGTTTGCAATTTTCGTTGGCGTAGCCCTAATTCAAGAAATACTTTGATTTTTCCTTAAGAACAATTGGAACTATACAAAAATACAGCTTATGACCACGCTTATCAGCGCAAAATAATTTATTTTACTGGCGAACCTATTCAGATGAGCCGGAAAAAACGTACTTTTTTTAATTATTTTATTTTAACTAGCGTGTGAGAATAATGGTTAGCCTAAAGAGAAAAGTTCTTCTACCAAACTGAGCGTATTATTATGCTCTTTCATTACATATATAACACAGATGTTTCGAAACACTATATCAATATGTATTAGGATAGTCCAAGAGTAAGATGCGAAAAAACGTGAACCTATTCAGATGCGTGGCAGTGTACATAGATACAAGCATATCAATAAATAAAAATTAATTTAAATATTTGTGACGTTTAGACAAAATATTCGTAACTAAAATAAACGATGACGTGTTGTTCCTGCAAACTAAAAATGTACAATGTAAATGTACAAATCAAGCATAAATCTAGTTCTAGATATAAGAAGATATGTTTTCATTTTTTTCGTGCTACTTTGCTAGTACGTTTTACGTTAAATGATGCGCAACACTCGGCAATTCCAATTCCAAACCAATCCAAGAAAAACCCTTAAGCAATGTTAACCCTGTACTCTGCCTTTCACGCTGAATCTGTTTTGTTATTTCTCCTTTCCCCTTCAAAATGAAATGGTGAGAAAAACAACACATCTATGCTATTCAGCAAGCGCATGACATGTGTGGGAAATGAAAATAACTATGTTGTTCAGTAGTTTTTTTGTTTGTTTGTTTTTGTTTTTAGTTTTTTCTCATTCGTTTCTTATCACTTAATGAATAAGAATGCTTTCCATCTCTCTTTCTACATGACACATCCTTGAATAGTAATAGTGTAGCTGTAGGTAGGGTTTGGGGACTGGGGAGTGTTCACGTTGCAGGTACTGCCACTTTTAGGTATTTTCCGTTTTTTTACATCTGAACAGAGCCTAAACCCTGAACTGTCAGGTGTCAAGCTGAAAATTGTGTTACTTTTTTCGTTCAGAGCGCTGTTTCTGAGTGTTCAGAGTTCGACCGACGAGCTCGGAAAAAAGAGACCGAATGATTAAAATGCCTTTACAAACAAATGTTGAGCATTTGAGATGGAGGTTAATGTTAAAAATAATTAAAGTTCAAAACAGATGTGCAGAATTTCTGCGCAGCAAAATTAAAAATACACAAGCTCTTATGGGAGCAAATTCTGCATGCAGAACAGCGCTGCGTGATGCCTCTATTTCTAAATTTTTTGTCTAGTTTCATTGCAGCCATAATGGAAAAACAATATTTTCCAAATAAATGCTATCTGGCACTACTTAAATAAAAAAATTGTTGACATTATTGATGTTGAGAGTTTATTTTTATTTCAACTCGGCAATCATAGATATTTTTATTCAACTTGGAAAGACGGCCTAAAGACTGATCATGGAAATGAGGTGTTAGTTGCTTACTATCAGGAATAGTTGTGCGAATGCTCAGCACATACGGCGCGACGATTAAAAAATTACGAATCGAGCAGGGTAAGAAACACTTGGCCTATCTTGAGGGGAGACAGATCTATTCCAGTAAGTTTAATTTTTTAAACTTGAAAACGAACGTGAGATATTCGAGTATGATGAGAAAAAAGAACGAATTTGGAGAGAACATCCACAGCGAGTGAAAGAAGTAAGGTTTAAAGAAAAAAAAAATAATAACGCAAGGAAATGCTCAGGAAAATTAAAAATCTGTTCGGCGACGAAGAAGATCAACTCACAAGAGACAAGAATTGAATGAACCCGACAAATGAGCGTTTGAACAAGTTCATAAAATATCAAAAACCTCCAAAAAAACGTATTGATTATAACAGTTCTAATGCTAGTTTCTAGTTTCTAATGCTAGGATCCGCTATTAACTCAGACAACAACACGAGCGTTGAAATCAAACGAAGAATCACTATTGCGAATCGCTGCTTCTTTCCACTTAGAAGGCAATTGAAAAGTTAAGTCCTCTCCCGAGCAACTTAAGTGACGCTCTACAAAACCGTAACTATCCCGGTCCTAATTTATGGTGCAGAGACATGGACCATGACAACATCCGATGAAAACGCTTTGGGCTGCTTTGAATGAAAAACTCTGAGGGTGATTGTTGGTCCTGTCTGCATAAATGGAGAATGGAGATTCAACCGAGATTCAACCGAGAACTGTACGAGCTGTTCAGCGACACTGACCTAGCCAGAAAAGTTAAGGTCCAACGACTTGGATGGTTGGGACATGTAGAGCTAATGGAAAACAATACTCCGGCTCGAAGAGTCTTCGAATCCAACCCGGAAGGACGTCACAAAAGAGGAAGACCGCGACTCAGGTGGAGCACACCTGAACCAACTTGGCGTGCGAGACTCGAGACAGCTAGCTAGGACCGAGCTGGCTGGAGACGTTTGTTGGATGAGGTCCTGGTCCGACCTGGACCGTAGTGCAACCATAAAAAGTAAGTAAGGTTCTTGGCAGGTTCCTGCAAGACGATTTATCTGCAATCTCGATATTTTCATGTTTAAATAAACAGTTCAACACTGAGATTGGAATGATGTATCCTCGATTTTGACATTTTGGCAGATGTCATTTTTGTTTTGACAAAACTTGGCATACTCTCTGTGCAAGTGTTTTGCTTGAAACGCTGCAAGCAGCACTGTGCAGAAATTCTGGACATCTGTTTTGAGCATAAAATGGTAAAAGAAGCAAGTTGATATGTCAGAGAACAGGTACATATTTGTTTTGTGATAAAAATAATAGTCTAGTATGTGTTTGAACAACGATAGCAACTTAGAGGTGCTTCCACCAATGGCTTTTTCCGTCAATTCCTTTATTTGGCTGGAGTTATAGCTTTTTCACGGGTGCCAAGACGATCATCAGACTCCTTTATTAGTGGTGCTGTCTAGTTGTTCTTTCATTTTAATCGAAAAACTTTTTGAGATTTTGGAATTTGAACCTAGGACCAGCTATCGTTGTTCAAACACATAAATGGAATTGACGGACGCAGCCTAACTGCAGTGTTAAATAACACAAAAACAAATTACAATAGTCTAGTATATTATTTATAATACGAATATACAAATACCAGAATATTAAGTGCTCAATTACGTTTAAAAATGAAATAATTGTGTTCAGAACATGTAAGAGCGTGTTCAGCATGCTTTTAAGACCCAGCGTTCAGAGCTCTGTCTGAACAATTGATGAATTCTAAGTAAGGCAGTGAAACGAGGATTACTAAATGTAAACCTCGGACTTGTGTGTTGTGACCAGAGATTAGAGAAAGAAGGCGATCGGAAACAGACTTAAGTTTTACCGCCTAAGTCCTGCAATTGTTATGTTATTTTTCAGCCTTTGTTTCTGTCTTTATTAAAGCCTACATCGGAATATAAAGTGCCAAAAAGTACAAGACAGTGGAAGTTATGTTCTGTACTACTTCTACAAATGCATATCTGAATATCTCCCTCTCATTTTTTAAAAGTGAGCGTGAAAAAAAGCTTGACCATGATCGAGCTTTCACTGTGCACAAAGCTCTCAATACGAATACGAATACTTTTTTGTACTTTTTACACTTTGTGTTTCGATGTAGTTCAGCGAGCCTTTATGAAAAACAAGCCTACATTCTCAACGTTGCACGTTGGTCTATTTGGACTTGAAGGCAATACCTTTTTGGTTACTTAGTTTCCTATCTCCCTCTTATCTCTGATTGTGACATTGTTATTTAAGTCAAATGGTCTGCACTTTTACTCGCAGTGACGTAAATAATTCAAAATTAGGTATGTTACTTTATATCAGTGTATATTACGATCATATTTATAAGCAAAGCGGAAGAAGTACATTTTCCAATTTAATTTTAAATCCATTGTGGGAGTGGCAGCACTGTTCAATACTATTTATCATATCAAACCAAAACAAAAAATAAAATCCCCAGTTTCTTCTACTCCTCCACCACTACATCTCTATCAGTGATATCACTAAACACAACGTAAGCAAGCATTACCCCTATGAGAGGAATTTGGCCTATACGCTGAATCTGCAATTGATGACGAACATCATGACATGTATAGATAACAGAACACAAACACAAATTCAAATTTGACGAATTAGCTTTAGCGTTTAGCCTGCTTGCTGCCGCTGCGGTCGCGTCGGTCAGTTGAGTTTCGGTTTTTGGCCTTTTGGTGCTTCAAAAATGGCTAGTCTTGTCTTGCATGAGAATTGTTATAGTCCAGTTAATGTCAGACAACTAATCGACTAGCAAAACCATTTGCAGAACTACTAGCGTGTCTTGAAAATCTACTTACACATATTACGAGCCATTAGTTAAAAAGTAAAATGATAAGCACATGAATGTACATACATACAAATATAAGATACCCTATGAATGTGTTATTTGAACGTTTTAATCATTTTCAGCTTATGCCTTTTTTGGCATCTTTCTAGCTTCAATTCACTAATGGTGAAGTCAGCCAACCAAGCAAATCGTTTTTTCGATAAATTACAGAACTTTTTACGTTCGTTGTGAGAAGGCATTCTTCTTTTATAAATAAATAATGTAATGAGAGGAAAAGTGAGCCCAAAATATCTAAACAATGAATTTAATTGAAACCAAATATACATAGCAAGATTTGAGACATGCGGTTTTTTTATATGTCAAATCTATCACTGCCTTTTATTACATTTTTTATCCTTTTTAACAGAATATCAAGCATTCTTCTCTGAAGTGTTGCCAACTTGTTTAAGGCAAGATAGGCTGAAGAGGCGGTTTCATCAATAATCTAACCAATTCTCCATCCAAAAAACCAGTCGGGCAGGTTGCTTATTTTCATTTGTTGTTGTATTCTCTAAAAAGCAAAAGTCTTGCCTAGGGAATCAGAAGACACGAACGAAGGCCAATCTTAATAATGTAACGATGCATTTTCGTTTCACTTTTAAGCGCCAATTTAATCAACGTTTTAAAAACAATATGACGTGATAAAAGATATTTATAAATATACTCATGACAATGGATAGAGACAATAATGTTTTCATCGCTTTGGTATCCCAAACAGAAAATGAGAATGACAATAATTATGATATAAGCTATCATAAAGCACACCTACCAATTGACGGCGGCTATGATGACTTCTTGCTGGCGACCCCGATTCGGACATCGCCTCTTTACACTTTCAAGTACAATCAACAAAAAAATCTGTTTTCCTGCTCTTCTGGGCAATTCTCTAACCCAATCACTCACGGGTCACTGAAAAATGCCTCACGTCTTCGTTCGTCGTCGCAGAGTCAAACAAAATCACTTTTTTTTCACTTTTCGTTCTTATATCTATTTTATCCGCCACCACTACACTACACAAACACGACTACAAAACAACAACAGCTTTGCTGCTGCTACACTGCTGCTAGAGCTGCGGGCTGCTGATTGCGAGCAGTAAGCCAGCAAACACACACGGAACAAACACAAAAGGTATAAAACACGAAAAAGTCTGAGTGCTTTTTTTTTGTAAATTTTTCTTAGTTTTCACGTTAAACTCATCGTCTTTTTATCAAATTTATTTTGCAATTTTTCCACACAGGTTTATATTTTTTTTTAACTTAGTAATTTCCTTTTTTGGGGGGAGGTTTGAGACTTAAGAGAACTTTAACTTTTTAACGGAAGGAAAAAATTATGTAGATCGTAAAAATGTCCTCCATCAAGCATACAACGGCGAACAAGTTAATTATTTGTTTATTTTAGTTAAATTGATTCCAATTGTGGATGAAGAATGTTAATATCTTTATGGAATTACAATAGAATCGAATAATATTGCACAGCGTTCCGGTAAAACCGACGACGAATAAAATTAATTGGAAATGGAATTGAATTGAAAAAAATATTTCGCGTTGCTGCTAAACCGACAAAAAATTATCACGTCCACACCTTTCAATGGCATCGCCATTAATGACAGCGATATAGAATTTTTCAGAAGATGTGCAGAGTTTGCAGACGAACAAATGTTCCCACTTTTCGTTTTTGATAACACTATTTGTCTGTTTTTATTCTCCTACTCTATGTTTTGTACGATTGGAATGGGTTGGTTATTCGTTATTCTAATATAAATGGGATCAATGGCGTTTTTAATTAGAAATCTGGAACCTGGAAGTAGAATAAAGCATTCTGAATTCATTCAATTGGGCAGAAATGGCAGCCGAACCACTATGCTAACGCTTTTATACGGACTACTTCGACATATTTGAAGCACAGCCCGTAAAAAAGGAGCGGTTTTTTTTCAAGTGCCTGGTACCCTACCTACTCCAGGTGGGGGGTTGTACGTTGAAGTGAGATTTAGTTGTGAAGCACCAAATGGCATCGAAAACGGACGGACATACTGGTGACGACCCAAGCAAATGCAAAAACGACAACGAATTTTTCAATTTGGATATGCACGTTGATTGTTAGGTACCTCAATAGACTGCGGGCTGCCGAACAATAAGCGGGGAACCTCAAATCAAAAGGAGGATGAAAAACAGAAACATTTATTATGCGGATTGTTCCCGAGCAACAAAAGCGGCTTTTGGGATGCGGATCCGTCGTTTGACGACTCAGGCAAAAAGACGAGCTTCAAATCTGTAAGCGAATGCATCACGACGATCCGAATCAGGACTAAATTAGCCAACATTACCCCTTGTTTGCGCATGTCCCCACAGAAGAGAAAAAAGACGAGTTCTATCTTGACAAAAAGTATGAGCAGTGTCCTAGCTATGGCATTCAAAAGAAAAGGGAAAAGATATTATCATTGATGAACATCGTAGTGATAGTACTATTGCAGTCGATACTAGGGATTTTGAAATACCACTTCTGTAAACTGTATAACGGTGACGAACTGTTCAAAGCATCTGTAAGATATGGTCGGAAGAATGCAATCAAGTTTGGCAACGAGCTTACGGAATCTTTCGATGGCAAAAAAAGATTCAGACAAGGCGATGGATGCACTGTCATGCGATTTCTATAACATCGATATTGAGAAGATTGTGCAGAACTCCAACGTCAACACCAGAGGCACTATCTTCCAAAAATCTGTTCAACTTCTCGCGTACGCCGATGATATTGATATAATGGGAAGAACACAGCGTGATGTCAATGGCGCCTTTGTGAGAATTGATACAGAAGCGACAAAAATGGGGTTTGCGGTAAATGAGGGAAAAACGAAATATATGCTGTCTTAGAGGAAGGACACCCAACATCGACACGGCTCGGACAGAACGTCGCAATAGACGCGTATAGCTTCGAGGTAAAAAAGGGTTTGTGAGCCTGGCTCCGCTATTAACACGGGCAATAACAACAGCGCGCGCCGAGACCAGACGAGGGATAACTTTTGCTAATCGCCGTTTCTTTGGCCTAGAAAAACAAATGAGTGGTAAAGCCCTCGATCAACTAATGATGATGACAGCAAAATTTACGTCTCATAAGCCAGAAGGGCCAAGGTCCAGCGACTCAGATGACTTGGCCATATAGAGCGGATAGACACAAAAGCTCCACCATTCCCGAGGGACAAAGAAGTAGAGGAAGACCGCGACTTAGGTGACGCACTCTTAATCAACTTGGAGCAAAACTGGAGACAGCTAGCCAGGGGCAGAGCTGGCTGACGGAGTATGTTGCTTGAGGTCCCAGTCCACAATGGAGTGTAGCGCCACCTTAAGTATGTAAGTAACAAAAGGATTCCCCTACTCGAAATCACGAGTTCATTTATGAATGCAAATATGGAATGCGTACTACACCGTATGCACGCATACTTATGTATGTCCGAATGTTGACGGTAACAGTATCAAGCAGAAAAGAAAGACTTTCGCGAATTGTTCACACAAAAAGTCGATAATAATGACTTCCATGTTCTTATTCAATTTTAATTAAATAATCAATTACATTGTTGACATTTTCTGAATATTTCATACATAAAAAAATATTATCTCAAATTAACAAAATGCAAGATTCTTAAATGCTTAAATATTTATTAAAAAAAAGAAAGAAAAACAACTACTTCACTATTTATAATTTTAGTTTTGTCACATTTAGGCTAACGACGGGACAGTAAGGTTTCGATTTAATGTTAAAAATACAAAAGAGAACGTAACATTTTACATAAAAGACACTATCCAGTCTATAAATTCCTTCAATGAGAGTTCATTGTAGATGGGAACATTTGAAAAAAGAACGAAATTGTTATTCATATTTTTGTTGAAATTCAAATCAGACTGTGTTGGTTGCATTATTATCCCCGTAGCTCGATTTTTTCTTATTTTCATTATCACTTCTTGGATACATTATTCACAAAATATGGATTTACATGCGTTTCTTCGCACAAGTGTTTGAAATAAGACGCGAGTTACTACAAATCTGTATCCATACCATCAGCCGTATACGCATCTACAGTATTCATGTTGGATTTGGAATAATTGTTATTATCTTCTTCCTGATTGTCTTCACATTGTGCAACTGCATCTTTGTTCTTTGTTTTGAGAGTAAAGTTTTCAGGTAAGAGATCTTCCAACTTAGCAGGAGGTGACCATAAGACCAAGGCTGTGCATGGTCTTTCAATTCGGTTTTGAAGCAATGCATTGGGCATAAAGCTGGAATGAACGGCATGTAATTTCCTGATTTCATCGCAAACAGTTATTCGGTTGGCATTTTTGAGTTTTTCTTCCAGTTCTTTTTGTGTGATGGGATTATTTAAATCGAAATCCATTGAACTTTCGTTTGGTGTGTTGCCAGCAGTATGTTCGGTATAGTTTCGGGATATGTGCATTTCATTGAAATGGGCAATGACCTTTTCTTCGGATATGAATTGCTTGGGAGGACTGTAATTTAAGATACAGTTGGTTTACTTTGAAATATATTTTTACCATCAAAATAAACTTACAGTGGATATATAATCTTTGATTTACGTTTATGAACATTCTGGGTTCGTTTTGTATAAGGATCCATAATCAAGTGGGGAGCTGAAAACTGCACAACACCATTTTGCTGTTGCATTGCGGTTGTCATGGACCAAGGCATACATTCCGATTTCCAGGGAACATTCGATGGCAACGGCATTTGATGTGGACTACTTGATGGCCTACTAAAAATAATTAAATGTTTGTTATAAAGTTGAGTTGATTTTAAAATGCAACTTACTTCATTTTTCTGGTAAAATTATAAAATAATTATTTTGTGAAATTTTTACTGCGAATATTATATTTATTGACAGCTGCCTTCAGTTCGGTCTTGAAAGACTTTTCCTTTTATTTTTGTTATTTTCTTTTTGGTAGAATAATCGAATGTACTAGAAGCTTTAAAGTTCGGCACAGGTGAAAATATCTTAAGTGGGAAACAGATTGTACCTTAAATAATGAATTTCGAATAGCTACTCTCAAAATTTAAAAAGAATTTTTTTGATTGAACAAAATTTTTGAAATGAAGAACGAAACTAGAAGTCATTACAATCAAATAGTTTTATATATATGAAAGCGAAATTGAAAGTTCACTTAAACAAATGTAATAATACGTTTTCATCTATCCTAAATATGAGAAAAGTCTAGATTTAGGCCGTGTGTGAATTGGATGAATTTTTAACCACTGCTGTCAGATTTTAACCTGCTACATAGCTAGTCTAATTTTTAACACATTTTATGCAATGCGAAGTGTCAAAATCTAACTAAACGTCAAGTTATAGCCATTTTTTAACATAATTCGCACACGGCCTTAATTATAAATCTTTTTCGCTCATATGCTGTTTCCACTGACGCTAATCACGAGAATTAGCGAAGTAAATTAAGTACAAATTTTGACTTTCCTGGGATGAAGGGTACTTATTATTAGGTCAAAGCGTAGAATAATAGTAGCTTTTATATAAATCTACATTTTCATCTACCCTAAATCCCAGAAAAGTCGATATTTATTCTTAATCTAGTTCACTAAATCTCGTGATTAGCGTCAGTGAAATCAGCATGTTAGACCGGAAAAGTCGAGATTTAAATCTAAATCTAGGATTTAGGATCAATGAACTGCACACCCGAGACTTATTTGCTGTTTCCACTGACAATAATCACTAGATTAAGCGAAGTAGATTAAGACCAAATCTAGACTTTTCTCGGATTAAAGATAAATCAAATTTATTTTGATTTTGCTTCAAGCATGAACCCGAGCTATACGTGTAATTTATTTCACAAATACAATTGCACGTACAAGCATTTGATATTGATTTCGAAGTGAAGAAATCAACATTTTTCTCAATTTGTTCTTTCCTGGATCCGTAGTTCAAATATACTCACGATGATACAACTGGTCCTTAAGTAGTTAGAGCCTTATATCTCCGCTAGTCATCTACTACAATATTTTGTTTACTTCTCAATGTTGCCTCCCTGGATTACAAATATCAAACAAGTTGCTTTTTGTTTAAATTTATTTATTTCAAATTAACAAAAAATAAAAGGCCTATTTTCGAATTCTTCATATTAAAAAGAACAAGATCATGTCCGAGGCCAGAGATGATTCCACGGGGATTGCTCAACGCCTTGAAGAACTCAATCAATGGCAAGAAGAACAAAAACGAATCCTATTCGAAAAGCAAAACAATCAAAGAAAACTTCTGGGCCTTGAGCATAGAAAAATGTATGAAACTCTTGGAATATACCACGCTGATCTTAATTTATCCAATGATGAAAAAATAAGCGACTGTAGTAATTCATCATCAAGCACTGAAGCTGATCTGGGCGTAAGTACTCTTGACCAAACCATCGATGACGAACTACCAGCAGCTGAGTATGCAAGCGAAAATCAATCGAAACCGAAACGACCGTTCCTTCGAAGGAAACAGGGTTTAATTAATCGTTTCAAAGTCGATCCAGATCAATTTCGTCTTAGCAATCTACCACCATACAAATATTCCTCAGCGCATCCAAGTTTGAAGAGAATTCCGGCTGTGAAAAAACCACCGCAAAACAAAAATCCTTCCAATGATTCGCGCCCAATTTCGAAGACCGTCCTCAGACTCAAAACTCTTGAGAAACCAAAAACTCAGCTAAATCTCGATGAATTACAACAAAAATTTCAAAACTCTCTGATTTCTTCTCAAAATGCTTGCTATTCAACGCCAGACAACAAATCCCAATCCGTGTCTACAATCAAAGAAACACCGGAACCAATTTCATGGGCAACAATCCTTGATCCAAAGAATATTAAACCAATTGAAGTGCCAAACCGGAGTAATAGTTGTACCGAAATCGATTCCGAAGAGTGTACTGCCGACAACATGAGCATTTTTGAATTGCTAGAACAAAAAGCTAAAGAAGGAAGTTTCGATTTGAATGCTAGTTATATCAGGAGATTCCTGAAAAGTACACAAAAATATGCTAATCCAGAACAAAACGATTCATCAATTTCACTCAAACTTCCACCAATTCCCTATGAAGTTCATGCAAGCTCCAAATCCCTGGTGTCTGATTCATCTGAAACCGAATATGATGATGAAGAAGTTAAAGATGACAGCAGCCCGAAACAGGCTGCTAGAGTCCGATTTTCTGACGAAAGTACAGTTCAAGCCAAGCAAAACGAAAATAATCATTCTACTATGCTGGAAAGCAGCGATGCCTCGCAAGTTTTTGAGGAATTTAAAAAGCAAATATTTGCCAATACAAACGATTCCACTGTCACCAATGAAAATGGAAACGGCATAACAGAAGACATACTTCAAAAAGCTGAATTAATTCGAACACGATTAAATGAGCTTGAAAGCGAAATCAATTCGTTCAAAGCAAACAACTCAGAATTGGTCAAATTAAAACAAGAACACGAACTGGAGAAAGCCCACTTCGAACAGGAGCGCTTAGAAGCCGCCGAGAAAATCAACGATGAACGAATTCAAATGGAAATCTATTTGCATGACGAACGAATGAAGATCGAAGAAGATCGCAAAAAAATGGAAAAACAAATACGACATCAGAAATCATTGGTTTCAGGCAAGGACAAAAAGGAAATTGCCAAATTGCAAGCAGAAATTGAAACTTTACAAAAAGAAATGAGAAAAAAAGAAGAATCTCATGTAGCAGCCCAGTCGAGATTACGGGCACAGATCAGAAATCTAGAAAAAGACGTTCGGCAGTTAAATGTTGAAATCGAGGTACTGACAAAGGAGAACAAAAGACTCGAAGCGGAAAATCTGAAAATAAATCGCCAGAATAATAATAAAATGCTGCAAGAAATCAATAGGAACATTGCTAAACTAGCTCCCAAAGGGGTGAGAACACTGTTTTAATCATTTTTAGTTTGTCATTGTACGTGATTATTTTTTTGTTTCAGCTCCCTACAAGCTATTCAGAAGAAGCCCCAACTGTCAAACCTTCATCAATATCGAAACACTCCAAACATAAACCATCGACAGGCCCGACACGCCGCAGAAGCATTGAAACAAAGAGAAAACCTAGTCCAATTAAAAGGCAGCACTCAACAGTACAGAGTTCGGAAGATGATTTGAGCAGTGAATTTTCAGATGAATCAAGTCATCATGAAAAGTCTAATTCAAAAGTTACTTTTGCCAAATCGCCGACGCCACCAAGTCGAAAACAATCAACCGATCATGTCGAGAAGTGTGAATCAACAGATGCTACATTCAAGCGTGAAATTCGTAATCCTGACGGCAGCAAAGACATTTGGTATCCAAACGGCAATCTTAAGAAAATATCCGCAGACGGAATGATCATACGGATGCTTTATTTTAACAAAGACATCAAAGAGACAAACATTAACGAGGGCACTGTTAAGTATTACTATGCCGAAACAAATACCTGGCATACAACCTACATTGATGGCCTTGAAATTCTCGAATTCCCAAATGGACAAACTGAACATCGTTACAAAGATGGTAAGATCGAAGTACATTTTCCAAATAATTCGATTAAAGTAACTGATCCGGCTGATGAGAGTAAATTGGAAGAATGGCGTTTTGCCGACGGAACAAATTTAATTCAGATGAGAAACGGTGATAAGATTCTTCTGATGCCAAATGGACAGAAAGAGATTCACACGGCTCTTAATAAACGACGGGAGTATCCAGATGGTACGGTAAAGTTACTATATCCAGATGGAAGTCAGGAGACCAGATATTCCAATGGAAGAGTGAGACTGAAAGACAAGGATGGTAATCTTGTAATGGACACTGAGAGTGTAAAATATTAGAGAGTGTTAGGTGTGCTTAACTAGTGATTATTATTTATTGTTTTTGTTAATGCTGGGCATTCTTAGAATTGAGGTTAGAATAAAGTTAAATTATTTTTTAGAGAAGTCATCCAATTTTGTTTATCTTTATGACTTAAGATTGCTACCGGGAACATAAGCGCAGCCTATTCAAATCATGATTTTCACGACATTCTGTGTTAATGCTGAACAGTCTAATATACGTTCATACCGCCAGAGGAGAAAGATAAAAGATAAGACCCACGATCTCCTAGGGAAGGAATCTGATCAAAGCAAATCGGGACCAACAGCTGGTAGGACACCTCTACTATTAAAGCAAGGAGTATCTGCTCGTGACCTCAGGTACCTAGAATGAGAAGCACGTGATCGAGTAGACAGGTTGACCAAAAGGAATAACAGTTAACATTAGGGTTTTGAACCGCAAACCAAAGTAAAACCAAACTGTGAGGAAAAAAATTAACAAATAGAGTGGCGCGACAGCTCTTGGAGAGCCAAGGCCTAAGTGACTTACTCTCATCAACAATACTCTGGGTATGTGTGATGAATTGAGGAGACCTACAATTTAACGCCGATTCCGAAGGGCAAAGTTGAGAAGCACTTTTTCATGACAGATTGAAACTCTTGGAAGTTTTGTCAGTTCTTCACAAGAGGCAGTGCCAGTCAAAGATGAAATAAAAACTATGGGCACGAGTAGGACTCGAACTCACGACGTTCTGCTTAGCAGCATCTAGCCACTGCCACGGACACTACACTGAGGATACCAAAAGTTTAAAGTGCCCTTCGACTTGACTTCGAAGGCCAACATTTTTCCACTGGATAAAAGAGCTTAATTGGATACAGTGAATCTCCCAAACATTGTCTACCTGACGTACTTGGAAAATCCAAACGCCAACAGTCCATTATAGATCATTCACACGGCAAAATATCTTAACGGCGAAAATGCTAGGAGGAAAATTGACGTCAAGCGGCTACAATCGCAAGAGATTTCTACATCCTTTTCCGATCGTGTCTCCGAAAATCTCCTCAGAAGTCCTTTGCTGCCAGCACAAAATATAGAGAACCAGTGGCAACACTGCCAACCAGCCATCAGAGATGCCGCATCTGAAGTGCTAGGGTTTACACGGCCACCACAACGAAACCCCTGGTTTGACGATGAATGCCGGCGAGCACATGCAGCTAAACAAGAGGCATACAAAGCGGCGCTGCAAAGAAGGACACGAGCAGCTCGTGAGCTCTACGAGCAGAAAAGGAGAGAGGAGCATAAACTTCTCAGAAAGAAAAAAAGGGAGCATGAGAAGCGCGCGATCGAGGAGATAGAGGGATGTCACAACAGGAACGAGGTTCGACAGTTCTACAAAAAAGTGAAACAAACCTCCAGGGCTTATACACCCCGAACTGAAGCCTGTAGAGACCATCATGGGAACATCGTAATAGAACCGCAGTCAGTGCTGAGGATATGGAAAGACCACTTTTCCAAGCTGTATAATGGCGATGACGACCAAAACTCCGTCAGCAATACAGAACCATTCAATTTGGGTGCAGAAGACCAACAATTCCACTCACCCGACATTGACGAAGTGAAGATAACGATATCTAAACTTAAGTCGAACAAAGCCCCTGGAGCAGACGGGCTAGCCGCCGAACTCTACAAAGCAGTCGGAGATGATTTGGTTAGGAGCATGCACCAGCTCATCTGCAAAATTTGGTCTGAGGAAAGCATGCCCGGTGAATGGAACCTCAGCATCGTATGCCCGATCCTCA
>CAKKXW010000005.1:44673868-44762544 GCA_920937365.1 Sphaerophoria rueppellii
GTGCAAAGATTAAATAAGTAACAAGATGGGAAACAAGGCTGTCAAAGTGACAGTTGCCTACAAGCTTCGGACCATAGTTACTGTGAAAGTATGCGTGGTTTTACCAATACTATCACAGTTTGGACCATAGTTTTTGTGAAAGTATGCGTGTTTGTACACAGTAAATATGGTCCTACCATATTGTTTTTGTTTTTATATTATTCATGTACAAGGAAAGAAAATAAAATGAAAGAAAATGAAAATTGCGGGATCTAGGGAGTGAAACGTAAGTCAGTTTCCCATCTTGTTACTTATTTAATCTTTGGCATGGTGTTTTAACACTTAAGATGTACTGCAGGGTTTTTAAATTTTATTTTTTTTATTTTCCAGTACATTTTCTTGATTTTGCATCCGTAATTCATCACGTTTATTAAGCCTATTGTAATACAACCAACAAATAAACACATTTCGAAACACGATGGAAGAACTATTCAAAACAACCGTGCACACTACGGGAACTCAACGAATTGCAGCGCCTTACTATCACGAACAGAAATAATACACCCCTGAATTCGACTGACAACACGGTCAAAGTTTGACAGCACATACCCTAAAAATTGACAGCACATACCCTAAAAATGGACACCATCAAACATTTTTGTTGCTTCACTCACGTACACTGTACATGTAGCTAACACCGCTTCCTGTACTTCTTATTCAATGTCACTACCAAGATTGGTTTTCTGCTTAGTTTGACAGAACTTCTGTCAAACCAGGCAGAGAACACACAATACAAACTTATGTAAAAAAAAACTGCTTCTGTGAAAAATTCTAAAGATAACACCACCATCGTTTTCCATCTTGAGACTACTCCCCTAATAGATATACAAAGATTACTGTTAAAAGCGTTTTTCTTTTTACCTCTGAGCAGATGAGATTAGATCAGATCACGGATGTGTCAAAGTGAAGCTCTGAGCAGATCATGTTCAATGTCCTCCGATTAACTAAGGCCGTGTGCGAATTGGATGAATCGTGGTTAAAAATGGATGAATTTTTAACCACTACTGTCATATTTTAACCTGCTCCGCAGCTAGTTTAATTTTTAACACAATTTATTCAATGCGAAATGTCAAAATTTAATCAAACGTCAAGTTTTAACCCATTTTTAACCCAATTCGCACACGGCCTAAGAAACAAACCTGAACACTGAAATATAATTTTTTACTTATTTTTATTTTAACAATTTTTTGATAACGTACAATAGACGCGTGACTGTCTTGGGAATCCATTTTTCATTTTATGTTTGTTTTTGTTTGTAAAATCCGAAACACAAGTTGTCTTCGCTAAGCTTTCTGCTCTATTTGCTCGGTCATTTTATCCTGAGCAAATAGATTTCGCTCAGAGCAAACAAATTTTTAGCTCCGATATATCTGAAGTGCGTTTTTGCGCTGACGATAGTTGACTATAGTTTTTATGTCAAAAAGAAAATGGTTGATGTGTCATAGTTAAAATAGTTAGAAATAGTTGAAATCATCCAAAAACGCTTTTTAGTTAGGTTTGGTTGATCTGTCAAACAAGAAAAAAAAAAAAACAAATCTTTTGAGGTTACATTTTTCTTTTCTTTTGATCATAACAATTTTTGTTGCTCTAAATTTATTTCAAAAATTCAATAATGATCTTGATATGGTAAGATTTTAAAGCCAATTGAGATTAGAAAATATTTATTTATTTTTGAACAACCCAAAGCAAGAAAAGAAAAGAGAAAGAGACTGAAGACCACCCTCCATAAAGAAATCTTCAAGCTGTTCCAAGTAAGCCAGCTCCTGATATTCTCCTAATTGCGGCTCCCAGATTCAGTGAAAAACTCTCAATACCAATATCTAGTTCGTGATTTTATATAAATAAACGAAAAAAGTCTTTATTCTCCGAAACTAATTAAACATTTTTTATTGCTGACAGACAAACATAAAAACAATGAATTCAAATATGTAGTTCGTGATTTTATATAAATAAACGAAAAAAGTCTTTATTCTCCGAAACTAATTAAACATTTTTTATTGCTGACAGACAAACATAAAAACAATGAATTCAAATGTATGCCGATTACGTCCTTCAATTTCAATCATTGATTTGGGTTTCCTTATGCTTGACTTCTGCGGGAGCGTCATTGAGCTTCCTCTCCAAATTGTCCTTTTCTCCTGTGATCTTCGTAATTTTCTCCTCAGTCAGCTTCATTCACCGCTGCGTCAATTTCTTCACATGCAGAGTAACTTCCATTTGCCGTTCCTGCGGACTGACGTTCGACAATCATTATGCTCATGGGCAGTGGCCAACTTATTCTCCAAAACTATGTCCATGTCCTCGAGTTTTTCGATGACTTTTTTTAAACTAACCGAACGTAGACGCTGACTGTTTTGGCCATCTTTGGCAGCCTGCAAGTCGCCACGCAGTTGAAGTTGAAATAGGAGTGTTTGCGGATTGCAGTATAGCCAATTCGATTGGAAGGGTTTGTGACCGGTAAGAGAATGATTCTTGAAATTGGTGCTGAATTTTAAGCCACTTGGAAATGCGATCATTTCCTTGGTGTGTATCTCCTCGTAGTGACTGAGGGTTTTCAGTTTGACTCGTGAAGCTTTAAAACTTGTAAGGGGAATCTTATTTTCTTTATATTTTTGAAATTAAATATTTTTAATTGAAGACGAACAGAAATCTTTTGATTGGAATTAAATTTGCGGCGGCACAACGGACAACTACGACGTTAAAAAATGCACGAACATAATGTTTTTTTTTTTTTTTTGAGTCATTAAAAACACCATTAAACAGAAAAAAAAAGACTTTGACACATCAACCATTTTCAACTCACCTCCTGAGTAGAGTTGGGAATAGTTAGAAATAGTTACAATTTGACACTTTAACACTGACCGCAAAAACGACAATTGTGGTTACGAAACGTAACTATTGGCGTGCAAAAACGAGAAATAGTCAACTACAGTCAGCGCAAAAACGCACTTCTGAGCAAAAAAAGAAATACAGATTTGTTTGACATTTGACATTGAATATGATCTGCTCAGAGCTTCGCTTTGCAACATCCGTGATCTGATCTAATCTGCTCGGAGGTAAAAAAGAAAAACGTCAAATGCATCAATCGGACCGTCATTGAACAAGCCCAAATCTAAACGTCAAGGAAACAAAAAAAAAACAAATATAAATTTTCTTTATAAAACCAGAAAAACTGCAAATTTCTTTAATTAAAATATTATTTTATAATCGTGTCAAATTGTTATTCAGTATAAACTATTGCATTTAGTAGAAAAAAAATGCCGGTGAGTAAACTTTGGAAAAAAAGCAAGCTATCGGGTGTGGTTACTATCAAAGATAACATACCAATCCTTTTGGAAAACATTGTGCGAGGCAATTCACCAATTATCAATTATTTAATTATAGGCCTATCATTCCCAAATCAAAGAATACAAGCAATCTGTTGGCAATATGGCTATTCTTCCACTGCGCACCCAATCCAGAGGTCCAGCTCCAAGTGCAAACATCGAAACCGATATAATCGATGAGTCACTTTACTACTTCAAAGCAAATGTATTTTTTCGCACCTACGAAGTAAAGGTAAAGAAAACCAAAAGGAAATCTCAATTTGTTTTAATTTTAAAGTGAAAACCATGATTTACAGAATGAAATCGATAGAGTCCTAATATACATCACTCTATACATAACCGAATGCTTGAAAAAACTTCAAAGATGTTCGAACAAGGCCCAAGGACAGCAAGAGATGTATAGTCTTGCCATATCCAAATTTGACCTCCCAGGTGACGCTGGATTTCCCCTTAATTCTGTATATGCAAAGCCAGCCAGCCCAGGCGATGCAGGTAAGTTTTGTTATGATCAAGATTCTTGATTAAGAAGTGATTCATGTTTCCTTTTTTTTTAGATTTAATGAGGCAATATCTACTTCAGCTGCGCCATGAAACAGGCAGCAGAGTTTGCGACAAAGTGTTTTCGGATGATGGAAAACCAAATAAGTGGTGGACCTGTTTCGCCAAAAAGAAGTTCATGGAAAAGTCACTATCTGGTCCTGGTCAGTAAAAGAATACTTAAACAAATTATTATTTTTACTCTTCAAAGTGTTCAACCTTAAGAATAATTCAATAAAAACTGTTTTTAATGGAAAACACCAAATTGTTTTATTTAGTTAACAGCAAACATTTTGTTTAAGATAACGGGGATGTACAAGCAGCTGCATAAATTAATATACAAATGTTCCTTATCGTATTTTTATTCATTATTTATTAATATCACTTAACCATTCATAAAAGTCCCCTTTTGTTTATTCTAATTTAGCGATATAGGTGATCGGCTTGCAAATTTGAAGCGATTTCAGATTCCCATTTGTCACCATTGTTTAATAGTTTTTCCTTGTTGTACAACAGCTCTTCATGTGTTTCGGTTGAGAATTCGAAATTGGGTCCTTCGACGATAGCGTCAACGGGACAAGCTTCCTGAAAACAAGAAAAAATGGCAAAGTAATGTAAATGCTTATTAGCACGAAATCTTAGTGTCGTCTTCCAAATATGAAAGAAAAAATTAAAAACGTAAATAAAGAAACTAAAATTTTAAGGACAGCCAAGTAACAGCTACCCATCGTTTCTTTCCGCTTTAAAAAAAAAATGAATGAGTTGGTTTACTGAGAAGCATTTTGCATAAAACAGCTGAGTTTGATTTGGAAATGCAAAACGACCTTCGCTGTAGGAACAGGTTCCGGAAACTAGTCCAAAGATTTGTGGGAAAGCCTTTGCTTGAATTTTCTTATAAACTTTTGCATCCGTTCTTGATGTAGAAGGGTCCATCTAGATCCACTAACTCCATATTTTTTGCAAAACGAGCCGAATCCCTCTACTTACTTTTGGTAGCGCTACAGTCCGTTGTGGACTGGGGCCTCAACCAACAGTCTCCGGCGGTTCGGTCCCTAACTAGCTGTCTCAAGTTCGGTGTGCCACCTAAGTCGCGTTCCCCTGCATCTTCGTCCGTCAGGAATGGTGACGAAGGTTTCATCAGCTTTATATGACCGAGCCATCTGAGTAGGTGGACCTTGACCCTTCTGGCAAGGTCCGTGTTGTTCTACAACCCGTAAAGTTCGCTTTTGTCTTCTCTTCCATTCCCCATCACTGCAAACGGGGCCATAAAAAACAAAATAATAGAGTGCGCGACAGCTCTTGAAGAGACAAAGCCTAAGTGGCTTACTCTCATCAACAATTCTCTGGGTGCATGTGAATAATTGAGTTGACCTACAATTGAACGCCGATTCCGAACGGCAAAGTTGAGAAGCACTTTTTGACAGATTGATACTCTTGGAAGTTTTGTCAGTTCTTCGCAAGAGGCAGTGACCGTGAAAGATGAAATAAAAACTATGGGACGAGTAGTACTCGAACCCACGACGTTCTGCTAAGCAGCCAACGCACCTTACCAGTAGACCCAGGACACTACAACGGGGCCATAGATAACCTGAAAAACTTTGCTCTCAAAACAGCCTATAGGAGCCGTCACACAATGAAAGGAAAATACTTTCAGAAAGCGTTTCCAAATTCTAGAGTTTGTTATTTTTCTGAAAGTGTTTTCAGAGAGCAGTCACACTATGAAAGGAAAGTGCTCTCTGAAAGTGATTTCTGAAAACATTTTAATTTCAAGAAACTAAATTTTCTGAAAACATTTTTCGGGTCGTCACACTATAAAAGCGAAAACGTTTCCTGAGAGTGCTTCCTGAAAGCTTTTTGTTTGTATACGGTGATTTTTCAGATCATTTGGTTTCAAGAAAGCAAAAATCATTCACAAACAGTTTCTGAAAGTTGAAAGCGTTTTCTGAAAGTGATTTGCTTTCTTCAAAACGATTTCAGGAACTAGTTACACTGTGAAAGTTTTTTTCTGAAAGTGTTTTCAAGAAAGCAAATCATTTTGAGAAACGCTTTCAAGAAAGTACTTTTCGGGTCGTCACACTATGAAATGAAAGCTTTTTGCTTTCTGAAAGTACTTTCCTTTCAGTGTGTGACGGGACCTTAAGGCACATTTATCCGATTTTGTCAGTGGGACTGGGGTGATGAGGGGGAGGTAATCCCTTTACTTTCTTTTGGGTTTTATCCGTGTATAGCTTCTTATAAGATGTTAAGCACTTGGAAATCTCACTTGAAAACCCTCTGTTTCCAATGATTTTAAGATGTCATTTACTACCATATTCCATAAAAGAGGCGAAAGGACCCCGTCTTGGGGGTACCTCGATTCACCGAACTGGTGGTATTGAGTATGTTCATGCTGGAAGTAATTGTCCTGCTGTTGAGCACGAGATTTATGAGATCAATGTGTGATATTTGTATTTGTGCTTGTTCAGTGCCTGGTAGTTAACGTTGTTGAAGACATCTTCGATATCAAGGAAAGCTACAAGGTTATATTCGTTTTATTTGAGGGAATATTCAATGCTACGCCGATGAATCAACGTAAGAAAATTAACACGTTGCTCTTGTTTAAGATAATTTCATGATGTTGGGAAATTCGCGTTTCATGATACAAAAAAAAAAAAATAATTAACCCACCTGACAGAATCCACAGTATATGCACTTTGTCATATCAATATCATAGCGTGTTGTTCTTCTGCTGCCATCAGCTCTCTCCTCAGCTTCAATTGTAATCGCTTGAGCTGGACAAATAGCCTCACAAAGCTTGCAAGCAATGCAGCGTTCCTCTCCGCTTGGATAGCGACGAAGAGCATGCTCCCCACGAAAACGTGGACTCAATGGTCCCTTTTCAAATGGATAGTTAATTGTTGCAGGTTCCTTGAAGATGTGTGCCAAAGTTACACCGAAACCACGCAAAAGTTCAGTGAGGAATAGTGTTTGAGCGGATCGGTCAGTGACATCGTTCAAGTCCATGCTTAGTTCCTTGTTATTAACATAAATATATCCCTTGGATGGTGGTAGGATATCCTTGTCCTTTGAAGAAAACATTCGGACATTTTTTGGTATACCCCATCGTCCTGTAAAACGCAAAAAAAATAGTACGCTGATGTTTAATTTTTGATGACATAAGATACCATAACCTTAGAATGCAACTCGAAGCAATTTGTTTTTTTTTTTTTTTTTTTAATATTTTTAAATTCACCTTACCGTGTTTAGCGAGGGAGAATATTTTCATGGTGGACATTTTGGGAGCTTGAATTGAGAATATTTTTTCGGCAAAAGTTATGCTTTAAAAGAATTAAATTGTTGAAAATGAAAATGTTGGTCCAAAGATTTATTTTGGAAAAACTCGGCCCTGTCACTGTCAGTTGGGGAATTGACAGAATACAATTTTGTTTAATAGGTTGGTAGACCTTTTCTATCAACGTTTGTCCACAATGCTGCCAAGTTATTTTGTCAGGCCAGGGTTATCGTCACATCGAAATGAACGCTGATATTATATATCAATTTACATGTGTAAACATTATCCTAATTGATATTGAAATACATAGTATTCTGATGATAGTCAGCAGTCAATATTAGCAATGTTTATATGCTTTCAATTTGTATTAATAATAATATACATTCAAGGCTCTTCCCATATTATGCCAAATGAGTTTGGACGTCCTGATCGGCATTTGGTTCCTGCGTTTTCATTATTTTAAAGCAGGATATACACAATTCAAATGCTTGTCAAACACGTGCAATTGTATATTTGAAAAAAATTGCACGTGCTTGACAAGCATTTGAGTTGTGTATATCCCGCTTAAGAATTATTTACTTTCAAAGTTGTTAGGGAGTGGACTTACGAGCAATCTCTGGATTTTATCGAAATGTATTGGGCTCGTCTGATATTTTGGGACAGTTCAAGGAATATATTTGAGAAGAATATAAATTATTCAATTCGAAAAAATAACCAATGGACATCATTTGGCATATTATGCATGCACCTTCGTATATGGCCCAGCAAATCCAAATTTGATTTAATGTCGTTGACAATGTTTGTTTTGTGTGTTTTTGAACAACGATAGCAACTTAGAGGTGCTTCCACCAATGGCTTTTTCCGTCAATTCCTTTATTTGGCTGGAGTTATAGCTATTTCACGGGTGCCAAGCCGATCATCAGACTCCTTTATTAGTGGTGCTGTCTAGTTGTTCTTTCATTTTAATCGAAAAACTTTTTGAGTTCACATTTGGGATTTGAACCTAGGACCAGCCAGTTGGGAAGCCAATGCACTACGCACTGCGCTAACAACTCCACTGATATATCCGAACCGAAATATCAATGCACTACGCACTGCGCTAACAACTCCACTGATATATCCGAACCGAAATATCAGTGGAGTTGTTAGCGCAGTGCGTAGTGCATTGGCTTCCCAACTGGCTGGTCCTAGGTTCAAATCCCAAATGTGAACTCAAAAAGTTTTTCGATTAAAATGAAAGAACAACTAGACAGCACCACTAATAAAGGAGTCTGATGATCGGCTTGGCACCCGTGAAATAGCTATAACTCCAGCCAAATAAAGGAATTGACGGAAAAAGCCATTGGTGGAAGCACCTCTAAGTTGCTATCGTTGTTCAAAAACACACAAATGGAATTGACGGACGCAGCCTAACTGCAGTGTTAAATAACACAAAAACAAATTACAATGTTTGTTTTTATTAAAATCTGCAAGTTCGCATATTTCTCTATTTATGACATTCTATCTTCCTCAAACGGACACTTATGGCCTTTTCCAAACTAGAAAAGGAGTGCTTACCCATCACTTCCTCAGGGAGTGAAATCGTCACTCCGTACTTTTTCTTGGAGTGAAGGAGTGATCAGCAATACAAGAAACTAAACGTCAAAACACTCCCTTTCCCAAAATGAATTCCAAAATTCGTTGAAAGGGTGTTCACTCCCAAAAGTAATTTCGGAAAAGAACATAACATTCATCTGATAGTAACAGAACCTTAAGAAAAATAATTGGCAGCACTTAATTAATCGCTTGGTATTACTTTTTAAATATTCGAAACTTCAATTTTCGTTTTCGGTTTTCGGACATTCACGTCGTCCATGTCCATGGCGTTCATTTTTATAATCTTATCATTTTTATGTTATATATTTTGAAAATTAAAGAAAAATGTAGACATTTTTGTGTTGAATAACTTTCTTCTTTGTTTATAATTATTTTGCCAGTGAGATAAACTACCCATTTCGTTTCACTTATAAAAGGTTTTTGTGTAAAAACCTTATTGAAAACCACAAACTAGGACCCTTACAAGTCGAATAAAATCCCCCATCAGATATAAGGGTTAAAAAAAGAATAAAAAGTTCATGTGCTAAGTGCATTTAACAGCTTATTTTTAAGGAAATAGAATATTATATGTAAATATTTACTAAAAACTTGCTATTACAAATGACTAAAAACGATTTTAATCAGTCTCAAGCGAAAATAGCTGTTGCATAGAGAAACAAAAATATAAATATCAAAATGGAGAACCTCAAGGTTCGGGAGGATCTTTTTTCCAGCGTTAAATACTATATAAGCGGCAATTTGGAAGATAAGGTAAGTACAAGGGTTAGTTGTGCAATGGACGATACTCTATAAAGCCACTGAATAGAATTAGCAGAGTTTGTGAACGGGAATATGGAATCAGGAAGTTAGGAAAAAACAACTTGTTTGTTTGACTTAAAACAAGACGGGACAAAATATGTAGATTTGGAAAATGTTTCGAACTGAGAGCAAACGAAAGGCTTACCTACCTTAGGAGAAGTTTTTATTTTCAAAGTCTATTGTTTGATCACTTGTTTTGATACTTCCGAATCATCAAAACATCTAGAAATGAAGCTCTTCCCAAAGACAACAAGACATTTCTTGCTTATCATTATAAATAGAACTTGAGGCAAAATCTGAACTGGAATGACTACTTTTAGGGAATTGAATCTTGATAGTGAAAGCATATAATTTGATACACACAAATTTGCATTTTTGATGTTCTATAAAACAAACCATTCAAATTTAATTACAGGTCGAATCACTTTTAAGAAATGGCGGTGCACAGTGTCGTTCCTATCTCAACGAGGTTGTTACCCACCTCGTGTGCGGCAGCAATTTTACCGAAGAAGAACTTATAATGGGAATCGACCTATACAGTGTTACTCCTGTAACAGAAAATTGGATTATCCAAAGTGCAAAACTCAATCGTTTAGCATCGACGAAAGCCTTTGATCCAAATAAACCCCGAATATTCAATGGAGTCCGGATTGCCATATCACAGATAAGTCCCTCTGATTGCCGCAAATTATATGCTATGCTCACATTTCATGGTGCCGAGGTGTATCAGACTTTCAATAGTAAAACTACACATCTGGTTTGTGGTGCTGCAACAGGAACTGCTTACCAAAAAGCAACTTCATTGCCGAAAGGGAAAACATGTCTTGTATCACCAGATTGGGTAATAGATTGCATAAAGAAAAATGAATTGCTTGCTTCTGAATCATACCATCCGAGATTGCTGAAAATTGTTGAGAGACCTAAGCAGAGCAAAGCATTGGCCGCAACATCGTCCGTTGCTTCGCAAATAGAAAAGCCGACTTTGAGTTCGCTGGCAAAAATTATTGGATTTGAAGAATCTACTGAAAAGAAAGGAAAACCAGGGCTAAGTAACAAACAAAAGCAACAAACACAGCAGCAGAAGAGCCAACAAGAACAAAAACAGAAGCAAGAAGAACAGCAAGAGAAACTGAAACAGCAGCAACAACAAGATAAAGCCAAGCAACTTCAGCAGCAACAGCAGTTGCAACAACAACAACAGCTGCAACAACAACAGTTACAACAACAACAGTTGCAACAACAACAGTTACAACAACAGTTGCAACAACAACAACAACAGCAGTTGCAGCAACAACAGGAATTGCAAAAAGAGCAAGAGGCACAGCAATTGCTGCAGCAGCAAAAAATTCAACAGATAAAACAGCAGCTTCTGCAAGATCAAGATTTACAAAAGATCCAACAACAACAAATGGAACAGCAAATAATACAAGAGAAAATCAAACAACAACAACAAATTCAACAACAACAGCAACTTCAGCAACAACAGCAGCAACTTCAACAACAACAATTACAGCAGCAGCAGCAGCAACAAGTTCAGCTACAACAACAGCCGCAACAACAAACACAATTACTGCAACAACAATTACACCAACAACAGCTTTTACAGAAACAACAACCGCAATTGCAACAACTTCCAGTTCAAAAACAGCACCAGCAGCAATTGCAATCAATCTCTATCACACAACCTCAACTGCCACCAACATCAGCTGGCGCAACACCATCCACGGTTGCGACATCTTCAGCCCCAGCCCAAATAATTCGAACATTATCATCCGGTGGTCAAAACAATATCATTATTACCACCATTCCGAATTCGCAAGTCGGTAACAGCAAACAAGCTCAGAATAATCAATCTCCTGTGATATTTGTACGGCCCAGGACAATTGGTCAAGGCAAGGGCCTTAACCCACCAGTCGCAAATGCAGCACAGCCACCGCAAATAATACTTCAGCAAAAAATTATCCAACAACCAAATTCTGTGAATCCTGAACAACAAAATCAAACGCCGCAACAAACAATGACTTCTACACTTACTAAATCACCAGTCACTGTTACACCTCAAATTGTAAATGTTCAAGTCCAACAGGTCCAGCAAATACAGAGGAATCTTAAGAGTACGTCCGTTCAACAAGTGCAGCATCTGCAGCAACAAATACAACAGCAGCAATCGGGATCTTCTTCGACTCCACAAATCCAGTTAATTCAACAACAACAGACAACCCAACAGAACCAATCTGACCAACAGCAACAGCAAATTACACCACAACAAAATCAAACACAAGTTATTCAGCAGAAAATTCAAGTTCATCATCAACTGCAACAACGTTTACAGCAACAACTTCAAATACAGCAGCAACAGCAACAACAACAGTTGCAGCAGCAGCAACAACAACAGCAAATAGGACAGCACCAGCTGCAGCAACAACAACAGCAACCACAACAACAACCTCCACCTTCAAGAACACCCCAACCCAATACACCTCAACCGCAGACACCACAGCAACCCCGGACTCCACAAACACCAAACAGTACACCAAGAACACCACAACCTCAGCAATGTACCACTCCACTTCAACAACCCAGAACACCTCAACCGCAAACGACACAACCAATTCAACAACCGCGCACACCACAGTCTATAAGCGCCCCACACACACCCCAACCGCGAACTCCACAACAATCCCTTTCACAACCGTCCACTCCGCAACCTCAAATGCAATCGCCACAGCACCAATCTATAGCGATGTCTCCTCAACCGCAAATATCGCAACAACCACAAATACAACAGCAACAGCAGTCACAGCCACAAACACAATCAATTCCCATGTCACCGCAAATGTTGCAACAGCACATACTCAGGCAACAGCAAATTTTGCAACAACAACAACAATTATATCAACAACAGCAGCAAAGCGGACAAAGTCTAACACCACACCAACAAAGTCTGCAACGTCAAATTCAACATCAACAAGCTCAACTCATACAACAACAACAATCACTGCAGCAACAACTTCAAATGCACCAACAACAACAAAATGCTAGAATGCAACAAAATCCTTCTCCGAGTGTACATCAAACTCCCTCGCCGCAACCTCAACTACAAAATCTTCTATCGTCGCAATCGCCAAGAGCATTGCAGTCTCCGGCTCCTCAGATGACACCACCTCCACAGTCACCTCAGCAACAGCAAATTTCTGCTCAGCATCATCAGCTTAGGCAGCAGCTGCAAGGACGTCAACAACAACAGCACTCTGCAACTGGTCAGCAACACAGGCAAATGATAGTTACTCAGCAGCAAATTGGTTCGCCTGCCGGTTCAACATCGTCTTCACAGCAGCAATCGTTACAACAGCAATTACTATCATTTAGCCAGCAACAGCAGAAAGTCCAGCAGCAGCAGCAGCAGCTCCTTCAGCGATCGCCTCAGCATGGGAGTCAGACTGTTTCAGTTCAAGTAAGTTGGTCTTGGTTTATCATAAGAATACACTTCATTACTTTATTCTCCTTTTTTTTCCAATAGCAATCGCAAAATAAACAACTAATTATGACAAAGCCAATCGATCCAACCGATCCAGTACAAGTTGCTCAGGTCTTGAGTCGTACGGCACAAAGTCCTATTCATGATTCACTCATTCTTCGTCAACAAATGGCTCAGCAGCTGCAGAAGCAACAACAACAGCAACAACAACAACAGCAGCAGCAACAACAACAACAACAGCAGCAACAGCAATCACCCCGCCAATCACCACACCCACAACAACAACAGCTCACAGCTGCCCAACCTCAACAGCAAATAGTTATCAGTCAAGGCAATAATCAAATAATAACTCAAAGACATGTGATAAATACATCTACAGCTCAAGGACAGCAAATTATCCAAAGTCATATGCTAAACATACACCAGCAAAAACAACAACAGCTATTATTGCAACAACAACAGCAGCAACTTCTTCAAAAACAAAATGCTTCAAATGTCTCGCATCAAGTACAGTTTGCCCAGCAACAGTCCCAACAACAACAAACTCAGCAGCCAGGTCTGCAACAACAAGTTCGGATCATTCAACAACAAGGTCTAGGTGTTACCCAACAAATCGTACAACAGCCAACAGTTTCAAATCAACAACAAATGCAGCAGCAGCAGCAACAACAGGTTGTGTCCCAGCTTCAATCGCCACCATATCAGCAACAATCGCCGCAAGCACAACAAATAATACAACAATCGGGCCAAAGCGTTCAGCTTCAAAACTCACAATTAGTGCAGCAGATTCAGCAACAACAATTACCTCAACAGCAAATGCAACAACAGCCCCAGCAGCAGCAAATCAATGTAGGGTCACAAACCAGCAACAAACAGTTTCCAGCTAAGTTTATTATAAGCCAACAGCAATTCAATCAGCTTACACCTCAACAGCAACAGCAAATACTACAAAATCAAAATCAAAACGTGTTTTTCGTGAACCAAGGCAATTTGCAGCAAGTTCAGCAGCAACAACAACCACAACAGCAACAACAACAACAGCAGCAGCAGCCCATTGTCCAACAACAGCAAATTCTTCAACAGCAACTTCAACAATCACCACAGCAGCAACAGCAAATGCAGCAATTGCAAATCAATAACCTGCAAACGGCTCACGGCAGCATAAGCCGAATACAGCAACAAAAACCACCTCCTCCAATGTACCCGCACACACCAAATGTTACTGTCGGACAAACTGACTTGCAGGCTGGTATGTTACAACAACAGCAACAGCAACTTCAACAGCAAGTTGTACTCAACTCGCCCCAACACCGCAGCCAACCGCAACAACATACGATATCACAGCAACAGCCACAACAGCAGCAAATAATTATAAATCAGCAACAAATTATTAACCCGCAGCGTATACAATATCTTCAACAACAACAGCAACAGGTTTTGCAAAATAAACAACAAGCTACGCAACAGCAAATCATAATTCAACAAACCCAGTCAAATGCTACCTCAAGTCAACAGGCTGTTCTGCAGAGTCCACCGCATCAAATTGCACAGTCGCCCCAGCAAATTCAGTCACCGGTTCAGCAACAACAACCGCAGCAACCAATTCTTACAAATCAAGGTCAAACCATAGCAATTCAGAATCAAATCATACTGCAGCAACAACAACATAAACAACTGCAATTGCAACAGCAATTACTTCAGCAGCAAGGCGATCCCCTGATTGGACAACATCAAGTGAGTCTTCAACCACAGCCACAGCAGCAGCAATCACAACAACAACAATCTTCACCACAAATTATCCAAACCCAAGTAACACCCCAATCTCAAACTGTTCTCATACAACAACATCAGCAAAATCCTCAAACAATAATTAATCAACAACAAATACAACAAACGCCGCCACCACAATCACCTCAACAACAGCAAATCATAATTCAACAACAATCGCCACAACAGCAGCATTGGAACTCCCAGAGTTCACTTTCTGCGCAACAACAACAACAACAGCAAGTTCTGCAAATACAATCTGACCGCCAAACACCAAATCCTGTTGGCACACAGCAAACCCAATACATTCGAACAGTCAGACCAGGCCAATGGCAAACAACAACAACATCAGGAATTCAGGGTACTCCACAAAGACAGCTTATTCAATTGGATGACAAGACACATGCTCATTTCATGTCATTGGATCCTGTTAAAAAAGCTGAATATATAGCAAAATTGCAAAGCAAACAGCGCGTTATGTTAAGACAATCCGTTGCTTATCAACCTCGTCCTGGAGCCCCAAATGTTGTGGCAAATAATGTGAGCGGCCCACGACCAGCCGGTACATCACATATTATTGTTCAAAGTCAAATGCCAGCCGGACTTAATCATCAACAACAGATGCAGTGGCTGCAACAGCAAGGCGCACGACAAGTTCTTGTTCGAACAGGTAAGTTAAACTACACGGGTTTTCGAATAATCTTTCAAGTCATTTGGTTATCATTCCGTCCTGTGGTGCTTTTAATATCTAACATTCTGGCCATCAGACATTTTGCATTCCAATCTAATCTTAATGTGTTGGTGTTTTTTTTTTTGTATCTATGTTTCATTTGCTATCATTATCTTCGACTTCCTAAGCTGTAATAAGAGAAAACAGGACATCCCTTTCAAACTATTCGTTTTAATTTTAAAAATCTTAGCAACCTTCGATCGAAAACAACGACTATTAAAAGCACAGCAAGATGGACATCTCCATACTTGAAATTTATTTGCATTGTTGCTTTGCTAGTAGAATAAAAACAAAACAAAATAATTCTAGGTTCTGCACCAGGTCTGAGTCCAATAACTCAACAACAACAACAAGTGCCACCTCCACCAAGCACACCGCAACCACAAACATCCCAGCAACAATATAGTGTTGTTGATCCCAACAATGTTAATCAGCAAATGCTTCTGCAACGTCAACAATTGCGTGTCCAACAAATTCAACTGCAACAAAATCAGCAACAAAAACCCCAACAGATGCAACAGTCTCCAGTTCAAATAATACCAACTTCGAGTTCTGTAGTCGCCAATTCGCTAACCGATCAACAACAATTACAAGGTCTTCAGTCACCGGTTGCAAACAACGGTGGCCAAACGATGATAGCTGCAATGCAACAACAACAACAATCTCAACAGACGACGCTTCTTATACCACAAGATGCTGTTAATAGTTTACAATCGCAAAATGCTGTCCTGCAAACTCAGCAACAACAAATGAATCTTAAAACAAAGACTGCCTTAGCCAATATGTTAAGTAATCGCTTAAGCAACAATGGCGCCACAATTGTAAATAATGTATCACAGATTGTTACTGTTGATGCAAATGCATCTACAATGGTACCCGTATCGCCAGTTGAGCCATCTGCAGCCGGTACACTACGTCTAATGACGCAACAACGAAATGCTGTTCTCAATCAAGGCGTACCAGTTGCGCGGACACAACAAGAACTCCTTTTGCTTCAACAACAACAGCAACAGCAGCAGCAACAACAACAAGCACAGCAACAACGCCGAACAATTACGCCTGCCAATGCTCAGGTAGTGGCGTCAAATGTGATCACTTCACCACAACAAAACGCTGCTATGATGTCTGGTGGACAATTTATTCAAACTAGAACACCATTGCCGCCAAGACCACAATTCTATGGTCACAATCCTAACCTTAAACTGCCGCCGAATTTGTTTTTGCTTGGATGTCATTTTCACATTGTCGAATACGATAAGACTGACGAGGAAGATGTACCAGATTGGATTGAAGCTATCAAGTATTTTGGTGGTGAAGTTGAAACCGCCTATGGTCCACGCGTAACACATGTGCTATGTCGAACTCAACGACATGGTGTTGTGATGCAAGCCATTCGTGATTCGAAACGTTGCATAACCGCTTATTGGCTTAGTGATACATGTTTGAAAAAACAAATGCAACCACCTTGGCAATGCCTTCATTTGCCTTTTCCCAGTATATATGGCATTCAAAAGCCATTGGATAAGCATATAATAACCGTTAGTGGTTTCGACGATGAAGATGAACTTCGATTGCAAAATATGTTGGAAGAAACAGGAGCATTGTACACAACATATTTGTCACCAATGAATACGGTATTAATATGTCGATATGCTGATGGTGAGAAATACAACAAAGCTAAGGAATGGCAAATTCCTATTGTTAACTCAATTTGGCTAAGTGATATTGTCATTGGAAATTTGAGTGGACTTCACCAGTATGAGAATCAAAAGTATCAACAGTATAACCTGACAGCACCATTTCGAATTGATTATATGCTTGTTGGGCATTTGATGGGTAAGTTAAGGCAATGTCGGTTTCCATTTTGTCATTTTGGGAGAGTAAAGTTTAAGTAGTGTCCGTAGGTTAGTAGTTAGGTGCGTTGGCTGCTAAGCAGAACGTCGTAAGTTCGAGTCCTACTCGTGCCCATAGTTTTTATTTCATCTTTCACGGGCACTGCCTCTTGCGAAGAACTGACAAAACTTCCAAGAGGATCATCTGTCATGAAATAGTGCTTCTCAACTTTGCCGTTCGGAATTGGCGTTAAAATTGTAGGTTCCCTGAATTCTTCACACGGACCTAGAGAATTGTTGATAAGAGTAAGCCACTTAGGCCTTGGCTCTTCAAGAGCTGACGCGTTTAAATTAATTCTGTTTGGCTATGAACATGATGAAAAGAAACTATCCTTAAGTTAGGATGGACACCGACTGTTGGCGAAAAAGTTATCGCTGGGCAGTTCGAGTCATTTAACTCCATGTTCATGATTCTGCATACACGAATCCGCTGGTACGGATGGTATTCAAGCTATTTGTTGTGATGATGTGTTCTCAACTCGGGATCGATCACTCAGAATACAGCATATGTCCAGAAAGTTCCCTGTGTATACGAATCTTCTTTGTTTTATCAGCTTCAAATGTACTATCTCGAAGAACGAACAAAATCATTTGTTTTGGTCCAATTTTAAATTTTGTTGCCGGCTCGGTTCCTTTCATCGGGAATAACCCCAGCCATCAGTCTAGTACCGTGGCACGCTTGCGACACGCAGCTAAGCTCGTCGGAAATGGGCGGGATCTTGGTACTAGACGGGCAGGAACCGGCACACAAAAACATAGATCGTGCCTAGAAAGGAAAGGGCAACACGAAACGAAATAAGGACATTACTTTACCTTGCTTGTAGCGTTTTTTTTTTTTTTTTTGGTAATCCGGAATTAGTACACAGAACTGTCCAATTCCGGATACCAAACGAACATGCAAACATATTTTTTGCTTCTAATGGTTGACATCTTCTCCAAAATGGTGGCAGCTAACTCATGCGTAAAGCTAAGAGCTACCTCCCAGTGGTAACAACACTGGTCATACTACTATCTTGAGACAACTTCAGATCTATCCAAGATCGCTTAGACTATACCACCCCAAAAATGGTATTCGAAGCTATTACCAAGTTTCAATGCCTTCAAGATCTTCTTGGGACGAAGAGAAACCCCTGGAAGACAATACGGTACACTTCTATACAGACGATTCAAAGACCGATTACGGTATTGGAAGTGGTATCTATTCGTAACAACTGAATCTCAGTCTATCATAGACTTTCCAATCAGTGTAGTGTGTTCCAGGCCGAAGTAATGGCGATTAAAGAGGCACTATCCTGGCTCTCTCACGTCTGTCTCCACAAATTCTCAAATAGTCCACGACTGTCCATTATCTTTGAATGAGATGACGGAACAGTTTGGGTGGCGGGCCACAGAGACATCCCGGGAAATTTCAAAGCCGATGAGCTAGCCAAAAACAACATAGGAATACCACTTGCTATATACAAACATCTTTTCAAACAATATGCTCCTGTCTAGCAACTTAACTATAATGGTCAAGCGTAGACCTGAAGCGGTCAAAATGCTTGATTTCCCTGAGTAGACAAAACACAAGACCCACAATGGGAGTCATAGCAGGACACTGCCTCATACACACAGCTTCTGTAGAAGCTGCATGGACGAGGAGGAAGAGGAAACAGTCCAACACCTTCTGTGTACATGTCCGGCTCTCTCCAATAGAAGGAATTAATATCTCGGTACTTCTTCGATAATCCTCTCTCTTACTTCATTAAAAGTACAAAATGGTTTGTTTAAGTTCATTACTCTGCCATGATTAATAATTTGATTTCGACTTAAAATTCGGAATCGTTTTTCTGTTCTTTTCAGAACAAGAACTGTCATCTTGTGCCAAGTGAACGAATTCAGAACCGTTCGGAACAGTTCCGGACGACCAAAAAAAAAAAAAGGCTATTAGTCGTTTCCTTTGATGTTTGAGATTTATAAGGCTGCAAACTGAATTGGTTTTTGAGTATTTTTTGCAAAAAGGAAAGCCTTTTGTTGTTCAAGGAGATATTTTCTGTTCTATTCTAGTTGTTCATAGAATCTGTCTGTCACAGTTAACATCACAATTAATTCTGCTTTAATCGGATTATTGGCAAAGCTTTAATCATTTTCATGACCTACACCTTTAATTTGATGTTAAAATTTCATTGGAATTAAGATTAAAGAGCAAAATGTTTGTATTGACACATTCCCTTCTATTTTTTAGCTCCATGGAAGGCACCTATTAACCTAACGCAAGAAGCACACGAACGAGTTAAACGATCCGCATCAGAGTCTCTATACGAATCGCGTGCAAAAAGACAAAAATTATCTGAATTTCAAGAGGATATACCTGAAAATATTGTCTGCATGGAATATCCTGATATGGATAAGCCTCCACGAATAATGTTTTCTCAAGTTCTCTTTATCGATCGTCTGACTAAAGCTGTTCTGTAAGTGAATTTACTTTTTACTCTAAAATCTTTTATGCTCATATTTGTATTCTTCTTTAGATCTCTCGGTGGGTTAGTTGTTGAAGATCCTGCAGACGCAAATTATCTAGTTATGACGCGTGAGGCACGCACTTGCAAGCTAATCCATGCCATTTGCCACGTTGACTACATTCTTAAGAGCACTTGGCTTGAAGATAGTGCTAAATCGGGAAAGTTTTTAGATCCAAATAATTATAAAATTCAACACATCGAAGTGGATGAAAATATGAAAATTAACTTGGAACGATCACTCATGTCAACACAACGCAGGACGTTGTTTGCGAACAAATGTTTCTATATAACGCCAGATGTTTTCCCATCACGTAATGAAATTGTTCGAATGATAGTTAGTTCGGGTGGTAAAGTTGAAGAAAATAGACGCACAGTAAAGCAAATCAATGAAACATGCGCTGAAACACCAGATAATTACATAATTATAACTTGTCCACAAGATTTGCCACTGCTTGTTGATATTATGAGACAAGGAAAGCCAAAATGTTGGATTCTCACCACTGAATTTGTGCTTAGTTCGATATTGAAACAGGAAGTTGATTATAAATCCAATATAATGCCTTACGTGTACAACAATAATTATATTGCTCCAGAGAAACCACTTTCTGGGGGAAAAGGAAGGAAAAAAGAAAACTATAATAACTAAAATTATTGTTGCATCTTTTTGTAATATAACTGTAAATAGTGTATAAAGAATATTGCCAAAAATCTGTGCATAGAAACTAGCTCATAAAAATCATTTAATTTATTTAATTTTGATTACATTTAAACCTAGGATAGAATACTTTTATCGATTTAGATTTAGCATAAATGAAATATGTACATATGTATTCATAGAAATACTTATAAGTATATTTTTTTGACTATGTACGTTTGTTTCAAAAATAAAAGTTTATGGTATACGACAGTATGTTTTTTTATAATTTGCACCAACTCATCTTATACCCTTTTTATGGCAGAGGCACAACACGACATCGCAGTTAATGTGAGAGTCTTCTGTCTTCTGCAGCTGACTCAATCACATACTGCTCTTCACCATCGCCTATCATCGCAGCCAGAAAGGTGGAATCCCATGTACAAAGGCTTCATGACTTTTACAAGAAATGGGGAATACACATCAACACAGAGCTGATTTGCTTCCGAAGGCCCATCTTTAACAGAGGCGGAGTTAGAAGAGCTGGAATATGTCGAAGCATCTCAATTACTCTACCCGATGGATCAACGTTGGCAGCGAAGAGAAATACAAATATCTTGGAGTCCACTTCAATGAGATGTTGAAATTCAACCCTCACTCGAGAGCTGTGCTAAAGAAGGCCAACCACGCGTTACACCGACTGAACCCACTTCTAAGTAGAAGAACAGGACTCAACAAACCAACGAAGCTACTTATATACAAGCACCTAATTCGGCCCATCATCACCTACAGCTTCCCAAAGTGGTATACAATTTCAAAGACAGCAATGAAGGAACTCCAAGTGTTCGAACGAAAAGTCCTGTGGAGCTGCACAGGACTTTATTTCAACCATCAGAGAAGGAGGCATTTCAGCAACAAACGAGTCTACGAAGAAGCGAAAATTACACCACTGGACAAATACCTAATTCAGTCAGCTAAAAGGTAAGCAGGATCACTGAGCAATCACCCAAACAATCTCATCGACGGAATAACCACACAATAAAGACACCCTGAACCGAGATACCTATGCGCGCTGGACGTACTAAGGGAGGAGCTCGAGCAAATCAACGACGAAGGAGATCTTCAATTTTACGCTGACACGGGGTCAGCTTTTAACCGCGGCTAAGGCCCTCACCAATGGACAACCAGGACTGAACATCCCTAGATTTTTTATTTCATGTATTTTTTTTTTATCTTTTATTCATTGATATTTTTGTAAACCTTAAATTTAGAAAACAAACAACAAATTAAAAATCAAATATTACCTTAAGTAATCATTCAATAAACTGTAAACATGTATATAAATATTAGTTCAAATAAAGATAAACAGCCCTATTCTGCTATTCATCGGGGGAATTTGTCTTCAATTTTCATTTCACACTATTCTACTATCAGTTCGGATCGAATCTGGATTCACCTCATTAACGTCGGTAATATTGTGCGGTATTCTGTTATTCACGGACGGGAACCCATCCATTCTATACAATTCAAATCCGCATAATAAATGTTACGGGTTTTTCATAAAACTAATTTTCTATCTGGTTGGTGGTCAATAAAATGTATTTTATTGATTGATTATTTGTTTAAATACAGATTATTAACATTTTTGGGGCAGAACAACGAATAGGAACCTAATTATGTCGCTAATTTCCGCAATGAAATTATATCCAAACATTGACAAAAATAATGTTGAAATACAACCCGAGGACCTTCGAGATTTTTGGAATAATTTTAAAGAGAGCGTAAACCTCCTGGGTCTACCATTGAAAGATGTGGCTATGTGGTTAGATTTGTTTGTGATTTTTACATGAACAACTGCTAATTTGTAGTGTCAAATTGGTTTGGATAATGTAGTTCACCTGACGGATAGTGGAATGTAAAGGCAGTGTTCGCGGGAATCGAAAGTGAATCGAATGGGTGAATCGAATCGACGATTCACGCGGATAGCAGAATAGCGCTGAAAATGTAAAAAAAAAATGTGAAACACAGTGAGTGCATTAGGAAGAAGAGAAGGGGTTGGAAAGGAGGTGTCGGTGTACATTGGTCTTAATTTCTTGAACATTGTAATGACTGGGAAATGCAGAGTGTGGAAGAGAGTTCGACAAGTACGGCTAAAAAATAATTCCCTTTTCTTGAGAGTACGTCCGAAGTTGGGCTCGAGGGTAAACCTAGAAGCGCGAGTATTACGGGTGAATTGTTTGAGGGGAGGAATGCAACTGGCTATTTCACTACAGCTATTACCGTAAAAGTAGCGATAGAACAAGGAGAAACACGCTACGTTACGACGGAAGTCTAAATGGGTGAATGCGTCAGTGATCTCTCTTCTTACAACTCTTTTTTGTATTCCATCCTTTAATACAGCTGGAGCACCAGCCCAGAGATGTGAATTGTACTCAAGCTTTGGACGGTTTTACAGATAATAGCCAGATCAGACGGGGAGAAAAATGTCTTGCACCATCTTAATAAACCCAAACATCTTGCGGCATTTTTGGCGACATCGCGTATGTGCTCCAATAGAGGTGGTCAGTGATACACATACCGAGAATGTCGAGATATTTGGTTTCATAGATGCAAGTTCCACTCATGGATAGTGGCAAGCGGGGTATATCTCGCTTCAACGATACAAGACAGCATTGAGAATTCGTATACTCATATTTTGCCGTTGCAGTTCCACATCCGAGGAGGAGGGATGTGAATCTGAAAACGAATATGAGAAGCTATGCGTACTATCGTCAGCGAAATAATTTATTGGATTAGAAGAAACAGACAAGAGATCATTAATAAAAATGAGAAAGAGGGTCGGAGACAAAACGGAGCCCTGGGGGACACCAGCATTTATATTGTGGGTTTCAGATTTGAATCCGTGCAACAAATTGTATTGAACGGTTCGAAAGAAAGTTTCTAATCCAACGAAGAAGGGATTCATCGATACCGAAAGCACGCATTTTCGATAAAAGAGCAAGATGCCAGGCTTTATCAAATGCCTTTGTAATATCAAGTGCAACAATCTTACTTTCTCCAAAACGATGTAAAGACTTGTTTCACTGTTCGGTGAGATAAACCATCAAATCACCAGCGGACCTGTTGCTGCGAAAGGCGTACTGCCGGTCATTAAGAAGCTTTTGGTCTTCGAGATATTTCTTGAGCTGATAGTTTATCAGCGTTTCCATGACCTTGGGAAGTAGTGACGTAAGTGCAATCGGACGATAATTGGAGGGAGAAGAAAATTTGCCTTTTTTTGGCTAACAAATGCTGGACGGACAAATGCTGTTTTCCAACTGCTCGGAACGAGCCCAGAAAAGTAGGATAGATGGAAAAGCTTACGAGCTTGCCAGCGTGGAAGAACACCTCTTCAGAACAATAGCGGGGATATTATCCGGACCAGCAGATTTATGTATGTTGAGATCCTTTAAGACTCTGGCCACAGCACGAGTGCGGAAGAAGATTTGTCCCATGGAATCATTGACGCGCTCAAGAACTGGAGGAGTCATGACACTCTCTGGCAGCGAAGAGTTGGCGGCGAACTGCCTAGCAAAAAAGTTCGCTTTCGCGAGCGAGCTAACAACTGGAGTGTCATTGTCAACGAGCGTAGGGACCGAGGAAGAAGAAGAATTCTTCATATTTCTTACAAATGACCAAAAATTCTTACTGCCTTTGAGACATTGCAGTAATTTTTTGCCTTAATTTTTTACCATATAAAAATTTGGTCCGCCGAATATGGGCATTACAGGCCTTCCTCGCTTGTTTAAACTTGTTCCGGTTTTCCTGTTGGGTTGGCTCTAAAACACCGGAACTTTACTTCTTTTATGTCTTTGTATGTTAATTTTACCCGCCAAACATTATGCTTTACTGTATTTTTAACTGATGTCTATTTCCAAAAAAAAAAAAAAACTTGACTGCAGTCAATAGTTAGTACTTTTTCATTGGAATTCATTGATCGACTGCAATCGACGGTTTTCCAACTTAAGACCCTGCAGACTTCGTACTACCTCAATCGATAATCGATACCCCTCTACCACAGTACCCACTATTCTTTAAACGCTACCCGCTTGTGCTACCCAGTACGTCTTACAGTCTATAATCTCTTAAGGAGATTTTCCCATCACGAATTCTCTATTTTCCCATTGTTTAAATTCCATTCAAAATTCGACTTGAGGTTTCCTTGCTCTTCAGGAGTTTTCCATTTTACTACTTCAAAACTAATGCATTTCATTTGATAGAGAAATTTTGCGATTTTTGTTTAGTCAATTTTTGTGTGCATTTCAAATTTTCCATTTTTCCATTTTTCCAATTTTTGTTTTTACTTTTTCTTGCTTTCCAGTTCCCCATCACAAATTTTCCAGTTTCATTCGAAGACCCATTTTGAAATTTTCCAGTTTTCCATTTGAAAATCAATGAGTTGTCTTAGTTTTTCATCAAGAACTTTCTATTTTTCCATTCAAAAACCCATTTTGAACCAAAAAATTCCAAGCAAAAAAAATCTAATTTCCGACCTTTGTTTGGTTTTTCCAATTTGCTTGAATTTGAAAGTTCAAATCAGTAACAGCATTTCACTTGTCTCGTTTCTCATTGGATGGTGGCTCTATCTCTCTCTAAGCAAGTTTTAAAATTTTTCCTCCTCAGTTGGGTGGCGCTTCAAGCAATTCTCATTTTCAGTTTCAGCTTTCAGGCCGTGTGCGAATTGGGTTAAAAAGTGGTCAAAACTTGACGTTTGGTTAAATTGTGACACTTCGCATTGAATAAAATGTGTTAAGAATTAGACTAGCTGCTGAGCAGGTTAAAATATGACAGTAGTGGTTAAAAATTCATCCATTTTAAACCAAAATTCATCCAATTCGCACACGGCCTATGGAATTTTGTATATATATTTGACAGATACAATCGACCTGGAATTCGACTTTAGCGCCACCTAAATACTCTTAAAGAGGTAAAATTCTACATACAGTTAGGTTAGGTTGGATTGGCTGTCTAGATGTTGTAGACTCACTTAGACCTCAAGGGTCCATTGTGATACCACAAAAGAAGTTACTCGTGGGAGAATAATGAACCTAAGCAAACCATTTTGCACTTTCAATAAAATTAGAGAGACATCTTGCGTCGATCGTTGCCAGTTCACTGGTATTACCGAAGAAGGGATAACCGAGTAGATGTTCCTTCTATTTGAGAGCGCCGTACATGTACATAGGAGGTGTTGGACTGTTTCGTCTTCCTCCTCGTCCAAGCAGCTTCTACAGAAGTCATTTGGGTAGACGCCCAGACTCAGCCTGATGATGCACCTTCTGCCTTTAGGGTTCCGGCTTGTCGTCCTCAAGAGATCTATTTCGCTTTGACGATGAGTCGATGCAGGTCGGTTTAATGGATTTACTAAGAAAGCCATTGTAGTGTCCTTAGCTTAGTGGTTAGGTGCGTTGGCTGCTAAGCAGAATGTCGTGGGTTCGAGTTTGTGCCCATAGTTTTTGTTTCATCTTTCACGGGCACTGTCTCTTGCGAAGAACTGACAAAACTTCCAAGAGTATCAATCTGTCATGAAAAAGTGCTTCTCAACTTTGCCGTTCGGAATCGGCGTTAAATTGTCCCTTCAATTCTTCACACGCACCAAGAGTATTGTTGATGAAAGTAAGCCACTTAGGCCTTACTCTTCAATAAACCCACTCTATTTATTTATATTGTAAGAAAGCCATTGGCCCACTCGAGTTTTCGCATCTGCTTCAGAGATCTTTCCACCGCCAATATGCCACTGACTTCGGCCAGAACCCGCGTAGCACAACGCGGATCTCTATCAGCCTTCCAGGTCCTCTTTCTTGCTGACCGAGAGCTTTGTCCGTGTGGCCTCCAAAGTTATATGCCACTTATAACAATCGGAGAGCGCCCTCACCCGTCGAGTCATCATGTTATAATTTGTCCAGTCACGTTGAGCGAGAAGTTTGCCATGGGGATGCTGTCGAAAAAACAGATATGGCCTATGCTTAATGGAGACTCCGTGTTAATACCAAATTATGGAAACAAAAATTGGCTACATCTGCTTGTAAATAGATGGCGACAGTGAAAAATGCCTTCTTCGTCTCAAAAGTGTTCCATGTTAGTACTTTAAATTTGAACCTGGCAATATTCTCTTCCACACGGAAAAATTACCACTCCAAAAGTCCAAATCCAAAGGCATGTTCCAAGCAGTGTTACCACTTGAAAAAAGGAACAGAAGTACATTTTAGAGTAGATTGAGAAAACTGTCGGTAAATCTATACTGATTTTGGAAATATTAGGGGTATTCACGTAAACGCGGAAAACCCATAGAAACCGTAGAAACTGTAGAATTTTCTATCGGTAGAAATGAGCTGTCAAAATTTGTATGGGAAAAATTTTCTGCAAATTGTAGAATCTTATCTCACAAATTTGAAGCAGAAACTGCAGAAAAAAAGTGATAAAATTTATGACGTTTATTTTGACGTTTAATTTGGCGCTCATCTCATCTTTTCTCCAACTGAACTGACATAAGCGGGAAGTTCTCGTCAAATTAAATAAAAAAAAAATCAATCAGAATCAACAAACAAATGAATGAATTAATTAATTTTTGTTTTAAAACTACTTCTTAGCATCTTGAAGACCAAAATTAAAATGTAATTAGAATAAAAAAAGAATCACTTTAACATAAATTATCGAATGACGTGAACTGAACAAACTCACTTTGACGTTTAACAAACAGCTGTTTGTTTCCCTTGTTTACGCAACTATATTCTGCTGGGGTGTTCATTTAAATCTTTTGCGGAATTTTCTATTTTTCCACAAAGTAGAAAATTATCTCGTTACGTGAATACCCTAATTAAGTTACATCGAAGTAATATTTTTCCGAGGGAAATAGATTTTAAGGGATTGGTGCAAAGTAGAAAGATTTTCAAAACCAAGGAAAATCGAAGTAGATGGACTTTGAGTAAAGTGGTAACGCTGCTTCCAAGTAATAACTGGAAAATGAAACCCGGACTTCTTTTCCGATTCCATCAGGTACGCTATGGAATTAAAAAAATAAACTAAAATCCAAAATGTCCGTCGTTAATATATATATAAAAACGAAATGTGTTCTCAATCTGTACATCTGTATGTGTTGAATGTGTCACCACCGCCACTAATTATGACAAGGAAAACAATATCCAGCGCAAGGTAGTTCCAGCCGAATGCCAAAACGAAAGGCAAGAAAAGGTGCGGCCATATTGATTAAGCACCAAATATACTTGTTTTTCTTTCATCACCGATGATTCATCACTTGATAGAAAAGGACAGTATTGTGTTCCATTTCCACTTCGTTCAAGAAAAAACGCGCATGTGTGCAAACGTTCCATCCAACATTGAATGAAATAAACGAGAAACGACCAAGCAAATACAATATTCCTCTCAGTATTGAATTCGACCAGGCCGACGACGACGAGTCCTCACGAAGAAGAGTTTAAAATTTTTGAAAAGAAAAAAAAGTAAAAAAAAACTTGATTTTTTCAGAGTAGCTTCTCATAATCTATTAGTTTTTTTTTTCTTTTTTCATATATCCTTAATTTTTTTGTCTGTGTAAAACTAGTAGAATTTATCCGATCTCAAATCGAAAATATTAAAGAAAAAAACCATAAGTTTGATCGCCCAGCCACTAATTCGCATTTTCTTTGGATTACTTTTCAAGGATTATAATCAAGCAACTTATTTCTCCGAGACAACACGATGTCTGAACGCGAAAATAATGTTTACAAGGCTAAATTGGCTGAACAAGCCGAACGCTACGATGGTAAGTGCAATAAATAAGAATAAAAAAAATTTCTAATTTTTTTTTTTTACCGAATCGAAAATTTTCCCATGGAATGATCTAGAAAAAGATACAACAAATTTCTTTACTCTTTTTTCCCATATTTCTGCATGATTTTTTCTCCATGTATATATGTATTTTGTATATTTGTTCTTCGGTACATATAGGAAGGTACATATATAAAAATTTAACATGTATCCAAAAAGGAAGATACGTCTAGGGGCGAAAAAGGTCGAAACGGAGGTTCTGGGTAATGAGGTTCCTAAATCTGGAAAAATTTTGCAAGTGCGTGGCTCGGCGGCAAGCCATCTTTTCTAACGTATATTTCACAAATCCGCAAGTACATTTCCATGGAAAAAAAATGTTTTTTTCTTCTCTTTAATGCGTTGCTATGCCGCCTTTTTAAGTTTTTTTTCGTTGATTTTTTTAATTCCTTTTTTCTTCGAATAAAAATGGGGGAGATGCTTCGGTTTAAACACTTAAGAGGAAAAAAGCCAAAGGGAGTATGTGATATGAGACAGACTGCTTATGGAGTACAAAAAATCAATGAATGGATCAATAAAAAAGGTCCGGACAAGAAACGTAACGATAATTTCATACTCAACATTTTCCCCTGTAATAATTTTCAAAAATTTAGTTTTTTTTTTTTCTTTAAAATTAACGAGTGTGCTCTTGAATAGCAATATTCCATGTCCATCTGCTTTTAATTGATTTTCTTTTTTTCTTCGAAAAGCTGGAATTAGCTCTGGCATTGTTAAGTTGATAGTTGCATTTTGTTTCAGCTTGCTGTCTACTGGAGACATTCACTGTGTCACTTGAAGAAAATGGTGTTGTCCTCTTCTAATTTTGCGCTCTACACGATGCTCCCCAATCACATGGTTTTCGTAACGTATTTTTTATCGATTTATTCGAAAATTTATCACCCAAATTGATTGTCAGCAAGGTTTTGTTCAACATTGTATGAAATGTTTGTAAAATCTGATACTCAATTATTATCATTACCATTGCTTCGATTAGTTGAAAGATTGAGTGAACGTAAAGTGTTGCTGTGCAGATTTATGTGTGTGTATCGAGGAAATATTTACACGGAAAAATTTAAACTTGAAATGTCATATTTTCTCGTTTCCTCAAGTTGATTTTAAGATTTTAATGATTCAGCAAGCGAGATGGAAGAAAACATGACGTAGTTTTCCATTTCCATGCAGAGCAGGAACACTGGCACAGCTAGGCTGTTGTATTGTATCTTGTATAGGTAGAACGTAGAAGCCGTGCCATGCCGTAGAGAAAGCGGGTAGCAGGTAGCTAAAGAAAAGCAGCTAGCGTGTGGCTGTTCTCCTCTACATACCAATGTCGGTAGAGTTGTATACATACTTATGTCTACTATATCTCTTGGGTTAGATTTTTCTTCCCCTCATTTTTTTTCTCCATTTTTGCGTGCAATTTTCCATTTCCATTGAATTTTTCCTGCATACCTAGATATCTTTAATTTATGTATCAAAATTGTTTTTCTTGACGTAAATTCAGTTTTTTTTTTGTTTTTGCTTGCTGTTAATGGAACAGAAAAATTGCGAAACTATTATGTTGAATCAGCGTGTTGAAAGAATAAAGTGATGAGGAAGAGGAGGGAATCCCCTACAAGGGTTTTGGTTCGGGTTTGGATTCGGATTCGGATTTCGATTTCTGTCTTGCTTGGCACTTGGGTTTTTCTTCATATTTTTTTATGGTCCGGTTTTGAATAAAATACGACGTACAATGTCGAGGAAGAAACGAACAGTAAATTATCTATCTCTTTTTGACTTCTTGAGTATTTTGCCGGCTGCGCTGCGTCAGTCTTGGCTCTGGGTTGTTGTCGCCGCCGATGCCACTCTACGTTCTTCTCTACTCTCCTGTCATAAGCTTAGGTTTCTGGTCTCTGGTGTAGAAAGAAAAATGATTCATCCAATTGAATCCAACCACGAAAAACACACGAACCTACTTTTTTGTAAATTTGAAGTTTAAAGTCTTTTCGTATCTCTTAGCTTCGTCATTGTAATATTTCCATCGTTAATTATATTTATAATGATTCACCCATGATTTCTTTATAGTTAAAGAGTAATGGGATTTTACATTCAACCACCACGAATCGCTACTAAAATTCAATGTTTTTTGGGTTCAATGTAATTTGTTAAGCCAAAAGTAGCAATCTCTTTTTTGAATGTGTGGGTGAAAGGTATCAAAACAGATTTATGATTGAATATTCTTCAATTTAAAATGTTTAATAAATTGAATTTAAACACAATTCGTAAATTTATATTCGGCAAAATAATTTTTTAAACAAATCTTGCAACAAACTCCATTCGTTTTGAATATTAAAAAAATTCTCGTTGTATGTGTTAAAATACGTGTGAGAATATGTGTAAATCTGTCTCCAAAAAGAGATTTTAGAGAAATCAATTCTTCAAGTAAAAAATTCAATACTTTTTCCAATGTAATTCATTTAAGGGGAAAAAAATTGCCACAGATCCGTGAAGAATCAATTTCTTGGCCCAATGTAAAATCCCATAAGATTTACTTGCCCCACACTATTGAGACGATAATGTAGAGTATTGCACTAATCATACCTACCTATTACGATTACCCATCAAATTCATCGAACTTACATCAATGTATGTAACTGTAACTCTGTAGAGTACGATTATTGACATGATATAGCCTTCAGAACTTTGTCATGAGTTCATGACTGAAAATGGATTTTACGAGAGAAAAAAAAATATATCCAAAGGTACAAAGGCGCATGGTAGTGCCGTCGTTTGTTGGAGTTTAATTTAGGTAGGATTCGCCATAGTAAAAACCTGAAGTCTATGTATTTGTCTAGACAAGTAAGGGTGTAACTAAAATTACATGCAATTGCTTTTTGGAGATATTATTAAAAAGAAAAGACATCTTATGTGTTCGCATTGTGCATACTAAATTGCCTTAATGTTTTTATTTAATAATTTTGTTTTTTAACTGCCAAGCATTGTTTGACTTCCGATGAGTTAAAGCAAATAAAAATAGGTCCAACCCACCATTACCTCTGCTCATGAAAAAAATGAATTTGCGATGATTAAATACATGACTTGGAATAGTCTAAATTAGTCATGTTTTTTTTTTTTTTGAATTTAGGTATACACTTTAGTAAAAGGTTACTTCTATGACTATTATTTTTTTTTACATTGATTGTCAAGGAAACCGTGTTTTGGGGCTGAAATGTGTATTAGTTTTGTTTCTTTGCCTTTTGAACAGGTTCAGGTTTTGCACAATTAACAAAATCAATAATTTTAGAAATATGTAGGCCTATAAGATATTGGATTGAAATTTTTGTTAAATATTATCATCGACACTGTTGTGCACAGTTTGGAACAGAAAAGTACAGCTTCTTGGTATTCATTGACACATTTATTGTTCTGATTTGGTGTTCATTGAGTGTCTAGAACAGTTTGGAACAGTTTTAGACCGGATTCTCTGGTCCATCTTTTTAGGTAGAGCTGTTCTGACATTCCTCATTAGGCTGTGCTGTACTGTGCTGTCTCTTTTCTCGCTGAACAAAGCGTTTATCAGATTTCAATAATCATTACAGTCATCTAGCAGAACGTTAAGATAGAGGCGTGATGAAGAAATTCAAGAACTATCAGACTACATGATAAAGAGAAATTGTTTCATAATTATTCTTCATTACCGTGTTTTCGCTGTGATAAAAATTTCAAAAACATAAAATATTGCGTGAAACAGATTGAGCCAGCAACAGCAGCGGCCATTGTTTTTGAACCCATGTATTTTAATCTTCCGATACAGATTGAACCAGCACTAGCAACGTCAACAGCGTCGATGGGTCAAAGTCCTAAATTTGCTGTTGCTGGTCCATTGCTGACAACGTTCCATGTACGAAAATCAGAGGCGCCAAAAAAAAAAAAAAAAAAAAAAACGTGTACTGACTGTCGTTGATTGCTTATTATTTAAGACGTCGCTTGTGAGTGGTGGTAATGTGTTTGAAAAATGCTGGCTGTTGACGGCGCTGGTCCAGGTGCTGTTGCTGTTTTAATCTGTTTCGCGCATATTGGAAGCGGACAAAACGTCTTTTTGTCTTAGGACAAAAAATAGTGTCTTTATGTCATTGCTCTTATGAGGCAACACACACCGAAAAACACACGACACGACAAAAAGTTTTATCCGCTCGTTGGTTGCAGTAAGTACATGGGGCTGAATAGCAGCAAAACAAACAGAAGAAGACAAAAAGTCCGGGACAAAATGTCAGCACTTAATACACCGTCTTAGGCTAACCACAAACCGAAGCGGACAAACTGTTTGCCTGTCGCAAGACAAAAAATCGTGTCGTACTTCACCCCACACCGAACACGACAAGGACAAAACGTTTTGTCCGCTTCGGTTTGTTTTTAGCCTTATGAAGTAACACACGACAAAAAAAAAAAAACCAAAACTAACAGAAATCAACAAAAAACGTGTCAGTTGTATAGGTTGTATAGGAGCAACACACACCGAAGCGGACAAAGACAAGACATTTTGTCTTTGTCGGCCTCGGTGTGGGGTGGAGGGTTACGACATGATTTTTTTGTCGTAAGACAAAAAGACGTTTTGTCCGCTTCGGCGTGTTTTTAACCAAGTATACCTGTATAGAAAATTACGTTCAAGTGTTTACCACACCTGCCTTTGTGAAGATACTTTTCTAGTAGGTTACTATCATATCAAATGCAGCATTGACAGTTACCTTTTTTTCTTTGAACTGAACTGATTCATTTGCCTTCATAGATAGTACATAATTTGAATTAACCCAAAACTCAAGAACAAAAGAACCGTCATGTATATATGCAATATTGTCTATATGATTAAAGAAAAAAGAAAACGCATTGACCTTGTTTTCTAGTGTAACCTTGGTCTCCACTACATAGGAAATTGAAATCTATTGTATTTATTTTTTGATAGTTAAACTGAAGAACACACATGTGGGTGGAGTGGGGTTGCTTTGGTTAGGGTGTGGGATATCTTTTGTTGGCTTTATTCAATTGTATATCGTGTATAAAATGTACATAATGGATAGTTTCCTCTGCTACTGGTTTTGGTGTAGAGGACGTTTTTTGGGGTTTTAATTCAAACCAAACAATAGAAAGTTTGGCAATTAAATAAAAAGGGGCTCTATCTCTATTATACTACCAAGATCTACTATCATATAGACTTAACTTAAACAACTCAATAGATTGTTTATTTTTATTGAGTTATTCATTAGAGACTCTCCATTTCCAAATTTTATTTGGAAACACTTACTTGTACATACATTACGTCCATTGTAGGTTAGATTAAAGTGGCTGAATCCGCACCTAGGCCAAAAGAAAAGGCCCACTGTGATACCACATGAATCTAGGGAATTACTTCTAACTAGTCGAACCATTTTGAGCTTGTTATTAAACGAAGAAGATATTTCATATCCTTATTAGCTAGTTCACTGAGATTATCATAAAAGTATTCTCCCAGATGAAGTTTGCGTCTTAGTGAAAGAGCAGGGCATGTGCAGAGAAGGTGAGATATTGTTTCCTCTTCGTCCTCGTCCATACAGCTCTTGCAGAAGTCATTTGAGGCTACATCAAGTCGAATTACGTGTCTGCCTATAAGACAGTGTCCCGTAAGTACACCTATTAGGGAGCTAATATGAAATCTGCTTTGAGATAGGTCTTTAGAGCGCTTCAGGTCAAGTGACGGCCATATGAGCTTTGTGGCTGCGCACGTAGGTAAATTGTATCACCTCGACCTTGTTATCGTTAAGGCTGTTTCCTTTAGCAAAAGTTTGCATGTAGCTATCGGTATACCTATCTTTTCCCTTTAGATGAGATAGGTATGAAGGTTCCCTTTTTAGCGAGTTTATCGGCTCTACAATTTCCTGCGATGTCTCTGATGGCACCCAGCAGAGGTGAATGTTAAATTGCTGCGCCATCCATAAGAGATGATCGGCAATCGAGGGCAGTTTGAGAGTTGGTATTTTAAACTTGAAATATTCATCTTCGTTAAAAAATGGTACTCAGTACTCGCTTTCGAATTCTGTGGTGATCTTTTTTCTAATTTAGACGCTATCGGTAGTAAAACACGTTCTCAGCCAACAGTGTTATTGATTTTTAGGATTAATCCTACTCAGTAGGGTAAGTAAATTGAAGGTCAACCGCAAATGGCAGTGGTTGTCTGAAAAGACATTCAAGGTGTGGTTGTGAACTGATATTAGCAGATTTTCAGCCGATAGATATTTTGTGCATTAATTCACGTGGGAAAGTGCAGACTTCAACTGTATGTACTTTGAACTATTACTTACAATACAATCGATTTCTGGATCTGTACAGAAGAAAAGAATGACTAAAATTAAAATTCTAAGCGCACAGTCTTATTTAAAGCTTCGACAGTTAAATTGATTTTAAATTTCAAGAAAAAACAACAACTAAAAAGATTCAGCAGTACCCATTCCTCTGCCAGCAAAGAAAAAAAATATGTGCATGTATGTATGTAGGTTACGTTAAGTGACTTTACATACATTCTCTTAGAAACCTCAAAAAGCACAACAATTTCATATTCATAACTTTTTGTTTACACTTTACTGGCTGAATACAATGAGCCCAAAAAATTATCTGTCGCCAAAAACGTCATTAAAATCGCTTATTGTGTAGCAACAGTGGAACGCAATGCGTAGGGCAACAAAATAGGTAGCCGTCAAAATTAAAAAAAAAAATAAATTCCAAACTGAAAATTTAACTGTTATTTGGGACTTCTTGCCAAAAGAACAGTTAAAGTACACAAAAAAACCTTTCAATTGATATACATAATGTCGTTATTGGTTCCAAGGCCAAGATGAAAACAAGAAAACACTTATTGCTTGTGAATCACTTTACTGTGCAATAACTTTTTCCACACAGCGATTTGGGACTTACTGCAACAGTAAATGTTAAAGTAGACAAAAAAACCTTTCCATTGATATATATATCATGTCGCAGAGCTGTAAAAGAATGCAATCATTTTTGTATTGCAGTAAAAAGATTAAAAAGACTTATTTTTTTGAGTATTTTGACTTCAACTTTTAAGGAAAATTCGCAGTTAATTTTGAAGTCTTTTGTATAAAAATCATTTAGAGCAGTTAAAAGACTTGAAGTCAAAAGAATGCATTACTTTTTTACTGCTTGCATTCTTTGAAATCTTTTAAAAGTCTTTTACATTCTTTGCAGTCATTAAGTCTTTTGGTTGCATTCAATGTAATGCAGTCATTTGACTGCTTTTGCAGCTTTTTAATTGCTTGAAGTCTTTTAACTGCTTTGAAGTCTTTTCGACTGCTTGAAGTCTTTTAACTGCTTTGAAGTCTTTTGACTGCTTGAAGTCTCTTAACTGCTTGAAGTCTTTTAACTGCTACTACTTAATTTCAGCAGGTGGCCATGGCTCAGGATAAAGTAGTTGATTGCTAAGCCGAACGCTACGAGTTCAAGCTCAAGTTTAGGCAGCATTCTTTTTCTACAAAAATCGCCAGCTTATCTGAGGCCACCAGTACGATGATATGAGACAATTAAAATCTGTGTCTCCTCCTCTGTGCCACGTAGGTTTATGTTATGTGTTCTTCGTTTCTGTGTATCTATCTGTCTCTCTCACTATTGTGTTAGTGTCTTGTTCTGTCCCAGCCGATAGCCTCAGTCGCCAGTGCTGCTAAGTGCCTGTAGTTCGTTACATTCATGTGCGAAGTAATGTGAAATGTCAATGTCAAAGTCGTACTTAATTTAAATGTGTAGTGCAGAATGAATAGTAGAAAAGACTTCAAGCAGTTAAAAGACTTCAAGAAGTTAAAAGACTTCAAGAAGTTAAAAGACTTCAAGAAATTAAAAGACTTCAAGCAGTTAAAAGACTTCAAGCAGTCAAAAGACTTCAAAGCAGTTAAAAGACTTCAAGCAGTTAAAAAGCTGCAAAAGCAGTCAAATGACTGCATTACATTGAATGCAATCAAAAGACAATGGCTGTAAAGAATGTAAGACTTTTAAAAGATTTCAAAGAATAAAATAAATAAATAGAATGACGCGACAGCTCTTGAAGAGCCAAGGCCTAAGTGGCTTACTCTCATCAACAATTCTCCAGGTGCGTGTGAAGAATTGAGGGGATCTACAATTTTACGCCGGTTCCGAACGGCAAAGTTGAGAAGCACTTTTTCATGACAGATGATACTCTTGGAAGTTTTGTCAGTTCTTCGCAAGAGGCAGTGTCCGTGAAAGATGAAATAAAAACTTTGGGCCCGAGTAGGATTCGAACCCACGACGTTCTGCTTAGCAGCCAACGCACCACTAAGCTACGGACGCTACGATTTCAAAGAATGCAAGCAGTAAAAAAGCAATGCATTCTTTTGACTTCAAGTCTTTTAACTGCTCTAAATGATTTTTATACAAAAGACTTCAAAATTAACTGCGATTTTTTTTTCGAAGTTAAAGTATTGCAATAAGGAATGTAAATGGTTTCCCAAAATTAAGTTAAATGAATAGGACTTTTGGCAATGCAATACCAAAAGATTGCATTCTTTTACAGCTGTCATGTCGTTATTGTTTCCTAGGCCGGCTTCCATACATTTTTGCCGGTTTTCCTTTGTAGCCCAAAAAGTTGAAGTACGCTCAACTTGTACTACACATCAAGCTACAAGCTCAGCTACACATTGTATCTCACTACATTTATTTTCTATCTTTCAACTTTGACAGCGCTACAAACTACGACCACATCTACACCATTGTATTCAGCCAGTTAAACAAACAAATTATTATTTTTTGTTTAACCCAATTACTTCAATTTTAGTTATGAACATATTTATCAACTAAACAAAGCATATTATATGGTATGTATACTGAATTATGTAAAATGCCTTAATTGCGGCATTTTAAAACGAAATTTAAGGAACAACAAATTAATGTTTGCGCTTCAAAAGCAAACGGTTTTTGTTGTTTGTTTGTGTTAAAAGAATAGAATTAGTAGCATTCCATGGGTTGTTTTCCTTTTAAAATCAAATGTTACCTATATTCTACAAATTAACTTTTGTTTCTTTAGAAATGGTTGAAGCCATGAAGAAAGTCGCATCTATGGATGTTGAACTTACGGTTGAAGAAAGAAACCTTCTATCGGTCGCATATAAAAATGTGATTGGAGCTCGTCGTGCCTCATGGCGAATAATCACCTCAATTGAACAAAAGGAGGAAAACAAAGGAGCCGAAGAGAAGCTTGAAATGATAAAAACTTATCGCGGTCAAGTTGAGAAAGAATTACGCGACATCTGTTCGGATATTTTGAATGTATTGGAGAAACATCTCATTCCATGTGCCACAAGTGGCGAAAGCAAAGTATTCTATTATAAAATGAAGGGTGATTATCATCGTTATTTGGCTGAATTCGCTACCGGATCAGATCGCAAGGATGCCGCTGAGAATTCACTGATTGCCTACAAGGCTGCCAGCGACATCGCCATGAACGATCTTCCTCCAACACATCCAATTCGTTTGGGATTAGCTCTTAATTTCTCCGTAAGTTTCATTTGCAAAATAAAGGAAAAACAAAAGCTTAAACACTTTTTAAAATTATGTTTTGATTTAAATTTTATTTTATTCTTCTTTTCATCAATAAATACAAAAAGGTGTTTTACTATGAGATTTTGAACTCGCCGGACCGTGCCTGCAGACTGGCGAAAGCAGCGTTCGATGATGCCATCGCTGAGCTGGATACACTCAGCGAAGAAAGCTACAAAGACTCAACGCTTATCATGCAACTTTTAAGGGACAACCTTACCCTATGGACGTCCGATATGCAGGCTGATGGTAAGTTATCACTCATTATGAAAAAAAGTAATGATTGCCCACAATTTTGTCCAATTTGAAGACTATTATAAAAACAAACCTTCTAAATATCGAATTCTTAAAATAGGCTGGTGATCCAGTGACATACTTAAGTCTTCTGGACAGTATCCAAAAAAGAGCATTCAAGATGATTGGTGATTATACCATCGTTGAGTCATTAACATCATCATTAACCTAGTTTACCGTTACTTCAACGGTTTATGCTCTAGTGAAATAGCCAGTTGCATTCCTCCCCTTAAGATATTCAACCGTAATAGCCGCGCCTCCAGGAATGCCCATTAGTTCACCCTTGAGCCCAACTTCGGACGTACTGTCATGTACAGAGAATCGTTCTTTAGCCGTACTACGCGAATGTGGAACTCGCTTCCACACTTCGTCTTCCCCAGCCATTGCAATACTTAAGAATTCAAAACCAATGTTCACCGACATCTGCTTTTACATCCTCTATCCTTTCCCTAATACTCGCACTGTGCTCTTGGCATATAAAGGGTAATGAAAAAACCCATTGAGTGCGCGTTGATTACAAAAAAAAAAGTTACATACCTTACTGCTAAATGCTTTTAAGTGTGACGATTTACGATACAAACAAATAAACGTGCATTTATATTTGATTTGATCTCAAACTCAATGAAGCAAGACCAATTATAAGTTTACTGAGTGCGCTAATAAATCACCCTTATCACAGGCCCCGACGTAGTAGATTCGTACTACGAATCCCGAAAATAGGTCCATACCCATACCATAGGTCCTGTCGTAATAGAATAAATTGCTACGAAATTCGGAGTTCAGGAAATTGACATAACTAGCCCCGAACGAATAGGAAGTTTTATAGTTTGTGCTACGAACTTATTTTGTGATCGGAGCTAGAAATACATAAATTCAAATTCTAATAGACATAAAAATTCAACCTTTTGAATCGATTGCATAAAAAATGTACACAATACAGAAATGTTACTTTTAAATCCAGAGTTATCTCGACAAATAGGCATTGAATTTTTCTTCTTAATTCGTCAACTAGAAATAGCAAGCTAAGTGTCCGACATACTGGTCCCTATGAAGCTTCATTTTTATCATTTTATCTGGTTCATGGAAAATGTGATGCAAATGACAACAATCAGTCTGCAGAACAGCTCCGAAGAACCATGACCAAGAGGATACCTCAGATTTAATTCAGATCAGCTGTATTCCAAGCTTATTCTCAATACCCATACGAAGAAAATGAAAATAACTAAACACCAATGTCTTTAATACATTTTTGTGATTACAGGATTCAGCCTCACATTCCACTATAACCATCCCCATCACTTTGTCGTTTGAACGACCACAGCTCCATATAGGCACTTTTCATTTAAAAATAGCAATTGCTGTTGAATCCATCTTTAATAAAAATTAAAACTTTAAATACATTTCACAAACACAACGTAGAAATTTAATCTATGTGTGTTATTACACTCAGACGTTTTTAGGAAGACGCAAATAAGTGCGAAAGAGAAAGTAGGTGAAATAGAAATACTTTAAAAAGTCTCAACCCCACAATAGTGTGTTCAAGATTTTCGGACGTTTTTTGACGTTTTTTTTTCTCGTCTTTCTTTGTTTCTTTGAGTTGCTTTATTTCAATTTCATGTGTTCTTCAGTAAACAAGGATTCAATTCAATAGAGAGCTTATTATTTTATATTATTAAATAATTTTCACTCTGAGTTTGTGTATGAGAACAAAACAATGAAAGAGAAGTGTCAAAAACAGTCAACCGAAAAACATCCAAGTGTAATAATTCGAGATTGACGGAATGAGTGTTCAAAAGAAAATCTACGAAACACGCAGATTGAAAAAAGTCTGGGTGTAATAACACACTATGTTTGGAATTTCAAATTTTGAAGTACGTCAACTGATTCCGAAAGTCGGATTAATTAATTTGTGTGTGGCAATGCCTTTATTTATTTCGTTCGGGCCTTAAGGTCCCGTTACACACTGAAAGGAAAGTACTTTCAGAAGACAAAAAGCTTTTTGAAAGTGAACATTTTATAGTGTGACGACCCAAAAATTACTTTCCTGAAAGCGTTTCTCAAAATGATTTGCTTTCTTGAAAACACATTCAGAATAAAAACTTTCACAGTGTAACTAGTTCCTGAAATCGTTTTGAAGAAAGCAAATCACTTTCAGAAAACGCTTTCTACTTTCAGAAACTGTTTGTGAAAGTTTTTTGCTTTCTTGAAAGCAAATGATCTGAAAAATCACAACCGTATACAAACAAAAAGCTTTCAGGAAGCACTCTCAGGAAACGTTTTCGCTTATATAGTGTGACGACCCGAAAAATGTTTTCAGAAAATTTAGTTTCTTGAAATTATAATGTTTTCAGAAATAAAATTTGGAAACGCTTACTGAAAGTATTTTCCTTTCAGTGTGTGACGCCCCTTTATGATCATAATTTGTTGGTATTCGTAGCGGTTTTACGTTCGGAACTTTGTTACAAGGATCTCTGTGATAGGGGTGTATATCTTTTTATTAGAATATTTTGAGAGACTTATTTAATTAATTATGAACTTCTTCATTAGTTCACAGTCTTAATAATTATTCTTATTACATTTTTTTTTAAGCGTCAATGGATATGATAATTCGCTTTTATAACTGTTATATCCCATTGCACGCAGTATCAAACCATTATACATTTTCATATTAAAACGTATCACTTTTATTTAATCTAGGCGAAGGCGAGCAAAAAGAACAAATTCAAGATGTCGAAGATCAGGATGTGTCGTAATTTATGTACCATTAAATTGTGTGAAAATGGCATATAAAATATAAAAGAAAATATATAATAATAAAAATAAACATCAATAAAAACACACACAAAACCAACAACTTTAATTTTAAGGAATCTAAAAAATATAAAAAAAAATAATATACATATAAGAAATATAAATTATAAGTGTATTGTTTCGTCTTTGTATTAAAAAAAAAATCAACAACAACAACAACACAGCAACAAGCACCCCACTCAATATAATACTTTATATAAATATTTTTTTTTCTTTAGATGGAAACTAATAAAGTATAGAATTCAAATTGATTACATTTTTCGTATCCTCTTTTTGCTTCTTCCACTTCCATGCAAACATTGAAAAACCACCAACACCCATAACATTTCATTTATTTTCATTCGAATTTGTTTTTCTTTTCTTTTTTTTTTCTTTCTTTTTGAGTATTCCCTCGCATTTGTACAAAAAGAATTCCCAAGTTTTTTTTTTCTTTACAACAAACATCTATACACTGAGAACCGACAATACAATCACCCTTTAGCAGGCGTTTTACTTGAACGACATTCGTCACTTTTTCTGTCGAGTCAACTTTTGGGCGTTTAAGAATCGGTATTACGATACTTAAACGCCAGGCGTTTTGAACTAACATGCGTTCCACATATACATCTTACATTGGCAAACAATGAAGAATATGCGTTTTCGTTTTTTCTTCAATTTAACTATTTGTCCGCTTAAAATTAGTACAAAACGAATAGTTTGTGTTTTTAAATAATTCGGAAGAAGAAAATAACAGAGAAGAACGTTGGAGTTAGGTCCAAATCGAATCCATTAGATTTGCAAGACTTCTCTTTGAAGATTGATCGCCAACCATGGACTCCGCTCCATCAACTCGACGAGGGGTTTCATCTGCTCTGGGTTGGTTATTTTCATGTTGAATTTCAATTCAAATTCCAATTTTCGCTTGAAAATTTGCACTCGACAAAAAATAGCGTTTTGAGAGTCGTAGTAGGCGAGTTAAAACGACAGTTATAATAAAAATGAGTGACATTACTCAATTTCTCATACAAAAACTTACGTTCCACTCAGAGTAAGGCGTTAAACGACTCTTAAACGCCACTCAACACAAATTTTTGAAAATGACATTTGTCGTTCAAGTGAAACGCAAAGTGAATTTTGTGGTCTAAAGTTTGAATGAATGAAAATGTTGTAATCGGGTTTGCTAACCCATGTGTTCCTTTTTCTATTGAGAAATTTTGGTACTAAAGATATCCGACTGTGAAAACAAGAACTGCATTTTTTAACCTTGAAAAATAATGTTTACCGTGGGTTACGGTATGCATTCTTGAATTCTCTGTTTGAAAAACCAATCTGAGAGACATTTAATAGATATTGCTCATTAAGAATAAACTGCATGCAATGACATGGATATGTAAGCCTAATTAGTTATTACCGTACCCGATCGGAGAAAATGTCCGATCGGAAGTTTTATTTCCTTCACCGTACCCGAATCGTGCATAAATTAGCGACGCGCATGGACGTACTTCAAATTGCAAGTTTCCGACACTTTTTATTTGCTGATGAATTCGGACGAAAACAGTAAGTAACAAATCGCGATGCATCGCATGAAATCGCGAAACGTCGTTCTCAATTTAATTCTGACGTAGATTTCAAATTTTTTCGTAGATGTCTACGATTGACCTGTCCGAAAGTGCACGGTGGTAGAAAAATCGAACAAATTGTATGAATCGGAGAGAATTTTTCTCCGATCGGTTACGGTAATAAGGCTGAATATCCATCTCGATTGGGCAGAATCTTCTAAAAACTTGCAGGAGTTTTGAACTCGAAGGAAGCATAACGTTACAAACTGTTCAAATGTATATTTTATTGTCGGGCCTTAGAATATTATAAATTTAAATCACAATTTTATTTGCTCTCGCATTAACACATATTTCTTATTTACCACACTTACACACAGACATACGTCATTTGATTACTTTGTATTCCAATAAAAATTATATTTTGACACAGAAAACAAATAACAAATTTAAAACTAAACTATTTTTTAATATAAATAAATATTATTTCTTAATTGTTTTCGTTTTGTTTTTAATTTATAAGAAATTTTAACATTCTGCTTCAAATAAATTTTTTAATTAAAAGCAAAAAAAAAACTTTTATTCAAATAAGAAAAAAAAAAAAACATCGCATTGTTGTCATGCAAAGATACAATGAATTATTAATTATATTTATATATATAACTGATTATATATATATTGTATTTAATTAGAAGTATTTAAAAGAAGCAAATAAAATAAACTTAATTCATACATTTCAAAAAAAAAAAAAAATACATAAAAACACAGAAGTAGAATATTTTTTTCTTTGCCGTCGCGAAATACTGCATTTATTAATTATTACAACAACAATTAAATTATAATGCAATACATTAAAATAATAAAAAAAAGGAAAAACAATTAAACAGTTTATTATTTACAAAAATAGTGAAAAGCAAGCTATATATATAAAATATACTTACATAAAAAAAAACTAGCATTTTGTGTTTTCGTTTGTTTGTTTGTTTCTATTTTGATTTTTAGTAATTATGTGGTAGCACGTGTACCAAAAATTTAATCAATGAATACAACAACAAACAAAAATTATACATTTTTTCTATTTAACATAAGAAAAACATGAAACACAAGCAACCAAAACAAAAGCAGACATAATAATAGAATATTTGTGTAATAACTTAACAAAATGCTTAGTGAAGAAATAATTCTGGATTAAAAAGCATATAATAAAAAACAGATTTTCGAAGTTGATCAATAAAAAAATAAATGAATAAAAAAAAAACAACTTATACTAAAAAAGGTTTTACTGTAACCACCAGCATTGATAAACTTTGTGTGCATACTTTTTTTTCCATTTTTGAGAACAATTTTTATTAAAATAAACGAGATGGAGAAATAACTACAGAAAAATAAACGGTAATATCAAATTGGCTGATAGAGATAGCTAAATATAAAAGCACTCCAAGAATAACTTTTAAAAAACTTCATTCATAGACAACAGAGCTGTAAAAGAATGCAATCTTTTGTTATTGCATCCTCAAAAGTCCCATTCATTTAACTAAATATTGGGAATGCATTTACATTCCTTATTGCAATACTTTAACTTCGAAAAAAAATCGCAGTTAATTTTGCAGTCTTTTGTATAAAAATCACTTAGAGCAGTTAAAAGACTTGAAGTCAAAAGAATGCTTTTTTACTGCTTGCATTCTTTGAAATCTTTTAAAAGTCTTTTACATTCTTTGCAGTCATTAAGTCTTTTGATTGCATTCAATGTAATGCAGTCATTTGACGGCTTTTGCAGCTTTTTAACTGCTTGAAGTCTTTTAACTGCTTAAAGTCTTAACTGCTTGAAGTCTTTTAACTGCTACTACTTTATTTCAGCAGAGGATAGAGTAGTTGATTGCTAAGCTGAACTCTACGAGTTCAAGCCCCAGCTTCGGCAGCATTCTTTTTCTACAAAAATTGCCAGCTTATCTGGCACTTCTCTCAGTTGTGCCAGGATCGAAGTAAGTAAATTGCTCAGTTTTAAAAGCAATAACGGCACAACTCGAGTTGTGCCACTATTACGCCGCTTTTAGTAACGAATTCAAAATTTACACCTGGAAAGAACGGCACATTTTGATTTGTGCCACTATTGCATCCAAGTGCATTTTGAAAAATTTATGATTATAATTATTTGTGCCATTATTTAATTTATTTATTTAACTTTTTATTTTTAAGTTCATTTGAATAAGAAATCAATTTTATACTGGCTGAACAAAAAACATTAATTGGACAGCTAACGTGATTTAGTTTTTTTCGGCTTTTTCAATTATTACATTAAGTTTTTGGTAAATAGTTGAGGAATTTTTTAATATGCCGTTATTTTTTGAAATGGCATTCAGACTTTCGATATACTCTGCTTAATTCAATAATGACACTTTCTCAAAATAGGGCGGTTCCCGCCCACTTTTTAATCTAGGAAAAATGTCGGAGCCGAATTTTCTCCGATTTCCTCCGAATTTCGCTTCGAGGTAGTTCTCCGACAGGTAAAATGTCTCCGATTCGGAGGAAATCGGAGAAAATTCCGCTCGACGGTTACCTCGATTGGGCCGATTATGAAGGTAATGATTATAACTTCAAAATAGCAAATCCGTATCAGGATAGCTTAATTAATGAGAACAGAAAGTTAATTTAAAAAAAGGCATGATTTTAAATCTCTTATATCTCAAAAGTGAAAAAAATGAGTTGTGCCATTATTGCAGGTGGTGAGCGATATGAGACAATTAAAATCTGTGTCTCCTCCTCTGTGCCACATAGGTTTATGTTATGTGTTCTTTCTTTCTATGTATGTATCTGTCTCTCTCTCTGTTGTTTTAGTGTCTTCTTCTGTCCCAGCCGATGGCCGCCAGTGCTGCTATGTGCCTGGGGCCTGATTATGGGATTCGCGGATCGTTTTCAATTCGACCTTTCAAATTCGACTCGCTTCGTATTTCCTTATTAACGAATTCGCGGCGGAGCGAAACAAAATATTCCAATAATCCAGTGATTTAACACTTTTGGTTTGACTATTTCTTCCAATATTCCAGTTAATTATAATAAACACACCTCCACCTGTGAATCCGCCAATAAAAAGCTGTCGGATTTCAACTTGCCAGCAAACATTATGGCATTTCAAATTTGTCTTCGAATTTGTTAAATGGTCGAATTCAAAACGAAGGAGGCGAAAGCGAAAGCAATAATTGAAAAATGGCAAACTCGCTAGCAAAACGATTCGCCGAGAATTCCGTAATCAGCCCCCTGTAGTTCGTTACATTTATGTGCGAAGTAATGTGAAATGTCAGTGTCAATGTCGTATTTTAAATGTGTAGTGCAGTTTGAATAGCAGAAAAGACTTCAAGCAGTTAAAAGGTTGCAAAAGCAGTCAAATGACTGCATTACATTGAATGCAATCAAAAGACTAAGCGTCTGTTTCACAATATACAAGTAAAGTTCCAGTTAAGCTATGTACTTGGAAGCTAACTAGCAGTTAAAATTCAAAATAACGTTTCAGAATATCAGATTAGAGCTAACTAGTAGTTAAAGTGTCGAGTAACTTATAGGGAGGATGAAGTGCCCTATAAAGTAGTTAAAAGAATTAAAAGTCGGAAAAAAGCAAGATTAGTCATTTTTTCAATTAAAATATAATTCAATTTCTGAAAATTGTCATTTTTTTCCAATAAAATGGACATTCTTCTCAACACGTTAGATGACGAATTTAAACGTCAAGTTTTAACCACTTTTTAACCCAATTCGCATACGGCCTTAGGTATACCTAGAGTCGCAACTCGTTCTCTTTTTTTAAAAATCACCGTCCAAAAAATGTTGCTCTCCTGCTACAGCGGGTGACTTCTCAGGAGTGAGCAAAGCATCTGCTAGCCGTATTGTGAACATCGTTTCAAAAGCGATTGCAAAGTTACGCCCTCGATTTATTAAATTCTCCAACAAAGATGCACTCCAAAGAGAATTTTATGCAATAGCGAAATTGCCATCGACTGTACGCATATACCAATCAAGTCTCCAGGTAAATGGGTGTCTATATATGTAAATAACCTTCATTAAATTTTGTATTCATTAGGAGGAGATAATGCTGAAAATTTTAGGAACCGTAAATTGCAGTTTTCTTTCAATGTGCAAACAGTTGTCAGCGCAAAACTTGTTTTCTTGGACATTGTTGCAAGATGGCCAGGTGCTTGTCACGACCAAACAGTTATTAGGTTTGTTCGATGTAACCAGCCCCGGGGCGCTCCGGTGCTTGTCATACTGTGAACGGAGTTGTCAAAAAACTGAAAAATTTCTCAGGGTTTGGTTTCACATCGATCGCGTTAGTAGTGCTCTGTTTTTTTTCTCTTTGTTGTATAAGAACAGCTGATTCGAACAGCTCCGAAATTCTCGCCCGAAAAATACTAAGGGCTATTCAGAGCGCTCCCGGTGCGAGCACTGAATACACATCGAACACGGTGGAAATGCACCGGGGCGAAAAAAGCGACACCGAACAGCTCATTGCGAAATCAGAGCGCCACAGAGCGTACATCGAACAAACCTATTAACAACTCGTACATTAAACAGAAATTACAAGGAAGTGAATTCAATAACTGCGTTATTGTTGGAAACAGAGGCTATGAAAATACGTCATACCTATTAACACCAGTAGCAAACCCTACGTCACCAGCCGAACAACTACAATGAATCGCAAATCAGAAGCAGAAACGTTGTAGAAGAGTATGGAAAAATAGATTCCCTGTCTTATCAGGGGAAGTAATCCTTCATGTGTCACGTGTTCAAGCTTTAATAGTTGCTTAATAATTATTTTGCTTCACGATTGCAATAAATAAAAGTGTTTATTTAAGATGTACGTACGTTTTTTTTTTTTATGTTTATCAACGAAATGTTTAAGATCTAATGCCCAAATTTTCCTTTTGTGTTGTCTTTCCTTTTCTTCGAAGTCCCATTTTTTTTAAGCTCTTCCTTTTCTCTTTCAAGGAGCAAATCTTCTTCCAAAACTTGTTTTTGAAGTGCAATAACTTAAAGCTTTGCCTCTGGTTCTGCTATATTCCCAAATGGTTTTTTGTGCTTAGGGTTACCTGCAAGTGCAACCATAAAGAAAATAATTGTATAATTAATTTTTTTTATATTGCTAAAGGCATTAAAAGCTAGTTGTTTAAGTTTTTTTTCAGAAATATGCAGAGTTAACTTAGGTTCAAACTCACACAAAGCAGGATGTTTTTTTGGATTTAAGAGACTTCGGTTTCCACTGATCCCAGCCTTTTTTTCTGGCAAGCCATCAGTTTCTATCTTAGTTGGTTTGGAGGCCTGATCATCTGTAATTTAAAAAGCAACGTAAAACGTGACGATAAGTTTAATTTTCTTCAGAACGGAGGGAAAGCAAATAACTTACCTCTGGGAAGGCTAGGTAGCGATTCTTGAGACACTGGTTTTTGAGGAACCTTGAAATATTCCTTTATTCCATCTAAACTTATCTCAATAAAATCTGAAATTTCAAAATGAGTTGACAAAAATGACTTTTGGGTTTGATTTTTTGTAGAAAAAGTCAAAAAGAATACATACTGTCTAAATTATTTGGGTTCATTCTTACATCCGGTGGATGGCAAAGACCCAGGAACTGGAAATAAATATAGTGATTTTAATATATGTATGCATAAATCATTTGCTATGCTTACCAGCTTTGTCTTGGACATTGTCACTGTCATAGAAACTTTGCATCCCCTCTACTAATTGTTGGGACAGACTTGTCCGATTAGACTCTGCATGAAGAATTGCGAATTTTTTTCTGGTGTCCCTTTTTATTCCTTAGCCTTCATATTTTGTCCTCAATGCTTTTACACTTCAAACGTTCCGCTAGTTTTGCTGTTGAAGGCTGCTTCAAGCTGTTCCCATCACTTTCTTTTTCTTGCCACGTTACTAGGTCACTTTTTTTGTTTTCCAATATTCCTTAACTTTCTTCAACCAGACTTATAAGACTGTCTATTTCATCTTTCGAAAAATTGAAGCTCCTTTCCCTTTTGTTTGCCATTTTATTAAAAAGAAAAAAAAAGAATTTGAATTCAAACAACACAACGGCAGACACAAGGAAAGATTTTAAATTTCTTTTTTCTTAGATTCCGTTTTTCAAAATCTTTCGAAGTGGAAAATTGGAATAACTGACAAGTAGTTACCCATGACCATTGTATTTCTTTTTAGCTAGTACGCATTCCCTAATCATAGACTATTTATGTCATCATTATTGGCATTCAGAAAATTATGCAAATGACAGCTTGCCTAGATTATTAATGTGCTATGGTCTATACGATTATCGAGGCCTTTCCCGATTCTTCGAAATCTGGCTTTCAGATTCCCAAAGCAGTTTTCAACAAATCTTCTGCATTTTGAAAGAGCATAATTGAAGTTTTTTTCCTCTTCAGATACTGTGACGCTGAATGGATATGGTGTCATTAATGATTCAGAAAACCTAAAACCAAAAACTGGAACATTGACACCACACAAATTTCTTGACATCTTCAGAATAGGTTGCTGATGTTGTTGTTTTACATACGAATTTCTGATATCTAGGAATCATTGCAACAACCTGGGCTTCCTACGTTGATGTAAAGAAACCTGTACCTACGTGAAAGCATAATGTATTGTTTTACATTTTACACAACATTTGAAACGAAAATTTGTTGTGTTACCATAATCAACCACAGCTAATAATACATTTAAGTAGGTATCATCTCTTACAATTGTAAAACACGCCAGACTTCCTTATAAAAGCTTATAAGGATAACATATTATACAGTGGATATGCCTACACCAAAGAGTGCGGAGACAGTCCTGTACTCAGCGGATGATCCCGCTATCGCAACTCTTTTTTTTTCACTGTAATACTCTTCCTAAACATGGAAAGGCATGATCCAAGCAGCTCAATTCGTTGCAGAGCTTATCAAACGTGTTGCTAGACATTCGAAAATGTTGCTTAAACAGTAATCAGTGCTTTGAAACATTTCTAGTTCCCAAAAAGTGTTAGTGCTTTGTGCGTACCTATTTGTAAACGACACTGTTGATGTTGTTTTAGTTAACACGAATTAATTTAATCTTACTTTTGCCCACAAGCTTCTTTGTCGAGTGCGATTCTCAAGATTATAGATTTAAGCTCCTCTTTTCTTTCGCAACCTCATAATCTGGGAAACAAGTCGACGTTTTTGTGCAACTTTGGGCTCCGAAAAATATATTTAGCAACATTATAAAATTTTCCTCTGTTTTAGTTTTGTGTATTAAGCAGAGTCTTAAAATATCGAAGTTCATGTTTTTTTCTTTTTTTTTTTATTTTTTTTTTTTAATTTAAGATCAAAAAATTATTTTAAAAGAGAAATATTTGCTCAACGGTTATGTGAGAGTTGTCGTCAATACGGATTATGCTAAGCAAAAACGTGAAATTCTAGATGTGAACAGATTTCGAGTTTGTGAAAGCTGACAGCTGAAAACTCCTTTTTGCGTCTGGTGTGAAACCTTGTCTCAGTGTACATTAGTTTTCTCATTTTAATTTGGCAATCAAGATTTATTTCGCAAAATCCAGAACGTCTCGATTAAGCAAATTGATAGTAGGCTGCTATATAACGCAATAGTTAAAATGATCGGTCAAACCAGGAATCGGAAAGACAATTTGTTTGATTTACTTTAAAAATTTCGGATTTTGAGATTACTGTAACTAGCGTCTTTCTGAATATATTAAGTAATAATAAAAGCTAATATTAACTTACGATTAATTGCTGGGACCAGGACTTGAGTCCCCTTCGACTGCTGGACGTTTTTTGTCCTTCACTGCTAAACAATTTAAATTATATACAGTACACCCTTGATAAAAGCACCTAACAGAAATTTTGGCGGGTGCGTTTATTGAGTTTGTTGTAATAACCGAGTCACACTAATTTTATTCCGTTCATTTGAAATTGAGCTCAAAAAAGACGGTTAGAAATTAAATAATATTGTTTGCCATTTAACAAAAAGTTAATTTATTTTATTAAATCCATTATTAAAGAATATAACAGTTAAATTAATAATTTTTTTTTTAATTATTATGAAAGAATAACATGACTCACAAAATCTACCGACCGAACACGAGACGAGAAACTTAAGCGAAAAGGAAAACTGAAAAAAAAATTCAAAAAAGCAATGCACCTACGATTAAGACGGTTACAAAATTCAAAAAAGTAAGTATAAATTTATCTGTCGAATTTCAATTACAAGTCAGATTCGAAAATTAACAACCAAATGCGAAAGTATGTACATATATTACATATTCTATTAAGGCTAAGGGATCATACTATACGGCAGGTGTTCGAAAAGACTTTAATGTTGGTTCATTCAATCCTTGCATCAGTTAAAGGTGCTTAGTTCACTAAGCTGGAAGAACAGCCGCAGATAAAAGAAATTTTGCGTTGGCGTTTTACATTAAACACAACTTTCCTTAACAAAACTGTAAGGCTTCTTCCTTTGGCCTACTTTGGAATCCGCAGGTGGCATCTCCATTAAATTGTGCAACATTTGCACCTGTGACTTATTAGGTGCTGCCTGCTCTTCAGAACACCAATTGTTCTTTCAACGATTTCATAGACATAGACATAGTGAGTGCTTTAGGAAAGCGGGAAGGGGTTGAAGAGGAGGTGCCGGTGTACATTGGTCTTAAATTCCACAAAACATTGCAATGATCGGGACAGACAGAGTGTGGAAGAGAGTTCCACATTCCCATAGTACGGCTAAAGAACGATTATCTATACTTGTGCGTATGAATATAAAAATGGATGTATGTTTGTTTGTAGTATCCGCAGCTTAGTGGTTAGGTGCGCTGGCTGCTAAGCAGAACGTCGTGGCCTCGTGGATTCGAGTCTTACTCGTGCCCATAGTTTTTATTTTATCTTTCACGGGCACTGCCTCTTGCGAAGAACTGACAAAAATTCCAAGAGTATCAATCTGTCATGAAAAAGTGCTTCTCAACTTTGCCGTTCGGAATTGGCGGTAAATTGTAAGTCCCCGGCTCTTCAAGAGCTGCCAAGCCACTCTATATATATATTTTTTTTTTTTTTAATTGTTTGTATGTTTATTTGTATACAGTTGTATTCAAGGATAACAAATTGGAAAAAACTTTATTTTAAAGTCGCAAAACTTGATTTTTTTGGCGTGGAAGTTTTTGTTCCATAACGGTTTACAATGTAACATTAGAAAATTTTTGATATGGTATTTCTAGTCATGAAAGGAAAATCAGCAAACTTAAACCATTGAAAATTGAACCAAATTTTTTGTGTGGGATTCTTGGTGTATGTAAATGCTGTGCTACTGCTGAGGCATTACTTTTCGAATGGAGAATTTGAATTTTTTCAAAATAAAACAAACGTTTACGAGAATATTGTCATTACCTAGATACCTTGAACGTTCTCCATTCAACCACCAGCTTGCCAATAGATTTTTCAAACTCCCCTGATTCCAAACGAAGGAATCGTGTGTTGACCCGGGATGTCTAGAATCAATAAATCTAATGATGGCCATTATGGTCGTAGGCCTTGAAAAGAAAAAAATAAATAAATGAAACAACAATGTTTGACCTTTTAACCAATAACTTATCACCATCGCGTTAAGGCTGTAAAAACCTTTTCAATTTAAATGTCGTAAATCACCAGGAGATACTAATCCTATGTGTGCCGTCTTAACATTCCACTGTGTCAGGGAGATGAGCTCATTGCTAAAAAAAAAACTTCTTGCTCAAATTGGACAGTTTGGATGCAAGTAAATCCAGTAGTTCTTTTAAGATGACGGAAACTGTAGGTTTAGGGAGACCCAACTCGAAATCGTTTCCTACACCATTTTGATTCGATCCACTCGCAAGGAATCTCAGTACGCATGCAAGCCTTAAAATTGGTTGGATTGCCGAACGAAAAAGCATGAGTGCTTTCATTAATGCATTGGTTGCTTTGCTTACAGGCTATCAATTGCAATTATATTAACGTCAGACAAAAATACTTGCGTTTTATGCTGCATTTATGAACACTTTTTTATGATTTGCGTCATATGTCAAAAGACTGTCAAAATTTGAAGTAAGAAAGTAGTAACTTCTTATATACCTGTCTCTTTTATTGAGAAAGAGATTCCGTGCATGTGAGTTTTTATAGTTGCACATTTGCGCTGCAAATATTTGCGTTTTGCTTTTATGAACATCTGACATTTATCATTTGCATTTATGAAAAACATGCATTCGTCAGACTTTCGCAACCGTGCATTTATGAAAGCACCCCATGCTTAGAAGAAAGTAAGAAATAAACCTTAAAACAAAATAAAAACAAACTGTTAATGCCAAACTTGTTCATTCAAATAAATACGAACATTGTAAAATATAATACTAAAAATGTATTGCATAATTTTAGGCTTATCATTAACAGCTCCTCACTGCATGTGCACTTATTTTTTTTTTTTCTTTTTTCGATTCGGATTGCTAATCCCCGAAGCATTAAAAAATAACTGCTCCTTACATATTTTCTGGTATTTGGAATGGATCTGAAGAATCTCTTAGACTGCGCCTTAATCTACACAAATGTATTTTCTCGGCTCTTTCTTGATCATTTTAATTATTAAAGAAAAAGTCGATAGAACAAAGAAAATACAAATATATTTGATGAACATTTCAATAAGCACTCTGGATCGCTCTGTGACGCTCTGATTTCGCACTGAGCTGTTCCATGTCGCTCTTATTTCGCCCCAGTGCATTTCCACCGTGTTCGATGTGTGCACTAAATCGCCCCAAGATTTTTTTCGGGGCGAGAATTTCGGAGCTGTTCGAATCAGCTGTTGCTATACAACAAAGAGAAAAAAAAAAAACAGAGCACTAATAACGCGTTCGATGTAAAACCAAACCCAGAGACATTTTTTCAGTTTTTTGACAGTATGACAAGCACTGGAGCACCCCGGGGCTGATTAATTCGAACAAAACTATTGAATTTGACATTTCCAATCATAATGACCGTTAAAGGCCTTGTTCACAAGTGTAGAACGATTGTGTTCATACGTGAGTTTTTTTCTTCTGTAGATTTTGCTTATTCCTTTATGTGTTTTATTTTCCTTACGATGACAGAACAAAAATTTGTGTTTGTATCTCTCTACGTATCTTCGTTAAGCTTTGAAGAGGAACGATTGGTATCAGAAACAGTAAACAAAGTTGAAAGTTTGACTGTTTTTAAATTTGAATGTTTTTGATTTGAAATTTAAAAATATCTGTTGGTCTAAAAAATTATAAATAAAAATGGAAAACAGACAAGTTGCATACATGTTGGCTATTGCTGCATCATACTATTATATGGCTGCAGATGAAGATGAGGAAGACACATCTAAAAAGAATAAAAGGAAATGGGTAAAGGAATGGCGTATGAAAAGGCCAATTGAAAGTTCATTTACTTTTTTGAGAGATGAGCTTCGACTTAAAGACAGACGAATGGATGAAAATTGCTTCATTGAAATTTTGAAAAATCTACTTAAGGCCAGAAAAGGTTAAAAAAATTACCCAAGCAACGTGTGTTTTGCATAACTTTTTGATATGCAAAAATATATATTATATTATATCGACGTTAATAAAAACCAAACTTCAGTCTTCAACTACACCTCCAAGATAAACAAATGCTGCAGGTCCAACTCCAAGCAGAAATTATTCCAGATTAGCAGGCGAAATTCGAAACCAATTCGCAGAGTATTTCTCTCTAGAGGGAGCCTTACCTTGGCAGGATCAATATATTTGAAATAAAACATAACATTAACATGTTTAACTCAATGTTTTCAAAATTAATTCATATAAAAAGAAACTTATAATTAACAACAACAAAATTAAAAGGAAAAGTACCTGTGAATAATCAAAAACTTGGTTTAAGGTGATTAAGATATATATTCATCCAAGAGATCATCTTCAAAACCGTTTTCAATGTTTGAATAAGTGGGCATTTCGTTACTTGCGTCAATGGAAAAAGGTCTCTATAAAAAAAATGAAAAGTGTAAAGTTACATTCGGCTTTGGTTTGTGAAGAGCTACTTGCCTTTTCTTGCTTTCTTATCTCCTCCATCCTTAAATACGCCTCCTGAAGGACACTATAAATTTTCCATTTAGCTTCTCTAAAAATGTCTTCGGTTACATCCTCAAGCTCTTCTAGCTCTAGTCTCCGCTCTTTTTGGTTTGTGCATTATTGATTTTGCATACTGCAGAGCTTCCTCCGCCTTTACTTCGTTCTGAGACTTTCGTTTTCTCTTGCTATATTTATCTTCGTTTTTTCCTTCCAATTTTTCCTTTTGAGTTTTGCTCTCGATTGGTTCTACAAACTGAATAACTTGGCCGACAATTTTAAAATATGTACTACGTAAGAAGGCCAGTCTTAAAATTATTGGCGTTTTTTTTTGGTAATCCGGAATCGGTACACAGAACTGTCCGATTCCGGATACCAAACGAACATGCAAACACATTTTTTTGCTTCTAATGGTTGAATGTCTATGTATTTGTAAAACATCATATGCAGAATTGCAGATGACATGACATTGTTTTTATTTTCTTTATTTGTAAACATGGCGGCGAGTACGTATGTGCAAATGTGTGCATGTATGCGTGATTCTGTTTTTGATTCCGACTTCAAATTCGGAATCGTTTTTCTGTTCTATCTAGAACAAGAACTGTCATCTTGTGCCAAGTGAACGAATTCAGAATCGTTCGGAACAGTTCCGGACGAACAAAAAAAAACGCTATATGCCACACATTCTCATTACTATTACTCTTTATAATGGTCGTTATTTATTTGAATACATAATTAAGAATATGTTGCATACTTTTAAGATTTGTCTAAAATTATGCAACACATTCTTACTACCACTCCTTGCAATGGTCGTTATTTATTTGAATTGATATTAGCAAGTACAGGCAAATAAAAATGAACTTACTGATGGGATGTTGGAACTACTTTTACTTTTGATATTCGATTCCTCCAAAAATGTAAGCTCCTCATAACACCACAATGTGGGCTTCAAGACTTCAATTTCACCCGCACCACTTTTTCTTGATTTGGTACATTCCAAGCGTTCTTTATTGTATTGTTGTTTTAGTGTTCTAATTTTAGTTTTAATGTCACCGATTGTTGTTTGCGGTTTTTTTTTTTGTATATCACTGCATATTTTAAGTAAGCACTCATCCTTTTTTTCTTATTAAGGTAATCACTGGATTTTACCCGGTATAAAATTGGATTCTGCTGGTATAATTCCAGTATTAAAAGAGTGTCCTCTCGTGACCACATAGTTTTAAAAAATTTTAAGCACAGAAAAAAGAATAAATTATGAATTAATATTAACAGTTTACTTCTGTTCAACAAACAAATTGAAAATATTTTGGCATATGCGGGACGATGAGAGAAGAACACAAAGAAAAACGTCAAATTTCTACACTCAATCTTTTCAAATTTTTTGATTTTTTCTTTCCCCTTACGTCTTCTGCAAGCAACCCCGCTTGCCATCACCAATCAAAGAAAATGTTTGATTTTCTTCACGTGTGAACAAGACCAAATACATTAATTTTTGTTTTAAATATTGGTAGTTTTGTTATTCAAGGCGAATCTCGGAGTTCGTTATTCATAATACTATGAGCTGTTTGATTCGACAAATCGTTCGAACGAGTCGAACGTTTGGCTCGCGAGTCATAATAGGAGCCGATTTTCCATTTTTTTTTTAAATTTGCCTAGCACTTTTGTCTTCTTTTAATTTTGTTTGCTATTTTTCGTTGTTTAGCTCTAATTCCGGAAATGTTCTGCCTTTTTCTTCTCCGCGACTACTGTTTTGTTTGTTTTTTTTTTTTTTTTTACTGTTAACCCGGCGGCCACACGAGCAAGTTCTGGCTAGCAAGTTGGCATACAATCAAATGTTTTACTCACACATTCAAACTTTTAGTACTGGCTTTAGTACTGGCCAGTCAACTGGCTTGCGAATTTTCAAGCCAGTAAAACGAGCAAGTAAAACGGGCAAGTAATTTGACAGGTTTTGCCAAATGTATCAAAATGAACAAAATTAAATGAGAATATTAGTTGAAGCGAGGATTTTAATTTCTTTTCTTAATGCCGACATCTTTCAAATTCCAAATTGTATGGTAAAAGCAGGTAAGCTTGTAAAAATCGTTGAAATGGAAAAAAATATGTGAACTTGCTGGCAAGTTTACTAGCAAGTTTTTTGACACCTACGTCACACCAAGTACACCGATAGAGATTTGACAAATAATATATGTAGGCTACTGGCAAGCCAGAACTTGCTCGTGTGGCCGCAGGGTAAGAACAATTTTAACTAAACAAAAATATACAGCGGTGCTTTTCCAGAAAGACGATGCCCATGAAGAAACGCCAATTTACTTTTTCTCATGGTATTGTCATGAATTGATGAATTGACGCGGAATTCCTTGATTCAGAACTGGTAAAATTTTTACGAAATCGGTTGAGCGTTTTTTTAAATGGAATGACCAAGTACTCAAATTCTCAGGACGCGTGGTATTCAAAGAGGGGGAGGGGGGGGGGGTATTGACTGGCCACCGATATCACCCGATTTAACGGCCGTTGCCACTTTCTCTTGTGCGAATTTTTGCTGCGATATCGCAGACATTTTCCCACATTTTTCCGCAGAAGTGTCGCTGCGATATCGCAAGTGTGTATGAAGTGAACCACTCCATTTGATTGTGAGTAGTGATGGGATCATTCGAATGCTATAATTGATTATAATCGATTCAGGCAATCATTCGATTATTGAAATCATTCGAATGATTTCCCAAACCCTGCTACAACTACTACTCTTCAACATTAAAATCTCAAACGAAAAAACAAAAATCGAATGACGGTTATTATTATACGAATGACTATTATTACCATTCGAATGCAAATAATCGATTATTAGTATTCAAATGAATAATCGATTATTAGTATTCGAATGAAAAATATTCGATTTTTAGTATTCAAATGAATAATCGATTATTAGTATTCGAATGAATAATCGATTATTCATTTGAATACTAATAATCGATTATTTGCATTCGAATGGAAAGAATCGATGATTAGTATTCGAATGCAATCATCGAATGATGATTATTTCAAAATTTAATTCAAATGACGATTTTATTTCTAGATGAATTTGCAAATCTTTGGAATGGAATTTTGTTTATGATTTTTGGTAACATTTATTAAAGGCGAACAAAAATTTGTATTCGGAGTTATTTTGTTTTTAATCATAGCTGTGGTCTTTCAATATGCATGTTTGGTAGAAATGTTGGAATTAGTGTTTAAAAAATGATTGGAATACAGAACATTGTTAATAGCTATGAAGAATAACAGGCTATTTTTTAAAATGTTTAATTATATGAAATTAAACCTTAGTACCTAATATCGCCGATTTCATGCCAATTTGCCCTATATATTCTGCCTATCTCCAACCAGCGGACATCCCTGCAAAATTTTCAATCACCATTCACCATGTGCTGTCATTCTTCTAAACATGAACCATGTATTAGTAGAAACCAAATGTAAAACAGAGGAATGAAACCAAAACACAACCATACAAAAAAACGCAAGCCCAAGCACATCAAATACAAAAAAAAAGTTATACACTTCATACTCTGCCCATGTGTCAGTGTCACCCCTTTACATTGCCCTGCCCCTTCAAATTAAATTTGAATAACCTAAACCTAACCAATCCAACTAAAAAAAGAAATCACACACCACCAAATAAAAAAAATGAAATATCACACGCACACACTAATCTCAATCACATAACACAATCAACTCCGTTTTTTTTATATATAAGCAAAGCAAAAACAAAATTCAACAAAACGATGTACTTATTGAAAAAATCTATGCAGCCGGGGGCAACAGGGACAAGGGATTCAAAGAAAAAACACGAAGATCTTTTTTCCTCTTCCCATATTCTACTCATAATGATGGAGGGGAATGACTTTTTTTCTTCTGTTGCGGCGGAGGTTCAAAATGATTTTTTTTACAGGCACTTACCACACCAGTCTACTTTTTGCTCTGATGTGGTAAACACGCCGAGTATAATCTAAAAAAAAACCGAAGTGCTCCATCAAAACAGAAAGCAAGAGGAAAACTCAGAGCAACACAGAAAACCGTACAAGGTTTTTTTTTTCTTTTGATTGCTTTGCTGTTAGAAGTGTTTTCTTGTACATTTTCTATTTAACGACATAAAAAAGGAAATTTTACAAAGAAAAAAAACTAACTTCACTTCTTGAAAGAGCGAGTGCAGCCATCGTTACGACGAAACACGTGGTTAGTAGTGAAAGCAAAAAAAAATTATTAACACAAAAACAGTATTATGATTTTATTTTAAAAGTTGCGGGTGTCTAATGTGGCGCGAAAACACTGACCAGAATGAGAATAGAATAGGGATAGAAAAGTAATGAAAATTTGTCATTTAGCCCGCGGCGGTATAACAGCAAAACGAAAACGAACACGATTATACAAATTTTGCGAAAACTTCAAAATTCTGAATGACACTGCGAAAGGGAGTGCAAAAGTGTGTCGAGAATGAAAATGTTAAAAAAAAGAACTTAAGTTGTGCAAAACGGAACCAAAAGACATGAAAAAAAAAAAAATCAAATAAGAGTGAGGAAAAATTACAAAAAAATAAATTCAACGATTTTTTCTTCTTTTGTGTTAACATGAAGTGTGAAGAGGGAACAAATTAATTGAGTGATTGTCCAAGCGAAGAACAAGAAAAAAAAAATGAAATCACCGTGCTAGTAGTGTACACTTTAACTTTCTTGTGTGTGTCTGGTTTTCCGTTTTTTTTTTTCTTATTGAATTGTTGGACTGACCAGACCAGCCGAAGTTTGTAAAAATGTTCAACTTTTTTTTTGGCTTGTTAATTTCATGAAGATGATTTACTTGACACCCTAATTAAGTAGCAGCATAGTCGATTGAATTGATATTTGACCATTGCCAATTATTCAATTTTAAATTGGTATTCGCAGCACACCAGGCTTTTTAGCAACTATTTGTGGTTTCCAAAACTAGCGCAAGTCACTACTTGACAAACCAAATACTTAGGTGTCTTCAAACTTGACGTTTGGTTAAATTTTAACACTGTTAAAATTGCACTAGCTGCGGAGGCAGGCTAAAATATGACAGTAGTGGTTAAATTTCACGACTATTTAACGCAATTCGTCCAATTCGTATTGTTATGTAGGGTTATCTTCTCTTTCACATTTTCGATTCATATACTTTTGAAATGTTATCGCAAATTTTCAACTATTGCCCCATATTCTTGCCGAAGATCAAATAAGAATTCAATTCGGATTCCCCTGATTTGTTGAGCGCAGCTGGTAACCTCAACGAGGACTTTATTTTCCTCCCTTCACTACATACCGCGCATGGTAGGTGGACAAGTGCTTGCATTGTTTACATATCTACCACTCGCACAACTTGTTGTTTGAGTGTATGTTTTTTTTTCTTCGCCTTGCACTTATTACCATTTTCGTTTTACAATATGAATAGCATTGCCACTTTGGTGGAATTTGGCCAACCTGTCGGACGATTTAGCTTGATTGTCTTTGACAGGACAAGTTTCTGTAACTTTGATGTGTGTGATGTAGGTAAATAATAGGTCCGTTCGAGTACATTTGTAAAACAGTCCAATTTTACGAAAAATTACGAAATTTAACAAAATCCTGTTCACGTACTCAAAAATTTTGTAGTTTTTTGTAAAAGAGAGCGCTGTCGAGAGAGTAAAATATATCCCTAAACTACGAATTTTAGCCCAAGAAATTTCTTTGGGCTGATTTGTGAAAAATGTCAAATTTCATTGAAATTAGCAAATAAAGAAGTAATTTCGAATTCAGTCTCAATGTTTCATACAAACTTCTCGTCTTACGAATTTTAGTGCAGAAAGTACGCAAACGGACCTTATATGTCCATTATATTGCATATTTTCTATATGCATATTACTGTGACACATGGGTAGACCCAGTAGCACTGTGATAGTTGGAGTCAGGTGGCAACACCATTAATCACCCGCACGTTTGTTTGTGTTGGTTTTTTTCTTATTATTTTTCCTGTACCCATTTGTTCTCCTCAACGTTTTTTTTTTTTCTTGTTCTTTGATTCCTTTCCTCGCTTTTTTACTCATTTTATTTTGCATTTTTTACGTGTGTAGATTTTTTTGTTCACCGAGCCGGTTCCACGCTGATTTTTTCTGTGTATTATTTTTTTCATTTTTTCAATATATATTTTTTTTTTCGTTTGTGTTTGTGGTGCTACGCCAAATTTTCTGCCATGTTTGCATTTTTTCGCCTTTCCCCTGAGTGTTATATTTTTTTTATTGATTTTTTTGTAGATTTTTTTTTGTGAAAATTAATCGCGGGAGAAACACCATACGAACGATATAGAGAGTGAGAGGGCACTTGCAAACCAACTTTAAAAAAAAAATTAAATCTTCCCAAAAAAACAAAGAAAGAAATTCGAAAATGATTTTATTCTCAGAAAAAGTTTTAAATTAAAATAAAAAAGAAGCTCAATTTTTTTTTTGTTTCGAAATACAGTGTGGCTGAGCAGAAAAGGAACACCCGCCCAAGAACTACTCGAAAGAGAGAAAAAAAAAAACTGAATACCTACTTACCATCATCATCATCATTGTAAACATCATCAGCAGCACCATTCGAACGAGAATAATTTCTTGTTGGAGTCTGGTTAACCTAAACTGGAGGGTCGAACAATAGAATACCGACCCGGAGGAGGGTTGGACTATCATCATAGCTCACCTTTAATGGCAGAAATTCCAACTAGTGACTATCTGCATCGGTCCATTGATCAATTGCGTTCAATGAATGAGCGTGGTGTTCTTAGTTCGCTGGGTCATTTGACTTCGGCTGATCTACGCAATGCTACTTTGGTACATGATTACAAGCCATTCAATATCAATGAGTTTCGCCAGAATGTCGAGAGACTTGATTATTCGATTAAAGTTGAACGAGGTGTACAAGATTTAAATAATGCTGGGGATTCATCGACCGGAGGTGGTCGACAGGATCACCAAACGCAGCAACAGCAACAACAACAACAACGACAGCAGCAGGTGCAACAAATTGATATGAAACAATCGTACAGTTCACCATCTTCGCCACAAACTCCAATGTCCGATGGCCAGGAAATTAAAGTAAGTGTGCATTTTTGTTGTTTTGGTTTAAGTTATTGTTTTTGGTAGTTTTGATCTTTTTTCTTGCTTTCTTCAATAATCGAGCAAAAATGAAATTAAGATTCTTTAAAGCTTTAATGTTGAACTGTTCAGGAAGAAGGATAAGCTTAAGAAAATGTTTAAAAATTAGGTAGTTATTTCGGAAACTAGAAATCTAATAATTTCGGCTTATCGCTTTGTATACCTTGTGGGTTGGATGTATGCACACGTATATGTATCTGTATTTCTTTATGTTTGATTAATTTCAAAACTAGTTTTGGCAGCGTAAGGAACCTTTATTTTCTATCTGATAAAGGAAGTTAATGGTTATGCTCTTTGAAGTATTGTCAGTGAAACTTAATTCCCGATCAACAAATGAGTTTAAATCCTCTTGTACTGAGTGTTTGGTTGAATGTCTAAGCGCATAATAGGCGAAACCATAACCGCTATTTCCACTGTGCTAGTTCAAAACGCACCTGCCCACGTTCGTTAAGAATTGTCCTGCAGTAAGAAATGTTCACCAGTAAATGGTGCTAACTTACTTACTTACTTATGGTGGCGCTACAGTCCGTTGTGGACTTGGGCCTCAATCAACAGTCTCCGCCAGCCAGCTCGGTCCCTCGCTAGCTGTCTCCAGTTTTGCACTCCAAGTTGATTGAGGTCCTCTTCCACTTGAGTGCGCCGCCGGAGTTGCGGTCTTCCTCTCCTCCTACGTCCCTCGGGAATAGTGGAATAGTGTCGAAGGCTTTCCGGGCCGGAGAATTGGTGTCGAACCGCACTAAATGACCGAGCCAACTAAGTGTTGTACAACCCGTAAAATTCGCTAGTATATCTTCTTCGCCAATCCCCTTCAATGCACACAGGGCCAAAGAACTTTCCTCTCGAAACAGCCTAAGGCACATTCATCCGATTTTTTCAAGGTCCATGCTTCTGCACCATACAGCAGGACTGGGATGATGAGTGTGTTTTACAATTTTACTTTTGTTGATCGAGAGAGGGCTTTTCCACTCAATTGCTTTTTTAGGCCAAAGAAACAGTGATTAGCAAGAGTTAGCCTTCGTCTCATCTCGGCGCTGTTGTTTATAGTTGAGCCTAGGTAGGCAAACTACTCTACTACCTCGAAGTTGTATGCGTCTATTGTGACGTTCTGTCCGCGCCGGTGTTGTCTCCTTCCCCGAAGACAGCATATACTTCGTTTTTCCCTCATTTAGCGCTAAACCCATTTTTGCCGCCATTTCTGTCTCAATTCTCACAAAGGCGCCATTGACATCATGTGTTCTTCCCATTATATCAATATCATCGACATACTCGAGAAGTTGAACAGATTTGTGGAAGATAGTGCCTCTGATGTTGACGGTGGATTTCTGCACTATCTTCTCAAGAACGATGTTAAAGAAATCGCACGACTTTGCATCGCCCTGTCAGAATCCTTTTTTGACGTCGAAAGATTCCGTGAGCTCGTTGCCAACCTTGATGGAGCAGCGTGAGTCCTCCATCGTCATTTTGTACAAGCGAACGAGTTTGGCAGGGATGCCAAAACTAGACATAGCTTTGTACAGTTCGTTTCTGTAGATTCTGTCATACGTGGCCTTAATCGATGAAAGGGTGGTGGGTATCGATTAGAGTTTATAGGTTTTTTCCAGGATCTGCCGCAACGTGAAAATTTGGTGACTTTCCTGGACTGAAGTCACATTGATAAGGACCGATCAGATTGTTGACGAACGGCTTCAGACGTTCAAATATTACGGCAGAAAGAATCTTGTAGGCGATGTTAAGTAGGCTGATTCCTCTGTAGTTGGCACAGTTTAGAGGATCTCCCTTTTTCATGATCGGGCAAACAATGCTGAGGTTCGATTCATCGGGCATGCATTCCTCTGACCATATCTTACAGATGATTTGGTGCATGCTCCTATCTAGCTCGTCGCCTGCTGCTTTGAACAGCTCAGCAGCTGGACCATCTGCTCCAGCGGCTTTATTGGATTTCAGCCGTATTATTGCGGTTTTCACTTCTTCTTGGTCGGGTTCACGGAACTGTTGGCTATTATCGTGTCCTAGAAAGGCTCCTGCCTGACGGCGGGATTTTGTTGGTCGTCGCTGTTATACACTCTACAGAAGTGGTCTTTTCAAATCCCCAGCGTTGACTGCGATTCTACCATGATGTTCCCTTGTTTATCTCTGCAGGCATCGGTTCTAGCTCGATAGGAAGTAGGTTCCTATTGCCTCATTAAAATAATGCCTAATAATTTCACTTAGCACTAAAGTGATTTTTGCACGTCCAAGCGTCATACAGTTTTGACCCATCGAATCGTCTTTTTTGTTGACTGTTAAAACATTTTTTTCAACGATAGCGGTCCACAGATATGATAAATTTTAAAATTAACCCCAAAGTGGATAAAGGTCTTCTACAGTCAAAGCTCAGATAGACGGACTTAGTTTTGTGCGGTAGTAAATGAATAATCACCAGGACATAACCATAACCACTTTCTTTCTAAGAACTATAAAATCATCTAAATTATTACATATTTGAATCTTTCAAGTTGCAACCTCGGCAGCCTTTAGAGTAGCGCATTCTACTTAAGCCTAATTGATATTTTTGGGCTTTAAATTCAAAATGAAGCCACAAGTTACGGGAATATCTCGTCGAATCCTATCCACTCGAGGATAAGCTTTCCAAGGAATCTAAGTTGCCTATACATAGTGTATTCTTATGTCAAATGTTTGTTTTTTGTTAGGTAGTAAGAATTGTACCATTCTTAAGTTATTAAACTCTTCAAGTTGTTGACCTTACAACATTCAATTTGGGTGACCCTTTTAACATTGATTTCTTTCTTTGTTTACTATTGTTCACTTATCATCCCTTATTTTCAAAATGGGTCCCTTGTATGGTTTACCACTTTGACAACAGGGCTGATTCTTATCCTTGAAGTCAGTGCAATTTTCTTTCTTGCATTTTTTTACAATTCCTTATTTATCCCTTCTTTTTTGTCTATTGTTTCTTTTGTTCTATAGTACAATCCAAAATCGGAAATGATGACGGCTCGTGAAACAAAACCCTACAAATGCAGTCAATGCATTAAGACTTTTGCCAATTCCAGCTACCTGTCTCAGCACGCTCGCATTCATCTCGGCATCAAACCATATCGCTGCGAAATTTGTCAACGCAAATTCACTCAATTATCCCACCTGCAGCAACACATTCGCACTCATACCGGTGATAAACCGTACAAATGTCGGCATCAGGGCTGTCAGAAAGCCTTTTCTCAGCTATCTAATCTCCAATCGCATTCACGCTGCCACCAAACTGACAAACCCTTCAAATGCAATTCATGCTACAAATGTTTCACCGATGAACTCACTCTCTTGGAGCATATACCCAAGCATAAAGACTCCAAACATTTGAAAACGCACATATGCAACTTTTGTGGCAAGAGTTACACACAAGAGACTTATCTGCAGAAACATCTGCAAAAACATGCAGAGAAAGCTGAGAAACAACAGAATCGCAATTCAGCAGCCGCAACGAATGGCACAGCGCTGGCTGCTGGCCTCGGACTTAATATCAATCGAAATATCGTTATGAATGTTGCTGCAGCCGCAGCGGCTGTGAATAGTGATCATCCGTATTGGCCGAAAGTAAGTCCGGAGAGTGCTGCAGCAACTCTGGCTGAGGCAATTCAGCAACAACAACAACAGCAACAACAACAGCAGCAACATCAACATCAACACCAACAGCAACAACAGCAGCAGCAACAACAATCGAATGGCTATGATTTTTCGCTGACTCCACAGCAACAAAACGATCTACAGAATCATCAGCGTGCGCTGTTGGAACACCACAGAGCGATAGTGAATGGAGGCGGTGGCGGTGCGGGTAGTGCGGGTGGGAGTGCTGGTAACACCCAAAGCGGCGGCGGTAACAATGATGACGGTGGCGAAGACTTGGTCATAACCCGTCAGCCGCAACAGCATCAACAGCAGCAGCAACAACAGCAACAATCATCGCCCAACACAATCGTTGTCGTAAGTTCATACGAAGGAACTGGCTCAAAAACTGCCACAAACTCTGCGTTTACGCCAATCAACACAATTGCACCGCATTTGAATGCTCTAACTCATCATGCCGCCGCACAGAGGCCTTACATATACGACGCCTTACAATTTCAATCTGTTGCCGCTTCCGCTAAGACAGCCGGTGCTGTTATCAATCAAAATATAGGCAGCGGTGCTGCAAATAGCTTTCCCAATCAATTGATTTCCCTCCATCAAATTCGAAACTACGCCCATCAGCCGGGCTCAGCGGCTGGCTTGTTATCGGCTGGTGATCATCTCTTAAGTATTGGCGTACCCGCTGGTGTTAAGGACAAGAATCAATAGTATATTTTGATAGCTCGGCGTGATTTATAGAATATATCACAATCAGGCAGAAGCAACAGATGATAATGATTGAGATAAACCAACACAATTTGTAAGGAAATCTCTCTCGACCTCAGGATTTAGCATAGCCACGACTTTTCTTTGTTTTATATATTTTTTTCTCAATTTACCTTTTTTTTACCTTTTTGACTCATAAAATAGATGCGTAGGAGATCCTTATTTTATTTTATTTTTTTTCAACCTATAATAATTGGTAATTGTAAATTTATGTAACTTGATCGGATCATCTCAGTGATGATGTTGTGTAAATGAGCGAAATGCACAAAACTCTCTAGAAGGCTAAAATCCTAAATTCCCATTCCAATCGAGTTATATAAAATTACACTCCCGCCATTTAATTATTGTGTATAAATATATTTTTCATAATATAGAACTTATTGTAGATTGCTCTTCGTTCTTTTGATAATCTTATTAAGAACATAACACGTATACTTATTTAGTTGTACTTATATCGATTTTATTTTATAGTTTATGTCGATGAAAAACAAAAAAATTGAAAAAAAGAAACGTTTTCTCTCTGAATACTGTTAAATAAAACATCAGTACAAAGTACTGTTGCCGTATTATTGAACAATACAAAGAGAACAAATTAATAGTAATATTTAGCTGCCACAAATTTACAAAAACATAAAAATAAAAAGTTTGTTAGAATTTCAAATTGACCAACAACAAAATTTCTGTATAGTCTATACAGCATACACTCAAAAAAATAAAAATATCTATTATCGCTCTCTTTATAACTTTTCGGAATTGAATTTCCCATCTTTAATTCGATGGGATTGAAAATCAAACTCAATGTCTGTCGAATTGACGAAAGGGGAAATTTTTCTTGTATCCAATCCTTTAACATGATCCCTTTTTGAAGAAATTGAAATTCAGTGTAACCACATCTAAATTTTATCTTAAAAAGGGGATCGCTTTTATTGTTGAGCAATATGAAATTTTAGACAACATTAGTTTTAAGAGAAATAATTTAAATATAGAAATAGTCATATAATACAAAAAAAAAAAAGAAAAAAAAAATCATTAAATATAATAAATTACAAACAAATTTACAAAACAGTTTTTTTTGGATTTCAAGTCAGAGGAATGTGTATAATTGCAATCGGCTGCAACGCTAACAGCTGTTTAATAGAATAAATAGAATGGCGCGACAGCTTCAGTTCTTGAAGATCCAAGGCCTAAGTGGCTTAAGGCTAAAACCCAAACACGCTTTAGCTTCAGCTTCGCCTGACGTTTACGAGTTCAGCCATAGTAATTCAATGCTTGCTATCACAATGAAGCTTCGATCTCAAAAATGCTGAACTTTTGCTTTGTCTAACAGCTCGACCGCTGTTTAAAAAAAAAAGTAGACAAACAAAATTATTTGTTTTTGGAGCAACGTTACTTACTTAAGGTGGCACTACAGTCCGTTGTGGACTTGGGCCTCAATCAACAGTCTCCGCCAGCCAGCTCGGTCCCTAGCTAGCTGTCTACATTTTGGCACTCCAAGTTGATTGAAGTCCTCTTCCACTTGTATGCACCACCTGAGTCGTGGTTTTTCTATCCTTCTACGTCCCTCGGGAATAGTGTCGAAGACTTTCCGAGCCGGAGCCATCTGAGACTGGACCTTGACCCTTCTGGCTTTGTCCATGTCGTTGTACAACCCGTAAAATTCGCTATTATATCTTCTTCGACATTCCCCTTCAATGCACCCGGGGCCAAAGATGACTCGAAGAACTTTCCTCTCGAAACAGCCTAAGGTATGTACTTTCATCCGATCCATGCTTCTGCACCATACAGCAGGACTGGGATGATGAGTGAGTTTTACAATTTTACCTTAGTTGCGCGACAGAGGGCTTTTCCACTCAATTGCTTTCTTAGCACGAAGAAACAGCCAACGAAGAAATTGCCCGTGTTTAAAGCGGAGCCTAGGACGACAAACTCCTCTACTACCTCGAAGTTGTATGCGTCTTTTTTGACGTCCTGTCCGAGCCGTCGGTGTTGTATCCTTCCCCGAAGACAGCATACACTTCGTTTTTCCCTCATTTATCGCTAAACCCATTTTTTCCGCAATTTCTGTATCAATTCTCACGAAGGTGAGCGTACGCGAGAAGTTGAACAGATTTTTCGAAGATAGTGCCTCTGGTGTTGACGGTTTTTCTGCTCTATCTTCTCAAGATCGATGGTATAGAAATCGCACGACAGTGCATCGCCTTGTCTAAATCCTTTTTTGACGTCGAAAGATTCCCTAAGTTCGTTGCCAACCTTGATGGAGCAGCATGAGTTCTCCATCGTCATTTTGCACAAGCGAACGAGCTTGGCAGGGATGCCAAAACTAGACATAGCTTTATACAGTTTGTCTCTGTAGATGCTATCATACGCGGCCCTATAATCGATGAAAAGGTGGTGGGTATCGATTTGGAGTTCATAGGTCTCTTCCAATATCTGCCGCAGCGTGAAAATTTGGTCGATGGCGCAACAACTCTTGAAGAGCCAAGGCCTAAGTGGCTTACTCTCATCAACAATTCTCTAGGTGAGTGTGAAGAATTGAGAGGACCTACAATTTAACACCGATTCCGAACAGCAAGCACTTTTTCATGACAGATGATACTCTTGGAAGTGTTGTCAGTTCTTCGCAAGAGGCAGTGCCCGTGAAAGATGAAGCCTTATCATCATCACCGATTAGAGCAAAATTCTCTTCGATTCGTACAATTTCTTAGAATTTTCTACCACCCACAACCGTAGGGGAAACTGGGGCTCATTTGACACATAATTTTTAAAGGTCTGTATTTCTGAAAATTGATGTTTGATTCGACGTCAAACGGCTACAATCGCAAGAGATTGCTAGATCCTTTTCTGATCGTGTCTCTGATTTCCTCCGAAGTCCTTTGCTGCCAGTACAAAATATAGAGAACCAGTGGCAACACTGCCAAGAAGCAGACATGCCGCTTTTGAAGTGCTAGGGTTTACACGGCCACCACAACGAACCCCTGGTTTGACGATGAGTGCCGGCGAGCAAATACAGCTAAACAAGAGGTATACAAAGCGGCGCTGCAAAGAAAGACACGAACAGCTCGTGAACTCTTTGAGCAGAAAAGGAAAGAGGAGCACAAACTTCTCAGAAAGAAAAGAAGGGAGCATGAAAAGCGCGCGATTGGAGGAGATAGAGGGGTGTCACAACAGGAATGAGGTTCGAAAGTCTTACAAAAAGGTAAAACAAACCTCCAGGGCTTATGCACCCCGAACCGAAGCCTGTAGAGACCATCATGGGAACATCGTAGTGGAACCACAGTCAGTGCTGAGGATATGGAAATACCACTTTTCCAAGCTTTATAATGGCGATGACGGGAAAAACTCCGCCAGCAATATAGAACTATTGAATTTGGGTGCAGCAAGCCAACAATTCCACCCACCTGACCTTGACGGAATGAAGATAGCAATATCAAAACTTAAGTCGAACAAAGCCGCTGGAGCAGACGGGCTAGCCGCCAAACTGTACAAAGCAGCTGGTACCTACCTCGCTATCCCTCTACCGCAACCCTTTTTTCCCCGCTCCCTACTAACCCGCTACTCCGCAACTCCCTACCCCACTACCCTGCTCCACTATCCTTCAACCGGCTACCCTCAACCCGCTTCCCGCTACGCCGCTGTCGCGCTACCATTGAGTTTATTCGACTTGGAAGAGTAAATGCTTTTATCGCTTACAATCGAATTTATTTTTCGGATTTTCTTGTCTTTATTATAGTAGAAGAGCCGCTGAAGACCGACCTTCAATGATCTGTTTACTCAAATAAATATAATTTGAAAACAAATATTACTATGATAGCTTGCCTATCGAAAAGTGGTCCAGGCTATATTAAATTAACTTTATTTTAATCAATAACTAACCCCTCCTTCACCCATCTGTTAAAATATAAGTTTGTGCCAAACAGCTATAGCGTCAAGTTGTCAATAAATCCCAGTTAAAGAAAGAGCTCCTAAGATAACCGTTTGGCAGTACGAGAAAGCCAACTGGGACGGTCTCAATAACTTCTTCAGGATCTTTAACTGGTCACCATGTTTCCTTGATAGTGACGTAGACTCCAGTGCGGATATTATTACAAATTAATTCTTCTGTGAATGAGAACTTTTATCCCGAAGAGAACGCCTGATTTGATGTGAGCTGTAAAGAGGTTATCAGGATTAAAGAGGTAAGTTTCCCTTGTCACAAAGCCAACCCTACTGAGGAAAACCGGAATAAGTTTGAACAAGACATGAAGGCCTGCAATGTCCATATTCGGCGGACCAAATTTTTACATGACCAAAAACTAAGGCAAAAAATGCTGCAATGTCCCAAAGGCAGTACACATTTTTGGTCTTTTGTCAAAATCAAGAAGAATTCTACTCCTTTCTCGGTCCCAACGCTCATTGATGATGATACTCCAGTCGTTAGCTCTCTCGCGAAAGCTAACCTTTTTGCTAAGCAGTTCGCTTCCAACTCTTCGCTGCCAGAAAGTATCATGACTCCCCCAGTTCTTGAGCGCGTTAATGATTCCATGGGACAAATCTTCTTTCGCACTCGAGCTGTAGTGAGAATCCTAAAAGATCTCAACATACACAAATCCACTGGTCCGGATGGTATCCCCGCTATTGTTCTGAAGAGGTGTTCTTCAACGCTGGCAAAACCCTTCATAAGCTTTTCTATCTGTCCTATTCTTCTGGGCTCGTTCCAAGCAGTTGGAAAACAGCATTTAAAAAAAAGGCGAATCTTCTTCTCCCTCCAATTATCGTCCGATTGCACTTACGTCCCTTCTTTCTAAGAAACGCTGATAGACTATCAGCTTAAGAAATATCTCGAAGACCGAAAGCTTCCCAACCGGCAGGACGGCTTTCGCAGCAACAGGTCCACTGGTGATCTGATGGTTTATCTCACCGAACAGTGGAACAAATCTATACATCGTTTTGTAGAAAGTAAGATTGTTCCACTTGATATTTCAAAGGCATATTGATTCAAGTTTAAAACCCACAATATAAATGCTGGTGTCCCCCAGGGCTCCGTATTGTCTCCGACTTTCTTTCTCATTTTCATTAATGATCTCTTGTCTGTTTCTTGTAATCCAATAAATTGTTTCGCTGACGTGAGTACCCTTAGCGTCTCATATTCGTTTCCAGACCCACATCCCTCCTCTTCGAATGTGGACCTACAACGGTAAAATATGATAAGCTCATTAAACCCTGACTTAAACAGCATTGTACAATGGGGAATTTAAAATCATGTAGAGTTTAATGCTTCGAAAACTCAATGCTGTCTTGCATCATTGAAGCGAAATATACACCCCTTACCACTGTCCATGCACTTTTCGCACTTGCATCAGTGAAACCGAACATCTCGAGATTCTCAGTATGTGTAGCACTGACCACCTCTTGTGGACCGAGCACATACGCGACGTCGCCAAAAATCCGGCAAGACGTTTGGGTTTCTTAAGACGGTGCAATCAATTTTTCTCCGCGTCTGATTTGGATATTAACTATTGTAGTGTATTAATTATACTGACGTGTAGTGTATGCAATTGCTGAACTAACAACTCAGCTGTTGTCGACATTAGCCTATAATCTTATATGTCATTTCTTCATTGCTAGCTCTTAAGTAAGTTATACATTATGAGTTGTCAAGTAGTTGCTAAGCAAGGCCATTTGAAGTTAGGTCCAATAAAGAACTTATTGAACAATAGAGCTGTGTATTTAACTTGGAACATCACAACTATAAAACCTATATACGTCGAAAGCTTGAGTATAATTCACATCTCTGGGCTGGTACTCCAGCTACTTACTTAAGCTTCTTGGATAGAATACAAAAAAGAGCTGACTCATTCACCCCTTTATACCACCATCGTAACGTAGCGTGTCTCTCCCTGTTCTATCGCTACCGTTAGTAATTGCTTTAGTGAAATAGCCAGTTGCATTCCCCCCATCAAACAATTCGCCCGTAATACTCGCGCTTCTACGAATACATATCAGTTTACCCTCGAGCCCAACTTCGGACGTACTCTCAAGTATAGAGAATCATATTTTAGCCGTACTACGCGAATGTGGAACTCTCTTCCACACTCTGTCTTTCCCAGTCATTACAATGTTCAAGAATTTAAGACCAATGTACAGCTACACCTCTTTTCCTGTGTTTCTGGCATAAAAGGGGTATAAAAATACCTTGAGTGGGTGCAAATTATAAAAAAAATTAATGTGTAAAACGAAAGTTCGTAGTTTAATTCTTTATTCAACTACAAAACTATATTGTAGTCCTCCATATACTACATGAATTTACCTAGTACCTAGTCTAGGTACACTCTGTTGATAAAATGATAATTCTAAAAGGTTCCACTGTAATTGTAGCGATGCATGCATCTCAAAAAGACAATGATCCCTGAATCAGTGAATGCTGAAAACAATCAGGTGAATGTTGATAACCTGTTTAACGGCTTGGCATTACATTTTTAATTCGTGGGAACTTCGAGCCTTATGTTGTAGGTACCTACATATTTTCTACATCACTTTTGCTTTGTTATCTTCTTACTTCTTTATACCTTAAACCATGGAATGGACATATGCTATTGAAAACAGATTAAGAAATGAGGCTCAACACCATGCAACCGAAATTGTAACGAAAGGTAGGTATTGCGTTCCTTAAGGTTATATCCGAATCTAATGTGGAAGTGTTTGCTTGAGGAAACATTAATTCAAAACCAGCAAGACCAGTACTCAATTGAAATTAATCAATATTAAAAATGGTGATGGTGCCGATACAGTATTTTGTGTTTATGCAGCACAGTGCTTATTGAACAGCACCAACAAGTACCTACCAGCGCCCTGGGCGATATTTATACGGCGCTTCCTTACTGCAATTCAAATCCATATGAAAAAAGGAAAAAGATATAATTGAATTACCATTTATTAAACAAACAACTAATAAAATTTGACTTTTCTAGCTTTTCTGTCGGCGAACTCTTTTATTATTTTATCAAAATCGAGGTTTTCAGCAATTTCATTTTCGATTGACAAAGTTCCTAAGTTTGTCAATCGGGATTGCGATATTGTCGATCGCAGATAACTGCTTTCCCCACTAGCAACCGTTACAGGTGTAGTTAATAATATGCGCATTGCTATCCATATATTTGGATACGGTACAGTTCTTGTATGTTGCGATCTTTGATAAAATTTAAAACAAAAACAGGGGTAGGCACACATTCTGATCAGGCAAAAAAGATTTCAGACTTATGAGTTCATCACACAACATACACTCATCTATATGTATCTGATAAAGAGTCTGCAGTTAATTTTAATTGGAGATCACCACAGAGTTTGACAAGGTCAGGTCTGGTCTGTTTTGTATTGCACAAAAAAGACCAATATTCCGAGTACTCATTTAACTGTTCAAATCTTTCACTGACTGAATTTAATGTAGTGTCCAAAAGACAGTTGAAAAACTCTATATAGCTATAGGTTCATCGCGGGCAGTTTCACCAGCTTGACGCTTAACATATCGAATTCTTGTCATGGCCAATTCGTTCGCCGTCAAAATGGAGCTTTTGAAGCTTGTAAAAGGTTTTCCAATCAGAGGTGTTATTTTGATATTCAAAGAAAAATGGCATTTTTCGAGATAAATGATTGGATGTTTATTTCATTGTAAAGAAGAAGGTCTGCCGTTAATATTGGAACACAACATCAGGCGAATGGCCGCCACAACCAAACCACGCTTACAGGACCATATCCTTTTCATGAAATTTTCAATAACCAAATCGCAAAGTGGCTGGCCTATGTACTCGATAGCCTCACGAATTCCATCTTTGAGGTCTTGAATCGACGCTGGCCTATTGGCGTAGACCTTATCTTTCACGCGGCCCCAAAGGAAGAAATCACAAGGTGTTAAATCACAAGATCTCGGTGGCCAATTGTGATCACCTCTTAGAGAGATAACATGATCCAGAAACTTTTTCACCGTCTCTGCCAAATTTTCACCATTTTTATAATGAATTTTAATAATTTCCATGCGTTGTTGAAGCGTGTATCGGATTTTTATTTCAAATGTCAAAAAATGACAGCTTCAAATGTGACAGCTACCGAAATAGCGGGCTATTCAAAATAACGTCTCGTATTGGGAAACAATTTATTTCTATATTCTTTCAAAAAAGCGCAGCATTTGTTCAACAGTTCTGTGCATTTAACGAGATCTGTGTCTATTGATTGCAGAGATTTACTAACGATATTTATTTGAATAAGTATGTCACACCAAACGACCAATGACACTATGACGCTAAAATCTTTTAGCTGTTCGGCTAGAGTAGTAGCCTCATGAGAGACTTGACCATCAGTTTTCTGAGTTTCTATAGCTAAAGTAATTAAAGCGCCATGGATGGCACTAATTTGTTAACGGACTGCCTAAGCACTGTTGATTTTTGCTTCCCAACGTGTGTCACTCAGCTTTTTTTTATAGTATATAATCCCAAGTGATCGGTTAGAATTTTTTTGAAGACTGTTTTCCATTCTAATGCTTCCAACACAACGATTTTTTCGATAAATTTAGGGCATTTACGAGTAAATAAGCCTCGCTGAATGATAAAATAAATAGAGTGGCGCGACAGCTCATAAAGAGCCAAGGCCTTGGTGGCTTACTCTCACCAACTATTCTCTGAGTGCGTGTGAAGAATCGAGCGGACCTACAATTTAACGCCCCGGCGCGCGCGCCGATTCTGAACGGCAATGTTTAGAAGCACTTTTTCATGATAGATTCTCTTGGAAGTTTTGTCAGTTCTTCTTAAGAGGCAGTGCCCGTAATACATGGCTTAGCAGCCAACACAGCTTACCACTAAGCCACCTGCGGTGTCCCTTTATATCCGACGTCCTGGGCGGTCGTCCAACTGTGCCCCACCCTAATGCCGCTACTGTTCAAATGAAAAGTCAGTTTAGTTTTTTCTTTCCATTAAGCGTTCCTAACTTCAAATTTAAATACCTACACATAACAAAATGCATGTGAGCATTGCTATCTTTGCGCCACTAAAGTGAGCTCTTTCCTTTTTTTAGCAGTTGGTTTTTATGCCCTCCACTTTTCATTAATTGCCAAAAAAAATCTCTCTTTTCGATTTTTTCCTCCCACTTCTTCCTCTTTTTAGTGTTATAGTCTACTTATTCATTTTTTGCACTAATTTTTCTTTTTCTTGCGCTGAATACTTTTATCAATAGACGAAATTCTTCCCAACTGAACCATACAACATGCATATGTACCTTAATTTCAAACCACTTTGTAGTACTTTTTTTAATACGGAACATTTTTAAGCAGTCCCAATTTTTTTTCTGAAAATCCTCTTTCACTTTTTCAAAATCTCGGAAGGGAGCATGTGAAGTGTACGCTCTCGCTGATATTATACAAAAGAATGAAATACTGCTTTTGAAGAAATAATTTCCCTTGCTGGCTATCTACAATTTGGTTTGCTAAATTGGTAGAGCATTTCTGTCACTTGTGTGCTCCACCTGAATCGAAGTCTTTCTCCTCTCCAACGTGCTTCGGGATTAGAATCGAAGACTCTTTTGTTGAACTCTTTCCATTCCATTGAGCCTTTTGATCCTAACTTTTCTAGCTAAATCTGTGTCCCTGTACAGCTCGCACAGTACTTTTTCGAATCTTCGTCTACATTCGCTGATGGGACCAAAATTCAATCGAAGAAACTTTCTGTTGAAGCAACCCAAAGCGTTTTCATAGGAAATCGTCAAGGTCAGTGTTTCTTTACCGTACAAGAGGACCGTTCATCTGATGGTCTTTAAGAGTGACAATTTAGTTTCTAGAGAGTGGACTTCAAGCGATTGTTTTCTTAGGTCAAATAAGCAGGAGATTGGTGACTGATTTCACCGCTAGTGTCGTTGCCTGAATTGATGGCGGATCGAAGGCTTTTGGTTTTGCAAAAATAAACATCGAATATTGTTTAATAAACAAACAAAACAAATTATCAAATTAATGAAATCGGGACCAAACAGTGAGTCACTTGTAATTTTCCTTGATTGATATCATACCGACATAAAGGTATCTCCAAACCAGATCTCCCCACAGTAACCAATATCTTTGTAAAAAAAATGACAAAAGGATAATATGAAAATTGTGCGATCGTTTTATGACAACATCATTTAGACACTGCATGTACCAAACAAGGGCTTCATATTGCCACTATAATGCTAATATCGATTAAAGCAAGGAATTGACAATGTCTGAATTCTGAACGTCACCGTCTATAGTACCTATTAATTGCGAAACACACAACAGAGCGGTGCGAAAAATAAACCAAAACCCCTTTCTTCGCCTACCATTTATTCTCCTTTTAAAAAATCATAATACAATACAAATAATCTGCAAAACTTTCTTTAAGAAACAGACCCTATTTTTGTGTGTTTCCGTCTCCCAAGACAGAGAGCCCATGTCGCGGCCGTATAGACAGTCATAGAGCGTTTTTATTCTTTGATATCATATGCGGGACCATACCATTGAGGAAGTTTGTTTTTTCATCACCCTTTGTCCTTATTCAAAGAATATTTTGAGCCCATCCATCTCTATTGCTTTATTCCCAGATCCTTAATGACTTTGAATGATATCGACAAAAGGTTATGTTCTCGATTAAAAATGCAGAGAGGATCAGAGCTCCTTGGTGAAAGGTGTGTGAGATCTTTGAGCTATCCGTTGATAGGGTTGATCTTTTTTTTCATATGCTAATGAATGTCAACCCTTCCCAAAAGAATAACTCAGGTATCATTCATAGATTTCTGTGTCCCATAACCAATAGATTTTCTTTTTATCCACTTTTATTATCAATTAAAAATCGCACAAATATAGTATCGAAGGGATTGCGATTGTTATGGAATTGGAGGTTTTTGCTCAATCTGATTCGCTGATTGTTGCTGGGTGGTGTTTGATATTGAGCCGATTGTATGCGGTACGTTCGATTGTTGTTCGATTGTTAGAAAATATTTGTTTATTATATTTATTGTGAGGCATTGTAAGGTTGTCTATGAAATCAGCACAAAGAACTAAGCGTGTGGCTTATTGTTAGCAAAAATTGATTAGGCGAAAAAATATTGGAGAGAAAAGAAAATGGAATTATTGTTGTTTGAGACTAATATGATAAAAAGATATTTGAGTTGGGTTAATAGTAAATTATCCCCTCGACCCTCGTATATAATGGACTTATTAAACCTCAGAAAGTCAGAACTCAGAAGATTACTAAAGTTCTTTGATTGAGTGATTGCTTCGATTATTATTAATCGCCACCACAGTACACAGTGTACTGATGAATTGCCACAAATATGTATTTACATGTCTGCACTATATTACTACAGTACGCCCTCGATAAAAGCAACCCTCGATAAACGTAAAACCTCGATTGAAGCAACACCCGATTTTTGATCATTAGTGACTCAGTAATCGCAACTTTTCAAAAAAGTGTGACTCTTTAAACGCAACTTTCCAATTTTAATTTTTTTTATTTGTTCTGAATGTATGTATGTATACTTCTTCGAATTCTGAATTTTGTAACCGGTTTAATCGTAGGTGCATTGCATTTTTTTTTAAATTTGTTTTTGTATATTCTTTATTTTTTTTTAATTTTGTAGATTAGATTTCTCGTGTTCGGTCGGTAGATTTTATGAGTAATGGCGATTGTAAAAAAAGTCCCAAAATTGTCAATTAGGCAAAAGGCTGAAATTTTAATTAAATTGAGTAATGGTGAATCTTCAACATCGTTGAGTAAAAGTTATGAATGCAACAAGTCAACAATTTGCAGAATTAAAAAAAATCAAAGGGTGCTGAAAAATTTTGTTTCTAACTCAGAGTCCGGTCCGGGAAAACGCAAAACTTTAAGAAACTGTGAGTATCCAAACATGGTAAAAGCATTATATCTTGTTTTGAGCTCAATTTTAAATGAACGGGATACAATTTTTGTGACAAACTCAATAAACGCAACCGCCAAAATTTCTATTAGTTGCTTTTATCGAGGGCTTACTGTACTTCAATAAAAACACTGTGTTGATAGTACTGAATATCGTAGAGAGCTTTCTATATCTATTAAATCCAATGCTATTGGTATTGACGGTATCAATCCTTAATTTATCAAGATGATACTACCAATTCTTCTCCCTTTTATAACGCACATGTTCTATACATATCATGACCAGTTCTTTCCCTGATCAAATAGTAGATAAAAGTGCACTCATAAGGACCAAAGAGTCCTCAACAGCTTCTGTCTACCAAGTCCTATTCTCACCTCCACGATGGTGACCACTGGCTGTCTAGTACTTTAGCTGGAGATAGGGTGAAAACCCCTATGGAAGGCTTTTGTGACAGCTAACGAAAGAGGGCGGGGAGAGTGTTCCCACTAAGGCACTACTCCTTTTCCAGGCGCCAGCGGAGTTATTCCCAGGATGGAGTCAATGGTGGCGTCTACAGTTCCAGTTAGGTTAAACTACTCAGTGAACACTTCATACAGGCTACTTCGACATGTTTGGAGCTCAGGGTCGATAAGGAGAGGTTTATCCGGCTCTTTGCCCTTGGAGTTAACATAACAGACCACGTGCAGCCGAACAGCTAGCGGAGGCCCTAGACCGTTATACCTAAGGCGTACATAACCGCCATCCAGGAAATGATGCGATGGGATGGGCCGGGGAAAAGTAGGATGATTAACTGTGATATTTACTAGCTCGCTGCGACGTTAAAATCGTCTTAAGAGATTTGAATGCCAAACTAGGAAGAGAGGACATCTTTGATGGAACAGTCGGAAAACACAGCCTGCACGACAAAACATCCGAACTTTGCTTTTCGTATTTGAATCAAAGTAGTTCTGGATAAAAATGTCATGAATTGTACTCAAATAAAAGCTGCATCACACACACTACAAGTAATGATATTTTTTTTTAACACTCTTTGGTAGCTCCTTTGTGTTTTAGAGCTACAAAAAATTTCTCATAATAACAACATACGTACATATTTGTTTAATTCGCCAAACTCATACACAAAAAATGTCTTAATAAAAGCTTAGTCTAGTTTGAGTGGAGAGACAGTAATTCTAATTAACCTTCAGGTTAATCAAAGAATATCCTATGGACAGATACGAAAACATATCTGAAGTGGCAAGTCAACGATCCAAAGGACTATTGATCGCTCTAGAAATGAAGACGAATGGTGGACCAAGATCACTTTGTAGGATGATCTACTCGCAGCTAGATGGGAAGAAAAGGGTTGTAACTGCCAATGACTTCTTTTGAAAGCTATCTAATATTTTCCGACGATTCCAAATACAACATCTTTTGATTCGATCGACCGCGACGCACTAAAGCACGCGACGATTGAGGGTATGGATAAAGCCAAATGATGCCCTAAATCCGAAGCGCGCATGAAAAGCTGTTAAGAATGGAGTTGGGTTTGGGGTTGGATTTCAGCATCCGGAGTCGATAAGCTGGAAATAATGAATCAATATTTCTACTGTGTTATTCTTATATGCTAGGAAAAGGCATTGCTGACGATTATTATTTCCAACAACATAATTACTTACTTACTTACTTATGGTGGCGCTACAGTCCAGGTCGGACCAGGGCCTCATCCAGCCAGCTCGGTCCCTAGCTAGCTGTCTCCAGTTTCACACGCCAAGTTGGTTCAGGTCCTCTACCACCTGTGTGCTCCACCTGAGTCACGGTCTTACTCTACTGCGACGTCGTTCCGGGTTGGATTCGAAGACTCTACGAGCCGGAGCATTGTTTTCCATTCGCTCTACATGTCCCAGACATCTAAGTCGTAGGACCTTTACTTTTCTGGCTAGGTTAGTGTCGCTGAAAAGCTCGTACAGTTCTTGGTTGAATCTTCGCCTCCATTCTCCATTTATGCAGACATTAGCAAAAATCACTCGAAAAAAAATTCTCTGCATCATACATTAGGACTGGAATGAAAAGGATAATGATCCATTTAATAAAGTGAAGCTATTAAAGCGTTCTTCAATATTGCGATATCTTAAATGAATTTTTTTCATAGATATCAATACGGAAAACGCTTTTCCTGGACTAAAATTTTTCACTAAAGGGCACAAGTATAGTCTTAACCCAACCTATAAAATATTTGAATTCAATTCATTTTGTCTTTTTAAACTGGGAAATTTGTGGAGAATTGTTGTATTTTTTTGAATAAGTTCTTCAATATTGTGATCAAACCTAGAGGCACTCATCATGCAGTTTTTTCTTCTTGAATAATTCTCTTATGTTTCATTTTGTTATATTCAGAGATTAAAATCTTTTTCCCATCTCTTCAAAAAAATAAAAAAATGTTCGTATTTCTCTCAAAAAGGATATGAGTGCCTTGTAGAGCCTTCACATAGTTTCAGCATGTGCATCAACTCATCTCCTGTGTTTTAGATTTTCATTTAAAAACTCCCTAAATTAAGCATTATACTGGCTGTCAGTTTATGCAGCCGTTTATTTAAAACTAATTTTTTTTTCATCATGGACTCTTTACAACATGGTAAGTAATTCATTTAGAAATATTAAACCCTTTAAAAAAAAATGATTTTAGAAGAAAAAGCTTTGGGGACTCATTCATCCCAAAAAGTGTTTTTTTTTTATTCCTATTCGTTTTTACAAAGGCTTTTAAAAAATGTTCCACTTTGTTCCACCTTAATTATTTCATTAAACGATGGCCCAATATTTATTCTTACTAGGCTTTAAATTTAAACTGCTCAAAATTGCACGTTTTAGAGTTATTAATTTTTACTTGCAGGAATTTAAGACAACTTTAGTGCGATTCGGACAGTATTTTCAAGAAAGGAACTATATCGAATTCTAAAAAATGAAAATTTTGTGCTAAGCTGGACAACTAAATGTGCTGAACGTTTAGTTGTAGGTATATATATTAAATACATTAAATTGTGTAAATTGTGAAGTGCTATACAAAACAAAATTAAAATCGGCTCTAAAAGCGTTTGTGACGAAGTTGAACAAAAAGTGGAAAGAGTTCTCGCTTTCACGACAAACTTATTTGTATCTACGAAGACTGGTTAAGTGCGGAGTTTGTTATACCAAAAATCTATCCAGGATCAACCATCGCATTCAAATTAGTTTAGGAAAGTACTGAAACAACAAGACAAGAATATGGCAATATTAAAAATCAAATTGAAGCTGTTTAACCCACCAAGGTTAATTTGTGTGGAAAAAGTATAGATGTGCATCACATCCCTATCTGTACAATGATAGATGGAAGGACGTGTAATGTCTTAACAGAAACTTCTTCATCCCAGGCTTGTAACATTTGTCATGTCACACCAAAAAAGCTATGAATAATATTGAGGATGTTCTTCAAAGGCCATGCGATATATCTGCGTACAAATTTGGATTATCGGTCTTAAATTCATATTTAAGGTGTTTCGAATTCTTATTACACATTGCATATTAAATGGAAACAAAACAGTGGCAAGCAAGAGGCATAGAAGCTAAGGAAGCAGTGAAGAAAAAAAAAGCAGGAAATCGCGGACTTATTTTACGAAAAGATGGGCTTAGTTGTTGACCAACCAAAGCATGGAGGTGGTAATACAAACGACGGAAATACTGCCCGTTTTCGACAACCCAGATACAGCAGCAGAAATAACAAAAATTGACAAACTAATTGAAAGATTTGCAAATATTTTAAAAACTATTTCAAGCTGTTATTATATCGACTTAAGTACATTTAGACCATATTGCTTAGAAACTGCAAGAAGTTATGCATACAGCTTTATAGTTGGTATAAGATGAGCGCATCTGTACACAAACTGCTAATTCATCGAAGTGACATAATCCAAGCATTGCCTTAACCTGTTGGACAGCTCTCTGAGGATGTTTTGGAGTCAAGTCAAAAAGAGTTCAAAAACATAAGGTTAATGCACTCCAGGAAAACTTCTAGAGAAAACGCAAATATTGATGTATTACATTGGCTTTGTATTAACTCTGATTAAATAGTAAGTGACTATAGATGGATTCGAAAAAAAAAAAAAAGCGTTAAATGATGAAGTTTTAAACATGATAACAATGCCACCATACTTCCAAACCAACCCCGATGTTCAAAATGAAGAACATGAAGAAGATAGTGATGATGTTGACAGTGAATAAAATTGTGTCTTATTTTACATCCCAAATTATATTTATTTAGAAACATTTTTAATTTCTGAAAGAAATTCAATTTGCCAAATTTTTATTTATTTATTATTTATTTTTATCTGCTATTTTTCCAAATATAATATTGCATATGTGCATATACATATTTATTTTTAAGAGTATCTTGTTCCTTTAAGCGATTGAAAGAATTAGTCTGTATTAATTATTATTTATTTTGTACCTAATATAAAACTAGTGCCCGTAGCTTAAGTGGTTAGGTGCGTTGGCTGCTAAGCAGAACGGGATCGAGCCCTACTCGTGCCCATAGTTTTTATTGCGCTTTGCGAAGAACTGACAAAACTTCCAAGAGTATCAATCTGTCATGAAAAAGTGCTTCTCAACTTTGCCGTTCGGAATCGGCGTAGGTCCCCTCAATTCTTCACACGCAACTAGAGGTGCGTGATGAGAGTAAGCCACTTAGGCCTTGGCTCTTCAAGAGCTGTCGCGCCACTCTATTTATTTTTTTTTTAAATATAAAACTGAAGTGTATATATTCCTTTTGATTTTTCGTAAACTTAAATTTATATTTTTATGTTCTCATTGTATATTATATTCTTATTGTATAATGTATGTAACTTAAAAAGTGCCTTTGTTAAAAAGAAAAATAATGTGTTCTTTATAAAAATGTTTGCAATTAAATAAAAAATTACTTTGATATACCTACCCACATACATTTCTTTTTTCCAAATCAAAAAAAAAAAAAAAAAATCAAGAAAAAAAGGCCCACCCTAATAACAGAGTAACAAAAAAACAATTTTAATGTCTAACTTAAATATACCAAATAAATTTCAATACAACCGGTCAAGCCGTTTCGGAGAGAATTTTGTTATTAGATTATTAAATATTTTTTTTTTCGTTCTTAAAGTGATAATGGCAATTCCTAACGGTTGTCTTCTTAAAAAAGCATTATTTGAACGAAATAAGGATGAACATAATTTTGTCGCCGTAATCAGGACATTTTGCCTTGTGTGGCGTTTGGCCGGGAGGGGCAATTTCGTGATATATGACTTAAACCAGAAAAAAACAATATTATAAATTAACACTAATACTAACAGAGTCATGCATTATTAAAAGCCAAAAGTCTATTCCTTACATTTAATTTTAATGGGATATATAAAGGGTCCGCCATCTTAGGTTTTTTTTCAACTAGTGCTTATTTCGTGAATGGTAACACTTAGCTCATGTTTGATTTGACAGATAATTAGTTTTATCCTTCCGCTGACCGAATAGGGTTGTGTATTAGGGTGGGCCAAATTTCAATTTTTTGGATTTTTAAAAAGGCTCAGCGATGAAAAGGTGCCAAATTGTTCTGTTAACTTATAGGTAAAGTTTCGTTTTATTATTTCAAGCCTAAGTACCTCCGGATTGTGGTTCAATTTTTGTAGAAAAACAAATTTTCGCTCAAAGTTAAGTATCCTTTGCTTCACTTATTCTAATCAGATTTCAGTAAAAGGGACGAATGATTTTATTGAAAAAGGTCGAAAACGATTAAAGTCCCAAGTTTGTAAAAATAAATAATATTAATATTATCCATAATATTATAATTTTATGATATTATAATATTTTAATTTAAACATTGGTGAAACTAAAAAAATGTATACCTGAAAAAAGTTGGAAGAGTTTCGTATGAAAAGCAAAGTCGTATTTGATATTTCGGCTTGCAAATGTCAAAATTTAACTGAATGTTCTTGTTCTAAAAACAAAAAAGTACCTATGAGGGAACGCGCTTTCATTGTAGACCAGCGAACAGCTAGGCAAATGGTGATAGGTGGTATAGACGTTGATACATCAAAAGAGATTACAAAAGAAAGAAAAGAAAGTTGTTACGAGAGAAGAAAAAACAACAAAAAGTAGCTAAACTTTGTACGGAAACGTTGAACAGCACATCTGATTCTGAAAGCATGCTGCAGACGGATTGCAAGGAACCAAATTTTGAAATTAGGTTGCCGGCTCCAGTGACAGAATCAGCGAGCAGTTCTAAAATTTCTAAAATTTCAATTGACTACGCTTTACTATCAAAAACATGAGATAGATTTGGGATGCCAGAGAGGGTGGGTACAGCCATTGCATCAGCTGTTCTGCATGCATCGACAGAACAAGTAATAAACAAAAATAAGCTGCGTCGAGAAAGACAAAAAACCAGACAAAATGTGATTTCACAACAAACCGTTTCACTGATTCCCGCATTGTACTTTTGATGGCTGAAAACACCAGACTTTAGTTTTATCTGAAAAAGATGGAAAAAAATACAGGCAACGGATACTTGAGGAACATAGCTATTTCTTTAATAAAAGAACCTGACACGAAGTTTTTAGGCTACATTGCACCTTCCTCAGGCACTGCAAAGTGTATAGAACGAGAAATATTCAATTTTTTTATGAATGCAGATTTATCAATGGATAATTTAATTGCAATTGGATGTGATGGGATGTGAATTTCAATGTTGGCAAAAACGGCGGAATCTTACAGATGCTGGAAAAAAGATTAGATAGAACATTGCAGTGGATCATTTGCTTATTACATATGAATGAGCTTCCATTTTGGCATCTTTTTCTTCATATTGATGGCATTATTTCTGGGCCACAGACTTTTTTAGGGAACATCGGCAAAGAACTTGAAAAATGTGAAAAACTAACTGTAACTCAGTTCCAACCTATTCCAACGAACTTACCGGCACTTTCTACTGATGATTATAAGCACATACCAAAAATACTTGTACAGAATAGTTGAAGCAGTTTCATCAGGCATAATTCCTAGTGATTTAGCAAACAAATCACCAGGCAAAATGTCCCATTCACGATGGCTAACTCATGCCAACAGAATTATTCGGCTTTATATTTCAACAGAGTCTGCCTCTGCAAACCTAATCAATCTTGCAACATACATCGTCAAGGTTTACGCTCCGGTATGGTTTTCGATAAAAACTCACCCCAGCTGTAAAGATGGATCGAGGCACTTTTTCAAACTCATAGAGCTTACTTGATACTTGCCAACAAATTTAAAAGCTGTTATCGACCCAGTAATACAAAGAAACAGTTACTTTGCACATCCCGAAAACGTCTTACTTGCAATGATCACAGATCCCAAGCCACATATTCAAGTTAGGCAAGTTCAAACACTCCAACAAAATTGCGCCTGTTCCAGCTTCCGAAGATAAATTTCAATGCTTTAACATGTTATGATCTTTTGAGCTGGCAAGAAAAAATTACTGAGCCACCGATATTAAAATCCATAACTGAAGAAAATCTCAGACTATTTGTTGAACAAAAAGAAGATGGAAACTTAGATTGGATACGTCTTCCTTGTCACACTCAAGCTGTTGAAAGAGCAGTGAAAGCTGTGACTGAAGCTTCAGTTACTTTGTGTAATAAAACAAAAAGAGAAGGATTCATCAAAACCCAAAAGAAAGCAGAAAAGCAATGCCAAAATTCGACAGCGAAAACTATTTTGCCGCAAACAAGGCACTACATTGAAAATGAAGTCCATTATTTTTGAGTTGTAGACCATTTTTTAAATGTTACTTTTTCTTAAATAAATGCAATAATTTTTTTTTTATAAATAATGTTGATAAATTTATTTTGTATGGCATAAAAGGTCTTTTTTAATCGATTCAAGTCAATTTTAATATTAAACCGTAGGCAGAAGATAAAGCCTGATGACAACCAAACTTAATACTATTGTTATATGCATCGTTTGGCACCATTTCGTCACTGTGCTCTTAAAAAATCAACATTTTTTTTCTGCATACATGTGTGACCCACCCTATTGTGTATACGCTTAAAAAACGCTGGGACATATTGCGACATTACTTTGAAATTCATGGTAATGTTGCAGAAGGTGTGCGAAAATTGCGTACGGATTTCGGAAGAAGAGAAGCACCGTCAGCGTATGTTCGTTATCTTGTGAAAAAAGCGAAAGAAAGGTCTCTATCACCAATCATTCTTACAGCTCTTTTTTGTATTCCATCCAAGAGGCCTAAGTAAGTAGCTGGAGCACCAGCCCAGAGATGTGAATTGAACTCAAGCTTTGGACGGATTATAGGTTTTATAGATAATAGCCAGATCAGACGGGGAGAAAAATTTCTTGCACCGTCTTAAGAAACCCAAACATCTTGCGGCATTTTAGGTGACTCACGTATGTGCTCGGTCCACAAGAGGTCGTCAGTGATGCACATACCGAGAAACTCGAGATTTTCGGTCTCATTGATGCAAGTGCCACTCATGGACAGTGGCAAGGGGGGTATGTCTCGCTTTAACGATACAAGACAGCATTGCGTTTTCGAAGCATTAAACTCTACACGGTTTTTAATTCCCCATTGTACAATCTGTTTAAGTCAGAGTTTAATGAAATTATAATATTTTGCCGTTGCAGTTTCACTTGGTTCAGGAGTTGAAGCCAACTGACCATCCAATGCTTGTTTGTTTTCGCTTCGCTAAGTGGACTTGCGATCGACTTAGAGAAGATGCCAATTTTGTCAAAAACATCATCTTTTTAGATGAAGCTCGTTTTTATCTTCGCGGGTATGTAAACAAGCAAAATTGTCGCATTTGGCGAACAGAAAACCCGCACGCATGCATTGAAAAGCCGATACACCCAAAACGAGTTACGGATTTGGTCCAGACTCCAGAGGCATAATTGGGCCATTTTTCTTCGAAAATGAGCATTCTATATTTGAAGATAACTTCTAGATATTTACTTAGTGTTTTTCAGTCGCACTCGTTTAAAATTTTAAGGGTGTCTTACATTGAAAGAGTATTTTTACCAAAGAAGAAACGTCGCGTCGGTGTGGCTTAAATATTGGGCATATACTTATAAAATGGAAGCAGTCCTCTTTTGACTTAAGGTTGCATATTGAACAGAACTGATCAAAGCTCCCATTATAAGGACATCCGTTAAGACTGATTAATTCACATCTGGCTTTAAAAATGTAAGAAATCTCTAGGTGTGTTAAGGTATCGTAGTTTCTCTTCTCAAGATTGTAGTTAAGCTGAGAGCACAGATAATAAATTTATACAGATGTCTCACCCTTATGGCGAGAAATGATATATGAAACTGAAAGCTACCAAAAAAAAAAGCTTTTTCCAAAAGCTTGAACACATTCACTTAATGCATACAAAATCTATTTTGGCTCATCTGATCTCCTATAAATGAATACTAAGGCAAAGAAAAAAGCTCCCGAAAGCTCCTTGTCTGTTAAGGCTTTGTCTGTTAAGGGCAACAAATTATTCATTTTTTTCTGCAGGGATGAGACATCTGTATAAGTTTATTATCTGTGCTGAGAGTGTAACAATCTACTGACGGATTCACGGCCATTTAAAACAAATGTTTCTGGAGTCAAGTCTTCATTCTTTTTAATTATACGGTACAGCTGGTTTCTTTAAGTTGTTGGGGTTATTAAGGTCAATATGAAGAGTTTCGCCAAAAGCAGTACCTAAGTTTTCCCATTTAGCGGTCAACCAGTCGTTATTCCTCAACTCGTATAAGAGCATTTTTTTGTCATCTTTGAGTCGTCATGGGCTAAAATCTTAATAATAAAATCAGCCTGCGCTTTAAGGGTACTTGTTAGAAGTTTTGGTAATCCTGTTTCCAAGTAGATTGCATAGTTTGGTGTGTTTCGAGGTAAGTTGAAGAGCTTTTTTTAAAGAAATTTCTCTAGATTTGTTCAATTTGTTCATATTCATCTGCACCCCAGACTTGACATGCGTATAACAGATAGTTGACTTTACTACCGCTTCGTATATCTTGTACTTGGCGGAAAGAATTATTCTACTATTCATAAACACTTTTCTCCATGTAGAATTCAACAAGCTTTGTGAAGTGTTGGCCTTTTCTCTAAGATGGTTATTGAAGCTCAAATTATAGGTAAGTTTTACGCCTAGATCCCTCCACGGGGTAAGCCTTGACGTGGCGGAGCGGCTTACGGTAACTACTACTATGAAGCTTAGAGCTATGCGATCGCGAAACTTGATTTCGCAGAAGGGCCTCCCATGGTCGACAGGTCTCCCTAGATCCGCATTTTGAATGGATATTAAACTCGAAGTTATTGGTAGAATCTCTTTTCCGGTTGTGAAGTGTTTCGAACAACTTAAGATGTACCTCTTTTCACAAATACTTATCATCTTATTAAGAAAGGCGGTTCATGTTCTATATGCTTCGCCATCATTTCAGTTGATAGACAATATGCGTACAGTTCAGACCCCACGTCTACTTATACTTGTTTAACTTGTTTAGATCTCTTTAAAGAAATTTTTT